>LZPO01017308.1:438115-450919 GCA_001675575.1 Neotoma lepida
GAAGAGTTTAGAAGCTGAAGAAAATTTGTGTGGGAAGAAGAGGCAGCTTTATCCTCTAACCAGAGCTTAAGGCAAACCTGGGCTCTGGGCTGCTCTCCACGGCAGCAGGAGACGGGAGCAAGGACTCGACAGATGGCACTACAGAAGGCTCACACAGCCAAGCTCACAAAGGCTCACAAATGCTGCTTCTCTAAGGCTCTCCCCAAAGGACATTGGAAAAATCGAAGCACTAAGTTTCCTTTAGAAAGCAATCAGACGCCCCCTCTCTTCCCTTTTCATCATTATACACCAACAACAATCAAGGCTTCTTCTGCTGGATGGGCACACAGCCGTCCCCAGTCTCTGACAATGGGGTTCATTTTGCCAGAGATGTCAGTTGATAGACCTAATCATTCTAGGAGTTGATATGGAGAAACATCTACTCTGAGAATCCAAGCAAAGCAGTATTCAGAGCAGCCTCCCATGGCTGCATCAGGCTAGTTCAGGTTAGCTCTCACAGCTTTCCCCTGCACCTTTCGTCACAGTTTGAGCCACCCACCAGTTCAACAAGTTAGCCTGAGAGTGCTGAAGAGAGCCCTCAGCCTCTGAGGACCCTGTCCACACCTGCTCCCTCCCAGCTGTGCTTCTGGTCCCACCCAGCTTGCAGGAGTTGCCTGATGCCTTTACTTCTATCTGTCCAAACAGGAAAGGTGAAGGAATATGAGGCTCCTATTCCAGGTGCAGCTGGAAGGAGACGGTCTTCTGTGCTTCAGGATACGGAGGCAACTCCCTAGTCTGGCAAAGGTTCTCAGGAATCTGTCTATCCTATTACAAAGCTGACTCCGGCATTCAACTCTTGAAGACTAAGTTTTAGGAAGTGTGACCCCCCTATACCCTAATATAGTTCCCATGACTCCACACACAGCCCCCAGCTACACTCTACCTGCCCATTCCCGGTCCCCAATGATGATCCGGTCACAAAGGTCACACATGTGGTAACTTCTCTTGTTCTCAGTTTCGTTGTATGGCATCTTCATTGGAGTGGCTGTAGGTTTGTGACCCTAAGACAGCAAAGAGGAGGAATATTCAATTCAAAGAGATTTGGGGACAATTCTCTGATATTAAGGGAAGTGGGATTATCCCAAGATTCCTTTTTCATCCCCCAGACAGCAGGTGGGCTGTTAACAGATTTTAGCAACAACCTTTCTAAAGGTGGAAGTAAAAACAAGCTCAGGGATCTAAAAGCAGCCAGCCTCGCTGCTTTACTGCATTGAAAGGAGATTTGGCTCCCCAAATTAGCAGCAAAAGTCAATAAAAGAAAGCACTCTGCAAACCTGACAACAGACCGTGCCTCCTTAATAGTCACCTGGATGAAACTTTGTACTATATTGAGAGCAGGTTCCAGAACAGACTCCTCCCACTTTGAAACATCAGATACTTCTAAGCCATATACTGGAGGGACACTGGGACCAGGTCCTAATGATGACAAAGAAAAGTTGTGAGAGCCTGGTCTACAAGACCCAATCTATTCTGTTTCCAGGACTCTTAAAACCCTCAAGAGGAACACACAGGGCCATAGGAGTGACATTCCGACCATGCTATTCATTCTACTATAAATATGAGCTACAATCCCAAAGACCCAGAAGCTTGACTCATAAGCAGCCAACAAGACTGACCATGTAAATAGAGACTTGGGAGCATGATCTTTGACCAGTAAGAAAATCAAAATGGAGTAACAGCTCTGGTGACCACTGTGCGGCCTATTATGATAGAAACAGCTCTTTAGGAGGAATACACTAAGAGCTCTGAGTGAGTGCCTGCTCCAAATTTTATGTCATCTTAAAGTTTGGTTCTCTGTGGGAAGAGGGTTCATATTCCTTGATAGCATTTGGATAACCACAGGCATTAACCAATGTACCACTGAACTAAAGAACTAGTCTTCGGGCTGATCTAGTTGAATCTCACTCTGCCCTCCATGCTTTTTTTTGAGTCAGAGGCTCATGTGGCCCAGGCTGTCCTCAAACTCACTATGTATTTGAGGTTGGCCTTGGACCCCTGATCCTCCTGTGTCTACCTTCCAAGTGATGGGATTACAGCCATGTAGTCCAATGCCAGGCTCCTAACACCTTCTTCTAAGAGATGGAGGATTCAAGCAACACTCTGGTACATACTTCTGAATGGCCATGAAACTGGAGGTATCATGGAGGAATAGGCATCTGGGCCAACTGTGTTGCAATACTTTAGCTTCAGCTCATCTCCACACTCTGGAGAGACACTGGACTGCCTTCTACAGCTAGGTGAAGTCAGCTACTGGAAGGCAAGAAGCATTGTCCCATGGACAAAAAAACATCAAAGGCATTGGGATGCCAACGGCTGGCAGGTGCTGGCCTTTTGAGTGTGCCAACCACAAATAAGAGTCTTCATAAACTGGACTGGCCTACACCTGCCACCACATGGAAAGGTGAGACTAGGAGGTGCAGGCAGCACCCACAGCACACCTGGCCTTAGTTAAGCTCTGCACCTGTTTCTAGGCTACTCTACATTTTCCTTTCTCCTCTAAGTCCTTTGTTGGGCCTCTGTGCCCTGTCTAAGCACCTTTCAACAAGTTCTCGGCTCCCAGCTGCTATTTCTGGCTTGGGTCCAAGGCCAAGCCGGGGTGGGGAAGTCCCTCTGGCTCTCTGCCAGGCCATATCCCAGAAGACTAACCCTGCCCAATCAAATGTGGCTGCTGACTTACAGGGCAGCTGTGCCTTTCTCTCTGGTACCAGGATTGTGCCTGCACAGAATGAGGTGCAGGCATATGACACTGTGCCATCAACCCCTCCTGCCTCAGAAACAGGGGTTACTACGGCCTTACCACAAGAGGAAGTTCTAAACTATTACAAAACAGCCTTTTGTTTCAGACTTACTGTCCGACTTGGGAAGGGAAGTTGCACTTGAAATCTGTGGTTCTGAACATCAAGTTCAGCTGAGATGAAGATGGGATTCCTGCTACTTATCAAGACAGGCAGACAAAGGGTGAATCGGAAGAAGCAACACCATACATCAAGGTGTACATGGTCAAAGGCACCAAAGGGCAGGGATGGAGGCTGAAACTGAAAGCAGAAGTCTACTGGCAAAAAGTCAGTTGAGACGATCCAGAAGTGTATTTTAAAAGTGTCTACAAGATAAAACTGAAGTTTCACTACACTTAAATGTATCTCCTTTTAGCTCATAAGCACACAACTGGGGACCTGAGGGTCAATATGGATGCCAGTCAGCCAACAGTAGAGCTAAAAGAAACATGAGCCTAGATTTAAAAAGTCAGGTCTGTATCTGGGTGGGCTCCAGTGCCTTCTAGCTGGGGTTGGGAGTAGGGTACTGGACTTCTCCTAGGTCTTCAGGTTCTTATCTGTAAAAACAACTACCCCTTCACCTTGATGCCTCAATATAACTATATATAGCACAAAATTCAGTGACAAAGACACAGGACTTCGCTGTCCTTTCCTTCCCTCTCCCTTAAAAGTTCTGTCCAGTTAAAGTGTCAGTTGAAGCAATTCAAGTACCATGTACCTGACCACAAAGATAAACAAGGGTAAACAGTGAATGTTTCGTCCTTTTTATTAAACATCACCAGACCCAGGACCATTTGAACTGGGAAAGCTCCCGGCGGATTTCTGCCTGCTCTTCAGGTATAAGACTCAAGCTGGAATCAGATCTGACATCCAGCCTGCTCACATGTTGCTATCTTGCTCCTACCTCCTGCTTGTAGCCACCACCATCTGTTCAAGGAATAAGGAAAACTCTTCAATGGAAACTTAACTGTTATTTTTTCTTTCTGAGACATCACCAAAAAACACCCTGAATAATCATCTATGCAAAAGACCCACCTGGGGTCTAAATTCTAAGGCCAGATCTAGAGACTGACGTTTGTTTGCTGAGTGAGAAGACATCAATATTCTGTCAAAAAAAGGTTCCAGAAGAGGAGGAAAAAAGTGGGACTTACTGCTCAAAAATCGGTTTTTAACCCATCGGTTTTGCTTCCGGGCATATCTCTTGGTGACTTGTTTCAGAGCCTCAATACCTGGAAGATATAGCAGACACGGGCATCCAGGTGAGTCTTTCTGTCTATCAGGAGACAGCCCCTCCCAGCCCAAGAGTGAAAGAAATCGGCACACTGTTAGACTTCACAGGTAACAATCTCGGTTTTTAGCTGGGACTCTTCTAGCCACAGCTCAGACTATCACCCAAGGATGTCCAAGACTAGGTTAGATGGAGGAAGTCACACCTTTCTTTAGAAGCTGGTTACTAGTCTCTGGTGTGCATTTTCCCTCAGTGATCAGGTACTCGTGAAATTCCTTGAAGCCAATTGACTGGAAGATACCATGTTGATAGTCCTGGCTGGGAACAGGAGAGCATCAGCAGTGAGCCACAGCCTCTGAGAGTGAGCAGGGGCCTCAGATATTATCTCATTGATGAGAACAGTGAGATCCTGAGCAATTACAGACAGAAATTCTCTTCTTCCCGCCCCACCAGTCCCCAGGTCACTTCCTTAAAAGTAACTCCTGGGAATGTCCGAAAGAAAAGCAAATAAACTTCCTTTAACAGGTCTTGCCAATGCCAAGGCCAAAGACTAGTAAGTATATCCAAAGCCAGTATTATGTTTATGGTCTTGCAACTACAGACAAACAATGGAGAGTAAGTCAGAATAGTAGCCAGATCCTCACCCATTTTCTGAAATCTTCTTAAGGTTATAGCGTCTGTGAAAATCTCTCAGCTCTTCCAAGAGTCCAGCAGCAAGCATGTCATCCACTCTCTTATCCAAGCGTTCATCTAGAACTTGAGTCAAAACAGCCCATGAATGAGCAGCATGTGGCAGGTGCCTACTACACACTCACATGGTGAACTGAACAGGCTGTCACAAAGAAGGGCTTTTATCCAAATCAAAGCATTCAGATTTCAGAGTATATAAAAATTCATATTGTATTTACTTGTACTTTGGACTGTGCAAGAGCAAAGCAAAACAGAATGAGACACATGCCTTCTTCTTATTTAAATAGCATATAATGATAGCTGGAATGAGGGAGAGCCCTTTACTGTGTAGACTGCATACCCACTGCTTTTCAAAGTGGCTGAGGGTCCTCTGTTGACTTTTCCTTTCTCTTGGTTCTTTAACAGGGTCTCACTATGTAGAACAGGCTGTTGTGGAACTCACTATGTACACTGGGTAGCCTGGAACTCACACAGATCCGCTTGCCTCTGCCTCCCAAGTGCTGGGATTAAAGGTGTGCATCACTACAACCAATGGTTGACTTTTCTTAACTTTTGCCATATTTTTTACTCTAACTTTGTGTTACTTTCATCTCAGAATCCTCAGGTGACATTCTGGTGCATCTTGAACTACCCAGATGAGTGGGAGACCATAGTCACCCAGGTGCAGCAGCCAGATATAGTTCTGCCATGAGTCAGAGCCATTAGTTTATTCTGAGGTGTAGTGTGAGGTTTGAGTGTTAAATATTTCATTAAGTTACATTTTGCCATAAACTTATAACTGAGAGTGACTTAAGAGCAAATTATCCTTACAATTATGAGTGTTTGCTCTTATCTTTATTGTTGCTACTTCTCAGCCTCTAAGAGCACAGCTCTTTTTCTTACCCTGCTAAGATTTGGTTACTGGTGACTGATCATGTATGAAGCTCACTGCAAACACTCTGAATTCCACTTATAATTCATTTATTTTGCAGTGCTAGGACTTGAATACAGAGCTTTGTGAATATCAGATAGCTGTTCTACTACTAAGCCATATTTCCAATCCTACAACTTTGTGTAATATTAGTTTATTGAATCCTTAATGGATGCTATAAGATATGTACTATTATTATCATTTCTATTTTATAGAAGAGTTAGAATACATAAAGGTAAACTAATTGGTCTTAAGAACTCACAGAATAAACCGGGTGGTGGTGGTGCATGTCTGAGATCCCAGCACTTGGGAGGCAGAGGCAGGTGGATCTCTGTGAGTTTGAAGCCAGCCTCCTGGTTTACAAAGTGAGTTCTAGGACAGCCATAGCTATTACACAGAGTAACCCTGTCTTGAAAAACCAAAAAAAACAAAAACCAAAAAACAAACCAAAAAAACTCACAAAACTGGGAGACAGTGGAGCAAGTGTGTGAAGTTTAACAATGTCTTCAAGCTTGGGCGACTCACCCCTGTACTGTACTGCCTGCCCCCATAGCCATTTTGTTTTCCTAATTCTAGAGAATGTTCTTCATCTCTTTTCTTAGGCCCACAGCGCTCTGAGCAGATCTCTAGGCCAGCACACTCTATTGCAGCCCTGTCTTTCACCCCACCCCCAGGAGATCTGCGAGGGCAGGGATTCTTACTCCTCTCTAAAGCACAGCCACAACAGAGTGCTTGGCATTTTCCTGAATGCTCACTGAATGTTTGCTGGTGAAACAGACAGGGCATCAGAATACTTTAGCAACAAATGCTACCAGGTTACCTAGTAACCACCACACCTATTTCTCAGGCCAATCAGTGACCCAGCCTTCAGTCAACCACGAGGTTCGACCTCCAATCACAGAACCCTTCCCTCACTCATCTTTCAACTTTCTCCAAATGGCAGTCTCTTTTCTATTCTGTACATCTCATCCTACCCTAGCTACTCTGGTATCTGAGAACCAGCATTCTCCTTTGTCCCTGAGGGAACAGCACGGAGCCTGAGTCAAGGCATGGTGATTGCCACAATAAACCCAATAGCTTACATTGGTGTTCACTATCAGCCATGTGGTTCTAAGCATTAGATACATAAGAACCCAGTAGTCTACGGTTTACCTCAGATGCACTCTAGACGGAAGACATTTTACCTGTCTGGTCAGCATGAAGCCAGAGGATGCATGGGTTAGGGAACTTGAGAGGGCCTCCAAGTGGACCACCACCTTCTTCTGCATGTTGACGATGAAGAAATTCACTGTGAGAGATTCCTGTTTCTTCAAACACTTGTAAGCTCCTAAGTTGTTTAAAATAGGAGGTGGGGTGGGGAACCCTTTAGGAAATATTCATCCTCAGCTGGGATAAAGAGAAAGACTATCTCACAGAAAGCCTCACTTGTCAAATGCATAAATCCCCAAACCAAGACGTTCCAGCTTTATTCTAATCCTAAAGCTATTCAGAAAGGCACCTAAACTCTGGGTGACAAATAACACTGTTCTTTTAAAAACACATTCTAGAATTAGTTGAACGGGTTCAGAAATAACAGGTTTCCTCTATACAGAAGGAGACTCCCTTTCAAGTAAGCAGTAAAAGCTTGTTTGGGACACTCTGTAGAAGCCAGCAAGTCTGGTCTCGCTGGAGTGCCTTTCCCACAGTACCAAGGCATGCCGTACATCCAGCTCAGCCACTTTCTTTTTAAATATGTCTAAAATTAATCAAGAATGCTCCTGGCTAATTCAGTACACTCTCCTGGAACAAAGACTATCGAGGGCAGAGCCCACATGCTCATTCTGAAGCTGACGTCCATGTCTGTGTACATTCTGTTCTATTACACACCAGGTAACTGAGCTCCCAAAGCCACACTCACCACTCAGGTGACTGGGACTTATCAGCTGGAAAGTGATCTTTCTCTTCCTGACCCACTTCTGCTTCCTGAAACCCCAACAGCAAGAGTGAGACCCCTTGTCCTTCAATATCCATGGCCACTGAGAGCATCTAGGAGGGAAAACCTAACAGTGCCTCACTTATCTACATGAAGAAAACAGACTCCACCCGAGAGAGATGATAAAAGGTCCCCATCTTTCCTACAGGACAGACACTAAAGCTCCTGCTTGGAACCTGGCGACTCTTCCTGAGGCACAGTTCTCAAGCAGCACAAGGGGGTGCCGTAAGAAATAAAAATCTGATTAGGGAAGGAGGGAAAAATAAAGACAGGCTCTAAAGTTACAGCATACAGAACTGTAAATTGAATTTCACTAGAATGTCCCTGAGTTTTAAAAAAATGGAAATACTGGATTAGAATAAAATATGTGGAGTCAGGTGTGACAACAGACGCCTGATTCCAAGCGCTGTCACACAAACACAAGAACAGGAGTCAAGGCCATCCTCAGCTAAGCTAGTCAGGACTCCATGAGATCCTGTCTCAACAACAGAAAAAAGGCCTGCCTGTTTAGTACAAACGGCATCTCCCTTAGAATATCATTCTTACCAGGGTGATAGTGCCTTCACTGAGAAGAAAAACACCTAGAATAGAATGTGGCCCTCCAAGCACACCTCTGTGTAAAAAAGACCTTAATATAAAATTTCACTGGAATAGGGCACAATGGGGCAGGGGATTCTTAAATGGCTCTTTGAAGGCTTTTCCAATGGAAAAGTATAAGAAACATTGGTATTAAAAAATCTTTTGAGAAAAAAATCTTTTGAGTAGAATATTTTATAAGCCTCCAGCACCAATGTTACCATAACAAGTGATATGTGTAGCTATCTCACAGTAAATCTTTAGATGGTCTTCTGTGCCAAACACAGGAACCACTCCCAACACTGCAGAAAAATAAAGCGACATGTGTAGCTCCAATTCCAAACAACTCTAAAAAAGCACGTGAGGAGTTCATTCACCACCTCTCTTCTCTACAACCAATTTTCCATATGCAAAGGTGAGCTGANCTCTGACCTGAGACAGCTTGTAAACTCCACCTCCCACTGGGAAAGCTGCTGGGACACAACCCAGCATCGCACACTCAATTATGAAACTCAAGTCACAATGTAAACGGACTGCATGCCAGAGAGATTTCATATGAAAACTGTTATACAAGCAAAGATCAAATAGAACATGAAGCAAGATCACATATGCCCTGGAGAAAAACACTCTTGTACTATGCCTTTAAAATGTAACAACAAAGTAGGGTGCAACTGTTTATTGAGGGAGTTGGACTGAGGCAGGGCCTAAGTTAGGGCCTCCAAGCCCACTGAACAGAACAACAAATCAACCTCCATTATTAGCAAGCCTCTCTACCACCCCGGTTAGCCGAATACTTTACTGTCTCCCAGCTATAAAGGAACTCCAGGGTAATGGAGGACCCAGGCTTTCTTACCTGGCCACTTTGCGTTTGTCATGAGGGTGTAGTTTGGCAGCCATTTCTGGGTCCACCTGGCTTAGCCGTTTATGGAGTTCACGGCCATCCTCCTTCTCAAGCTCTACTTTCCGGTCAGCCACTTTCCTGGTGCCCATATCCTGGGGCTAGTACATGAAGGTTTAAAATAAATTTAATCCAACTATTCAATAAACATTGAGACTATAAATGGGCCAGACATCTAACTAAGCCTTAGAAATAAAGAACAGAGATGGTTCTGAAGATCTTACCATCCAGTGAAGGACAGCTCATAAACCAAAAATTCCAATATGCTGTGTAAAGTGCTATGAGACCACAATAAACAGAGGAAGGGCAGCTTCCCTCGTAGGGAAGTACTTTGCTACCCTGCTTGATCATTTTAACTGGGCTACCATGTCTATTTTAACACATCCAGGAATGTAGTCTTCCCTCCCCAAGGAAGACCAAAGAGTGGACCAGAACTGCCAGCACACTGCCATTTGCAAAGTCTTGCCCTACACAGTAGCACCTCCATAAGAAAGGTCAGTGTTGGACACCTCTGACATACACACTGTGCTGGCAGCCAGGAAATGCTGAGTCAGACTGATGTACTGCTAACTTACACAGGGATGCTAATTAATCCACACAGAGACTTTTTCCCACACACAACCCCTACCCTTAGGCCAGCTTGGAGGAGTACACTCACATACGGAGGTGGCATTTGTTCAGAATATTAAGTAGGAAAATTACAGCTGCTGACTATAAGAAACAGGTAAGAGTCAACCTTCCTCCCACTAAAATTATTTGGCATGAAAAAAATGGGAACCATTTCTCTAGTGAGTTACAAATAAACTAGACTTACCTTGGTATTCACAAGAACTTTCCAGAGCAGAGATTCAATGTAATAATTGGTTCCTCCCACGACAATAGGGATTTTGTCTCGAGCAAAAATATCTTCAATGTATACATTAAGAAAGTTATTTAATATCAATAAGAGAATCCTGACTCACGTGGGAAGAAGAGTATTAGCAAGAAATCACAAAGGCCAGCAAGTGGATGCATACCTCCGGCCTCCACCCACGTATGCTTATGTGCACATGTGTGTACATGTGCACATACTCACACTGACAAGCATACACACCACACACACACACACACACACACACACACACACACACACACACACGAAAAAAGGAAAGCAAAGGAGGGAGGGAGAGAGGCAAACAGAGGGGTTGGAAAGACGACTCGGTGGTTAAGAGAACTGACAGCTCTTCTAGAGGACTGGGTTTAATTCCCATCACCCACATGTGGCTCCCAACCATCTGCCACCCCAGCCCCAGGGAACCCAATGCCTTCTTCTGACCTCCTCAGGAACCAGGCACACATGTGGTGCAGACTTAAATGCAAGCAAAACGGTCATGTAACACATAAAATGGTTAATAATTTTTTAAATAAGAAATCACATTTGTTTGGAGAGCTGAGGTTAAAAGGGAGAAAAGAAGAGGAAGTGGCACTGTCTTCAATGTTTCCTGTAATTTCATGAAATCATTTTTAACTAGACCTGGAGGGACTTTCATAAATCAGACACAGGATCTGAGGATGTAGTAATCTAAGTATGATTGCTTAGCATGCAGAAGCTCCTGGTTTAATTCCCAGCACCACATAAATTGGACATGGTGTAATCCCAGCACTCAGGGAGAAGAGGCAGGAGGATCAGAAGTTCAAGGTCAGCCTTGAATATATGAGTCTCAAAACAACAACAAAACAAAACAAAACAAAAGACAACAGGGGACTGGAGAGATGGCTCAGTAGTTAAGAGAGCTGGCTGCTCTTGCAAAGGACCCAGGTTCAGTTGCTAACACCCACATGGCAGCTCACAACCATCTGTAACTCCAGCTCTAAGGGATCTAATGCCCTCATCTGTCCTCCACTAGCACCAGGCAGCCCATGGTGCTCAAACATAAAATAAAATAAATCCTTTTTAAAATTTAAAAACAGAAACAAGAAAAAAAGAAAAAGAACACCAGACATAAATGTACAATGGGACCTGGCTCTAGAAATATCAAGGCCTTGCTGTTAAAACTCTGTTTTGTTGGTCTTCCAAACAAGGCAAGGATGCTCACCAAGGTGACACCCAGTGTGCAACTTGGCCTTCTAAGATAAAGCACAGGCTGATTCCCCCACATCACAGTTCTCAGAGTCAGACTCTATCATTACTGAGTTGCAGTGCAGAGTTCAGCCACCGAGACCTCACCAGACTTCAATTTCCAGGGCTCCACTCCTGGGCAAGTTACTCAACCTGCCTGAGCTTCAGTTTCCTCACTGGTGAACCCCAGAGTGCTTAGGGACATTAANTGTAACCGTGTGCAGAAAGCCTCTAGTGCCTGAAAACTAGTAAGTGCTCAGTTTACTGCAGCCACTACTGTTCTTACAGCTCTGCTTCTTGGGATTCTCTTTAGAATCTCTTGAGCATATAATTACTTGCTTTAACTATGGCTTTGCTTGTTGACTTTCAATGTGCAGACAATCCTTTCCCACAGTGTAGAACCAGAAGCGTTTCCACCAGACTCCTTCTCACTGGTAGGGTACGAAGGAAGAGATTATCAACAAAGGATCAGAGAGAGAGCTGGCCCAGGCACAACAGCCTATAATCCCAGCACTCGAGAGGCTGAGGCAAGAGAATTCCATAAGTTCATGGCCAGCCTGTGCTGCATAGTGAATACAGGACCAGCAGGGGCTACACAGACTTTACTTCAAAAACAGACAGGGGCTAGAGAGATGGCTGAGTAGGTAATGGTGCATGACACCAAGCCTGCTGACCTAAGTATGGGTTAGCTTTGAACTCCCCATCTTCCTGCACTGGACTCCAGTGCTGGGATTCTGGAGCTTGTTAAGATACTCTCAGTTTGACACTGTGATTTTACATTTACGCTGTTAACCAAACTTCACAAACCCAGCCTANAGCAGATCTGATGATGTCGTCCTCTGCTGTTCTGTCCTTGGGAAACATTAAACACTCTATGTCAGTTCTTTATGAACAATCCAACTGTCTTATAGCAAGACATATTTGGTAATAGGTATTAATCTGCAAAGGGCTTTCATATATTATCTCATCTGACACAACAGCGCTGCAAAGTAGGTAGACCTGAAATTATTATCTGGATTTTAATCTGTCCATTTGATTGGCAAAAACATTATCTCATTGTCTGGATTTGCATGCCCATGATTAGGAGGAGGTCAAACCTTTTCCATGTTTATCTCAGTATCTCTACTTGCTCCTATATGAATGCAGACAAGGCCCTGTAAGTATTTTCATATTCACAAGAGTTCTTCATGTATTAAGAACATTAGTCACTTGTTCCCTATGTCATAAATATTTCTCCCAAGTTTATAATATGTTGTTTGTCCAAAGCTGGCTTCGAATTGCTGTGTAGCCAGTGGCCTTACTTTCCATTCCTAGGTGCTAGGATTACAGGTGTGCATCACCACACCAAGTATAGTTTTGCTTTTTTAACTTTTATAATAACAGTGGCAAAAACAGACATGTATCCTGTAATCCCCAACATTTATATTGTTTATAAAATTCTTCCATGTTGATTGATGCACGTGGCTGCAATTTATTCATTTTCACTGTTACAAAGAACTTCTATGCCAGGTAGTAGTGGCCCTTGCCTTTAATCCCAGCACTCAGGAGGCAGCAGCAGGCAAATCTCTGAGTTCAAGATTTACAGAGTGAGTTCCAGGGCTACACAGAGAAACTCTGTC
>LZPO01017308.1:516482-526891 GCA_001675575.1 Neotoma lepida
CCCCCCCAGTTCTCCTACGCAACTGAGTCAGTCTGCGGCAATTGTCCATGGAAGAATATTTACTGCATGGAAACTCACACATGCTACAAACCAGGGTTTCCCATCCCTGACTCCCCTCCACCACAGATTGATCTAAATATGTGCTATAATATTTTTGCTTAGGTCTTTCTCACACCAGCTGCTGTACTGAGGGCCTGGACTTTTCCAGGTCTGGCCAGAGACACACACACACAGATGACCCTGTGGAGGGACTGGTCCATTTCATCAGGCCAGGCTGTTGGGGGCCCCTGGGATGTGTCACCACTGTGCTATTGTCCAAGCGTGGCCTGAAGGTGCTAGCCTCAGGCTCAGGGTCTGTAGCAGCTGCCTACTCCAGAGACCTGTTTGGGCTCAGCCATGCCTTCCTGCCTGCCCCGTGGCCATCTCCTGGGGTGGAACATGTTTCCCCATCAGAAGGGGAGCTTCCTGGGGATCAGGGCTGGCTTCCACCTTCATCTATACCTCCAAGCTGGCTTCAAAACCCAGCAGTGCTGGGAGCACGTCTTTAATCCCAGGGAGGCAGAGACAGGAAGATCTCTGAGTTCAAGGACAGCCAGGGCTACACACAGAGACCCTGTCCTGAAAAACCAAACAACAAAACAAAACAAAACAAACAAACAAAAAACCCACACAGCATACAAGAAGACAGTGAAGTGGGAACTAAGCTTGTGCCACCTGCTAGCAGTATGACCAGAGAAAGGCCCTTGAACCAACAGATCTGGTCTTCTGTCACTTAGCTTAGAAAACAAGGTGAACATTTCTTCTTCTTTTTTTTTAAGTGTGTGTGTGTGTGTGTGTGTGTGTGTGTGTGTCTGTGTCTGTATCTGTGTCTGTGTGTCTCTCTGTGTGTGTCTAAGTATATGACTTGTGGGAGTCTCCTTCTGACGTGTGGAATCCTGGGACTGAACTCAAATTGAGTCATCTTCCCAACCCAGTACATACTTGTTTATCATCAAGTCTGGCTTCTGTGTAGACACAATGAGTTCATCCAAGCAAAGCTCTCAGCTGGCTATTTCCATACCCAAGAAGGTGTCCCCTGATGTAAAGGGTGCTGAATTCAAGGGGCGCGCCTCCCTACCCTGACCTTGTGTGTCAAGGAAGGAAGTAGGGAGGTGGTGGGGCAAAAACCAAGGAGTTAACAAATCCAATAGTGAGTGAGTATGTACGAGGGTCACACAGCTGGCAAAGTGCACCCTCGACTGACACCAGCTCTCTGAGCCAAGACACTGCCAAATGCTCCACGCCTGACAAGGGTACCTATTCCCTATGGCCGTGCCCTCCACCTTTGCCCGGATCTCTGGGTCTGGGATGCAGGCAGCCGGATGTGGCAGGCCCAGGGCTGCGCTGCAGGAAGCAGCGGCCGGGGTTGTCCTGAGCCTCAAAGCAACGGAAGGGAGGGAGCAGCCAGCACCTGCATTGTGCGAGCCCCGCTTCCCGCTGAGCCACCAAACCGAGGACCCCTAAGCACATTCTTGGCTCCCTGGTCAGCGCCATGGTTCTCAAGCAGATACAGGCCGAACCAGAAGAGGATTTCTATGCTTTCACTCACTGAGGCATTCGTGTGTTCTTTCACCCATCAAACATTGAGCAGAGGCCCTAGTGAAGGCAAAACATGATCCTACAGATCTTTGGCTCTTCGAAATTGGAGGCGGTCTCTGCAGAGTAGGTCGGAATCATGGCTTCTCTACCAACTAGCGTGCCACTGACCAATGAACTCTCAGCTGTGGAGGGAGCTCCATCGCTGGAGTCAATGAATTCTGTGTGGAGCACGTCAGCAGCTAGTAAATAAGTGAAGGATTTCTAAAAACTAATTTTGATTTTTATTATAACAAAAGACCATTGGAGAGAGAGCCCAAAGCTGCAAATTGGAAGCCTGCACAATGGTTTAAAAAACTTTTCAAATTGATACCCAACATTTAAAAGTTGTGAAATGTCAACTCAGAGTTTGGGGTCTTTTGAAAAAAGTTGACAATGTGGGAGGCTGTGTTTTATAAGCTGTTGGGTTATCCTAGAGGCAGGTGCTCTCTCTCTCTCTCTCTCTCTCTCTCTCTCTCTCTCTCTCTGTACTTTTGTGTGCTCTCTTACAAAGTGGTGTCAATTGTTGTATAAGTTTAAAGAAAACCTCTTGGGCAATTCCCTGTTGTAAGGATCTGAAAGACAAATTTATTTTGAAACACAGATTTTTTTTTTTTTTTTCCAAATTTAGTTGGGGTCCTTGATTGGCCGATGTTTTTCAAAAATGGCCTTCTGGGACAATCTTCTAATAAAAGAATTTTAAAATATGTCATAATGTGGCAGTGTGTGTACCCATGGGAGTACCCAAACCAAGGAAAAGATCTGAGTCGGCACAACTGGGCCTGAGGCCAGGACTCAGTAACTGGGAAGATGTAGCCATCTCACGTGGATGGAGTGGAGAGGACAGGTGACAGACAGTTGCTAAAAAAATGGGATTGACAGAACATTGAGCGGGAAAGAGACAAAATTGATGTTTGTGCTTCTGGCCTGGGAGAATGGGCGGGAGGTGGTCCCATTCACCGTTTTGAGGGTCTAGAGGAGGGTCTGCCTTTTAACCTGTTGGGTCAGAGTCTAGCTCAGTCACAAGGACACTGATGGAGCACTAGACCTCTGGTGGCTGGGAGAGGGAGCTGGGTCAAAGAGTCATTGTTGGTGAGACAATGGGGAGGAATACTATCCATCAGCCCCAGCATTGTTCGAGTCAGACAGGAACAGCCATGAGGATCCATTTATAGTTAAGAAATTATGTTTAAGAGAATTGGAAGAATGTCAGAGGAGAAGAGGTGTCTGAAAACCTCACCTCCCATGTGTAGTAATGGGCTGCTCCCCAGTATCTCACCACAGAGGTGGACTGAGAGCAGACCAAGGGGACTTAGATTGGATCCTGCTGTAGTCAGATAAAGGACGAGGTGTGGCAAGATGCTAGGCAAGTTCAAAATCTTTTGAGTACCCTTCAGTGAAGCTTCCCGCCCTCCAGGGCTACTTGATGGCCTCCAGGACACTGCTGGGAAGAGGAGGAAGGACCCAACTGGCTGGAGAGTGAGCAAATAGACGCCAGCCAGGAGTGATAGGGGTGCCATGCTGGCTCCTCAGACTGTTCCTGCTTCACTTCCTGGAGCTTGCAGGACCATCGCTGAGGTCAGCCAGCGTCTTGCTTGGGAGCCAGAGATTAGATGCAACAACCAATTGTGTATGGCTCACCCTCAGAAATGTTTTGTCTAACCTTCATATGTTTCCTCTGGAGGAAATAGAACTTTTCCCATTCTGTAGGAGAGGAAACTGAGGCTCACAGAGCAGAAGGCACATTTCAAGGACACACAGCTGAAAGGCAGAGCTGGACGGACAAACTCGTCCCTTTAGTTTCTCTGGATGTGGCCCATTCCGCAATGGTCTATTAGCCTTCCAGCCTGCTCGGTGTCTTGCCAGGCTCCACCTCTCCTTCACACTCCACCTCCAGACAATTACCACATCCTGTAGATCCTGCCCCTCTACAGACCCAGCATCTGCCCTTTTCCCATTACTTATGGGTCACTCTCCATCTGGGGCTCCTGGCCAGGCTGTGCTATTGGCTGCCTCTCTGGTCTCCCCACCTCCAGTCTCTTGTTCATATCAGCAGCCAGAGGGCTCTTCTACAACACGATTCTGGCCACATCACCATCCTTAACTTCTGCCCTCTGAATAAAGTTCACATTCCTAAGCAAGTCACCAGAGTCTACGAGTTCTTATTACCAGAGCTAATGCCATTGTCCTGAGCCCAGCTGTTCACATTAGCTAGTCGGAAAGCTTGCCTACCTCTTCTGAGCAGATCTTGTCCTGGGCTTTCTTGCCTTTGGGTCTTTGCTCCCACCACCTATTCCACCTACCACGATTTCTCCCCACTTTGATCTCTCTTACCCAACTCTGCCAACTGACATTTGGACCACCCTTTAAGCATAGCTCCGTGCAAGGTCCTTTGCCAGAGCATGGTGAACCTGTCACCTCGGTAGACCCACATTGCCCCCTCTGTGCTCAGCACTGCATCTCACATACCAGCGAGGTTCTGCTAACACGCTCTGGGACTGCCTTCCTCTTGGTCTCCATCCTCTCCCTCCCAGGTCTGGTTCAGCCCCTTGTCTTGGCCTGCATCTCTTCCAGCTACTGGTAGTAGCTTCAGGTCTGGTTCTTGATTTAGTTCCAACATTAATTCTATCCCAGACCTGCCTCAAACTATGGCTGTAGTTCTTGGCCTGCCAGCTTTGACTCAGTATCCCAGTCTATTAAGAGCTTAACTCAGCCAAGTGTCTCCCCACTCTCCTGATCCCCAATTTTACTTCCCTTAGGAGAAGATTCTTGCCTCGGTATTCCTAGTCAGAAAGAGTGGAAAAGTGAGAAGCCTAAAACAGAGCCTCCCACAGCCTGCAATCATTACCCTAGCCTGGAACCACTCAGCTGTAGCATCCTAGCCCTCAGGACCCTGGTGAGGACTGTGGGAACCGACAGCCCCTAGTTCAATGCAAGAAAGTACCATTGCCAGGCTTGGTGGTGCCTTTAATCACAGCACTAAAGAGACAGAAGCAGGTGGATCTCTGTGAGTACGAGGCCAGCCTGGTCTACATAAGGAGTTCCAGGCCAGCCAAACTACATAGTGAGACCCTGACTGAAAAAAAGAAGGAACTACCTACTGTTTACTGGCTGTGAGGTTTAAGCACCTCCTTGGGCTCCATGTTTGAGAGAATGCAGGGGTGTATTTTATGGCCTCATACAGGCAAGGCCCTGGATTCTATCCTTGTTGCCCTACGAGAAGAAGATGAAAGGCCATCTGATGAGAGAATGACAGGAAATAAAGCTATGGACCATGAGGACTATAAGGCCTTTTGCCCTCTCCTCAGGTCCCTGGAGCAACTGCTATTGCACAAGGGCTCCTTCTGCCCCCATGGCATTGGTGGGCCTGGCACAGGTTGGCTTCCAGGCTGTTGGCTGGGACTGTTGTCTCTAGGGTATTTTGTGTAGTAGATAAAGCCCAGGCAGCATGCTGGAGCTTCTGCCAGAACTCCATGTCCCTGACGTCAGGAACACACAATGGTTCATAGGGTAGTAGGGCAAAGGCCAGTATTTCTTCTTTCCTATGGGCCACATAGATGTGTTTGGGTTGAAGTAATGGAAATGTTGTCATCTCTTCTCCAACTTCCTCTCTGAGTCTCTGTCTCCTTACAGCTCAAAAGGCAAAGATTTCTATGGATATAAGAACTCGACACCAGGAATGGTGGCGCACACCTTGAATTCCTGCACTCGGGAGGATCTCTGTGAGTTTGAGGCCAGCATGGTCTACACAGCAATTTACATGTTTCACTGAAGGAGAGCATCACAAGCCTCCATGACTCTAGTCATTCATTATGTATTGTGCGCAATACACAATAATACAAGAGCCTCAGGTGTGCCTGAGGCATCTTGTGACCAAAGCCATGGGATGGCTGCAAAGCCCCTTCAGCAAAACAGTCACTGTTTTCCACAAGCATTCTTTAAGGTCAAAGTATTTCTAAAAAAACTGCTGTTCATTCTAATATCTACCCCATACAATGATTCTGCTAAATTCCTACAACAGAAAAATGCCAGGTGATGGTGGCTCAAGCTTTTAATCCCAGCACTCAGGAGGCAGAGGCAGGTGGATCTCTGTGAGTATGAGGCCAGCCTGGGCTACAGAGCAAGTTCCAGGACAGCCAATGCTGCACAAAGAAACTCTGTCTTGGAAAAACAAACAAGCAAAAAAAAGGGCTTGAGGACCTTGCTTTGAAAACATAGGAACCAACATTGGTGGAGACCTGGATATGATGTGTGGGTGAATAAGTAGCTATAGGTGCATGTGTGATATGCATACATATAGCATAATATATATGTGGAGAGTATGGACATGTTAGAATATTGCATATTTAGTGTGTCTGTCTGCAATGTGTGTGCCGGGGGTTGGGGTCTTTAGGGTCTATATGTGACTTATTCTCACACACAAGTGTGTATGGCAGATGAGACTTGTGTGTGAGAATAAGTATGTATATGGAGACAGATAAGGACTTGGGTGTCCATGTGCATTAAGTCTATATGTATGTATGTTTATTGTGGAAGGGGGTAAGGGGAACACTGAGTTGTGGAGCTCTGTCAGGCAGTGAGCAGGTGTTGGAATATTTGGGCTGAACTCTCTGAGGTGACCTGGGCCAAAGTCATTGTCCACTTGCTACAGGAACAAAGGACAGTACAGACAGAGCTTTGGGGCCTGAGATCATTTCTACAGAGCCAGAGTCACCATGCCCAGATGACTGCCCTGCCCCCCATGGCTAGCCACATCAGAGAAATAAACACAACCTTTGGAAGGCCTGTGATAATGTCTGGGGAGGAGGCCCCAGCAGGCAGTTTGTGTGGCCTCAGCACCCCACAAACTGCCCTGCCATTGACCAGCAGCTGAGGTGCTAGGGCCAATGGCCATGCTGCCAATGACCAGTCCTGGGTTCTTCATTCCGCGCTTGTGGCCAGCTTCAGGCTTTCTAGAGCTTCTTTACCCAGGGCACTTGGTCTAATTGCAAATCCACATCTTTTGGAACTCAAGCCTGTGCCAGGGAAGTCTAGGGACACTTTTACAGCCAAAAAGTACATGGGCTACTTTCCGAAGGAATCTAATTTTAACTGGGGTGTCCCCTTCTACTCCACCCCTAAGTGGGCATCTTCCCTCTGCAGGGGCCATTCCGCCCTTCTCAAGATGACTAAAATGTGCAATCCTGGGGGCTGGGGAGATAGTTCAGTGGTTAGAGTGCTAGCTCAACCATGAGGGCCTTGCCCACAAATCCCAGCAATCCATCTAAAAAGCTGGAGTGGCCACAGGTGTTCCTGTAACCCCAGCACTGCTGGGGACAGGGACAGGGATCACTGGGACTTTCTGGATGCCAGCCTAGCTCCAAGATAAGAGAAATGTTTTATCTGAAGGGAATAAGACAGAAAGTGCAAGAGCGGGACATCTGGCACCGCCCTAGTGCACACATGCCCCCACCTCCCAAGCACTTGCACTTTCAAAAGTGCTTGCTGTGGCTGGGGTTGTGGCTCGCTTGGTAGAGTGATTATCTAGCGTGCACAGAGCTCTGGGTTCGACCCGCAGCAAAGCACAAACAGAGCATTGCGGTACATACCTGTAATCTTAACACTCAGGAGATAGAAACAGGCAAATCAACAGTTCAAGATCATCCTCAGCTGCTGCAGATCTAATTCAAGGCTAGCCTGGGATGCATGAGGCTGCTCTGGGTGGCCCAAACACCCTGTGCTGCCTCTTTAACTTGGACTCATGTCTCAATTTCAAGACACGTGTCAGTTCATTAGGAGACTTTCTTAAACTGCAACTACTTCCTGTCCCTTAATATCCAATTACTGGGCTTGTCACTGAGGCTTCATTTTTAGCTGCCCACATGGCTGGCATGGAGTAAAATATCTTTATTTTCCAGAGTTCCTTGAAGTTAGGTGTGGCTGTGTGACTAAGCGCTGACCAACAGCTTAGGCAGAAGTAACTTATGCCACTTTGGGGAACTGGAGTTAAAAGGGGTGTGTGCTGATTTTCACTCCATCTTCCTTTAGGCTGGCTAGACTCTGACTGACTATATTGGGCCATGAAGTAACATTCAGGGTGGCAGGGGTTGGAAGAGAAGTATAATGAAAAGCACAAGGGCTTTTATGACCTTGGATCTATTGCACTCGCTCTGGACTAATTATTTCCAGGCTTATAACTAGTTGAAGTGTGTGTGTATGTATGTGTTTGCACACANGAGTATGCATGTGAAAATATGAGTGTGCTTTTGGGAGTTGGTTCTCTCCTTCTTCCATGTGATTTCTGGGTATCAAATTCATGTCGTCAGTTAGACTTGTTGGCAAGCACCTTTAACTCACTGAGCCAGCACACTGGCCTGGATTGGAGCTTTTCTGTTACCTATAACCAAATCTAAGCTATACAAGTCCGTTAGATTAGCCAGCTTTTCTTGTGTTCCCTAAGACACACGTATTCTGCAGACACGCTGTATTCTACTTGATTGATATATCTGTTTATTAGGTCATGAGCTCACAAGGTTAGAGTCCATGTCTTCTTCTAGACACGTGGCCTAACAAAGGACATGCTAATTATGTGAATAAAAGTATAAAATACACACTTAAGCACCTGGATATAAACAGGCTATAGATCTGGTCATTGGTCATATAGTCAAGATGGTTGTTGAAGTAACGGAAGAGGATGACATAGACAAAGGGATTAAGAGAGGAGACCCCCCCCCCGAAGGATATCATTTAAGGACACCTTGAGGCAGAAAAGCCCTTGAATAAGGCTGGGTATGGGGAGCCAGTGAGTGGGCAAGGACCAGGCAAAAGGCTACAGAGTATGTATGATCCCATCATCTCTACTAACAGTTCACAGTGGCCTGGAGCTGAGAAAGAAGTCATTTGGAACTGACCCAAGATGGCAGAAGAAGGCGCTGGCATATGTGTCAGCATCCTGGGATAAAGAATCAGGATAAAAATCTTGAAGACAGGCTGGGCATGGCTATGCACACCTTTTGGAGGCAGCACTTGGGAGGCACAGGCAGGGGGATCTCTGTGAGTTCGAGGCCAGCCTGGTCTACAAAGTGAGTTCCAGGACAACAGGGCTGTTATATAGAGAAACCCTGTCTTGAAAAACCAGAGGGTTAGAGGGCTGGAAAGTCCTGAACAGCTTAGGAAGCAGTTGATGTGAGAAGGAATTCACACATGAGTAAGCTGAGGAGAACTAGACAATTGTTTTTTTTTTTTTTCCAAGCGTAATGAGGTCTCACTCTACCTAGGATTCAAAATAAACTTGCCAAATAGTTGTTGGGTTTTTTTGTTTGCTTGTTTGTTTTGTTTTGTTCTCTGTAGGACTCTGACCTCTCTCAGATTTCTCTTGGAGAGCTCCAAGAATTCCAGGGGCATTTCCCAGGTGCTTGGGCTCCCACAATTCCTTCCCTGCTTTCTCTCTCTACTGAAGCTCTCATGGAGTTGAGCCTGGTCAGTGTCAATACTCCCTGGGGGACATTGCTGCTGGGAAACCTCAAGGAGACCTAAGGAGATAGCTGGTGTGTCTCTGGTCTGCACAGAGGCTACTGTCCAAAGTCAAGGGCACTGATGTTGAGGAAAAGGCTTAGAACTCTAGAGTCAGGGACCCCCTGGGTTTACATCTTGACTCTGTAGTTCAGTAGCTCTGTGACCAACAAGTTGCTTAACTTCACTGAGTCTCAGTTTCCCTANCTGTAGAGATAAGATAATAAGGAGTCTACCTCATGGGATTGCTATGAGTTAATNTGAGAAAATGCATGTGAATCCCTTAGCTCAGTGCTGGGCGTAGAATGAGTGGTTAACAAATGCTGCCGCTGATCATGACTCTATTATTATAGTTCTTGCATCATTAACTCTTTGAGCAAGTGAGCACTAGGCATCCTCCCCTGGTATGTGCTCAGTGCATCAGCCAAAAATGTTATTTTGGAGACTTCCTGGTATTGTAAACATTCCCTTGGTCCTCTCCTGTGGCATTGTACATTGGTCTCCTCAAGGCAATTGGTTCNACTCCCCTGGCTGAGTCAGATGGCTGCTTTGGGTTTGTTCCCACAAGCTCAAGGCCATCTCATTGCAAGCTCTTTGGGGGGACCAGTCATATGGACCCCCAGGACTGTGCAACATAGCAATTTTATNCATATCACTCCTGTTTCCCTCTGTCATCATTTCTATTACTCTTATTTTAGTGATTTATTTACNGTTTGCCCTCCCTCAGACTGAATGGAGGGATTTTGGCTGACACATGGCTCAGCAAATGCTGTCTGAAGTGAAGGCATCCTCAACTAGCTACTGCATGGCGGAGCTCCTATACTAGGTGGGAAGACAGAATGACCAACATGAGACATATCAAGAACTAAATGCAAAATCTGGGCCTGTAATCCCAACTACTGCAAAGGTAGAAACAGAAGGGCTGAAAGTTCAAGGCCTGCCTGGGCTACAGGAGCAAGTTCAAAGACAGCCTGGGCAACTTACTAAGATAATCTCAACATAACAAGTAAAAATAAAGGGGGTGGGTGTGGGTGGGGAGATGGCTCAGGGGATAAAGTGCTTGCCGCACAAGGGTGAGGACCTGAGTTCAAATGACCAGCATCCCTGTAAAGTCAGGCATAATAGCCTAAGTCCATAACTGAATACTCCTATGACAAGATNGACATCGGATCTGGAGAATCCTCTGAAGCTCAAGAGACCACTCCTGCTTATGCAGCTGTGAACAACAAAAGACACTCTGCAAACAAGGTGGAAGACACACGTATGTCCCTCTAAATACACACACACATACACACACACACACA
>LZPO01017308.1:607429-621177 GCA_001675575.1 Neotoma lepida
ACCGAACACTGTATACATAATAAATAAATAGATCTTTAAAAACATTTAATAGAAGAATATGGGAATATTATACACTCCTTAGCACCCAGATAAAAGCTGGACATAGTGGTGTGTGTCAATAAGCCCTGGGCTGGATGGATGTAGATCACAGGGCTGAGATGGCAAGCTGAGATGGATGTAGCTGAGGTGGCAAGCTCCAGGTTCAGTGAGAGACCCTGTATTAAAAAAGAAAGTGGAAGAGCTAGGGAGATGGCTCAGCAGTTGAGAGCACTTGCAGAGTACTNTGGTTCGGTTCCTAGCACNCACATAACAGGGATCCAGCGCCCTCTTCTGGCACTTGGCATGGATGCAGTGCACTCACATACATGCAGGCAAAACACCCATACACATAGAATAATATAATAAAGTAATTAATAAATAGGTAAATAAAATGGAGACTCCTGACATTGACCTCCCCCCACACACACCTGAAGGAGGGAGGGAGAGACAGAAGGGGGATATATGGATAAAGATTGATTTGGTCCACGTATGAAAAACTCAGCTATTGTTCCAACTAGAAGCTATGTAGAATACATTCTGCTGGATTCGATATAAGCACAGGGATATGTGCTACTGCAGGATTGGGGCTTTTAGGACGTGACACGCCTATTTCACACCTTCTTTCTGCTTCCATTGCTATGACCCCAGTGAACTGAGGTGTTGAATGAAGACGAAGAGAATGTAGAACGAACAGAGGACATGTACAGTGAAAAGTCACCAACTGAGGCCTTGTGACTAGTCACAGGAAGTTTTCTTGCTATTCACTTAATATTTACATATTATACCGAACTCTCTCCTCCCTTCTTTCCCTTTCTCCAGTCCCATATAGCAGATGTGGCATATTGGAGTGGCTAAGTCCTTAGTTGACAGAGCGTGGCAGGGGTCATTATGGAACTGGAAGAAGCATGAATGTTGTCTGGAGACCCTGACTCCTTGCTCGATGAAATAATGGAAGGGGCTTTGCATTGATTCCATTTTAGGGTAAAAGGTAGGCACATGCTATTTAGATTATAAAAGAATCATTTGAAGTTTGGGGGCTGTTTTAGTTTTTAAAGTGTAAGAATAAAGAGAAGGGTATATGTTGATATTGGACACTTGGGTGAGCATAACCTTCAAAGATCCGCTTCTAGTCATCCGTTTCCACCAGTCAGGATCCATTTCTGAAAGGCTCCACAGCCTTCAAAATGGTGCCACAAATGGGGACCAAGCATGTTCAAAATGTGGGGGCACATTTCAGATTTAAGTCATAGCAAGCCTTATCCCACGTGTGAGAGTGTGAGAGGGTACACCTTCTACTACCAAAGCTGACACTGCTCACTGTGGGTTTCCCAGTGCATTAGGNCCAACCAAGTCCATTCTTTTTTAAATTAAATTAATTTATTTATGTGTATGTTCTCAAATATTAATAAGGACCAGACTTAATAATATTCTTCCNAGGGGCCCAGAAGAGAAGCTATGAACTACAAGAACTATTTTCGGGAAAATGAATCTAAGTACACCAAGTTCTTTGTCCATCTACTTTACTCCTCTGGGATACAATCTTATCNACACAGCTTCAGTTCTGTTCTCATGCCTAGCTCCTTTCTTGCCTAATTTCTCTCTATATTTATCTCCTGTCCCCTCTANGTTCTATCTTAATTCTCTTATTTTAGTTCTGCCCCATCTCGTTCTTTGCCATCTTGTTCTTTCCCATCTCGTTCTTCCCCATCTGCCTCTTCCTCATCTTCCACCTCATCCTCAAGTTCTCTCTTCTCAGTCCTCCTCTCTGACTCCTTATACCTCTNAGTTCTCCCCAGGTCTCTGAGCTATACAGTTATAAACCCAAGCAATAGCAATCTTCCCTTCCAGCCAGGTCACCAGGCTTGAATTNCCACAGGGTCATAAAGGCAGGTAAGAGNTTTCCTCAGACACTGACCGTTAGGCTTTCTTTTACAACCTAAAAGAGGGGTGGTAAAGGAGGAGGTCAACTGAGAGCTAATATCGGTTAGTATATCAACAAGGGGATTTATGTGCTCAGTCTACATTCCTACAAGTGGTTAGGTAAGAAGTTAGGAGTCTATAATGTTAGTAAGGCTGTTTAAGAAAGGAGGGTCTCAGCTAAAATTACACAAGAAATAAAGCTATCCACCTGACCTAGGAGACAGGTGTTGATTCNACAAGGGTGTTACCTTAGTTCAGGAGATCATTTGGTCTTGGATGCTTGATAGGTATTTTAGATAAATAATCTGTTAGGAGTTCTTGGAACCACACATAGCATAGGAGAAAATCCTTGTAGGAATCGGCTAATATATATACAAAAGCTAAATTATCACCAAGATTTCTTAAGCCATAGCTTGACCTTCGGAAAGGTCCTTGACTTTTCCAAGTAGTAGCTTTTGTCATAGTAGCTGGATTCCATTACATTTTCCTGCAGCCTGCAGCAGTATGTGTGCCTGCTTGTCTGTAGGCACACNGTATGTGTGCAGGTGCCCATGGAGGACAGGAGAGGATGCTGCATCCCCTGGAATTAATTATAAGTGCTTGTGAGCCACCCAGTGTGGATACTTGGAACCAAACCCAGGTCCTCTGCAAGATGAGCAAGTGTTTTTAACCGCTGAGCCATTTCTTCAGCCCCTCTATTCTCTTTTTTAAAAGTCAATTATTATTATTGTTATTCTAGTGGTGTGTATATTTGGGGGCTGGAGGGACACCAGTGCATGCCACAGTGTACATGTGGAGGTCAGAGGACAACTTTGTGGAGTCAGTTCTCTCCTTCCCCTTACTTAGGTTCCAGATATCAAACTCAGATCACCTGGCTTCTGCAGCAAGTNTGTTTACCCACTAAACCATCTCTTTGAGTTCCCAAAGACAAGTGAGTTCAAATGAGTTTGAGTTGTCTGGTTTGTTTGTTTGTTTGTTTACACATAGAGTCTCAGCATCTCATGCTAGCCTGGAACTCACTTTGTAGCCCAGGATGACCTTAAATGTCTGATCCTGCCCCCATCTCTCTAATGCTAGGATTATAGGTGTGTGCCACTACATCTGGCTTATGCAGTACTGAGAATCAAATCCAGGGCTTCAGTCACGTTAGGCAAGCACTGTACCAACTGGGCTACTTCTCCAGCCTGACNAATGAAGGGAGAAAAGTCAAAACAGCATTTGTGAGTGTGCTGGCTGGTCTTACGTCAACTTGACATACAAACTAGAGGTATCTGNAAGGAGGGAAACTTAATTGAGAAAATGNCTCCATAAGATCCAGGTGTAAGGCATTTTCTTAATTAGTGATTGATGGGGAGGGCTCAGCCCATTGTGAGTGGTTCCATCCCTGGGCTGGTGGTCCTGGGTTCTATAAGAAAGCAGGCTGAGGGGCTGGAGAGATGGCTCAGTGGTTGAGAGCACTGGTTGCTCTTTCAGAGGTCCTGAGTTCAGTTCCCATCACCCACATGGTGGCTCACAACCATCTGTGATGGGATCTGATTCCTTCTTCTGGTGTGCATATACTCATATACATAAATCATAAAATCAATAAATATTTTTTTAAAAAAAGAAAGCAGGCTGAGCAAGCCATGGGAAGCAAGCCAGTAAGTAGCACCCCTCCATGGCCTCCGCATCAGCTCCTGCCTCCAGGATCCTGCCCTGTTTGAGCTCCTGTCCTGACTTCCTTCGATGATGAACAGCAATATGGAAATGCAAGGAGAATAAGCCCTTTCCTCTTCACCTTGTTTTTTGGTCATGCAGCACTAGCAACTCTGACTAAGACAGTGAGTGAGTGAGTGGTTATAGCTATGGGCAAGTGGGCTCAGGACCTCTGGGCACCCTCAGAAACATTGTGAAATGAAACTCAGAAAGGTCCGTCTCAGAGACAGGGAAGCTGAACTCAGTTGAACTCAGTTCACCGAGAGANCTGGCTCTGAGACCGGAAACAGGGTATGCTTTGTGGGTTCTTGAGAAAACTTCAGCTTTCCAATTTCAGACACTGCTTCTTTCCTTGCCTCTTTCCTTTCCTCTTTCCTTAAATATGATGAGACAGCTTGGCTGCAGCAGCTTACTTGCAACTGAAAGGGTAAGATGGGAGTCAGTGGGGACACATGCCTTTAATCCCAGTACTCAGGAGGCAGAAGCAGGTGGATGAATTCCACGTCAACTAAGGCTACTTACTGAGACCCTGTCTCCAAAAAAAGTGGCAAGGGGGAGGGGTCAGAAGATACTGGCTTTGATATTGAGCCATTAAAACATTTTTTAAATGTCATTGCAGTCAGGTTTTCTGCTATTTGCAGGCAAAGGCATTTCAGATTCCTAACTGATTTACTTTAGTCTCACTTGCAGCCAAGAACACAGTCTCTAACCCTGAATCAAAAGATAGCCATAAAAGTAAGCAGAGACTGTAGAGAATCTTTCTGGTGACATAGCAGTGGCAGTTCTGGTGGCACCAGCCAGTGTGTTGATACTTTAGATCCTATTTTGCTCTCTGGTGGCCTTCACCAAGGGCCCAGACAATGGGTTCTTTGTTCTGAGTACTAACTGTTAGCATTCATTGTTTCCTAAGAGCTAACTGTTTTTTATAAACTGTATAAATTTTCTTTCTTAATTTATATCGACCATTTCAGCTGGGTATACATTTCTTTCTTGGAGGTTAAGTGAGGATAATTCTGAGATCACACAGTAAGTGGCAGATTTGGGATTCGTTTTCAGGTCAGTGTGACCCCGAAGACAGATTTTAACCACCACATTTCATCCTTGCTGTTTCTTTTGGCAGCTCCTAAGTGTGGCCTGGGACCCTTTCTCAAGCTGTGGCCTGGGGCCCCTGCCTTAGGAGGGGGAGAAAGACGACAGTGTCCCAAAGTCTGTTGTCTGCCATCAACCCCTCCTGGCAGAGGATACAGGATCTGCCTGAATGCACGCAGGCACTGAGCCAGGTTACACAGATGCACACAGTCCTCTGAGACAGGCTGCAGGGATCCATGCTGTCCTGTGAGCCAGGCTGGGAAGTGCTCCAGATGAACTGTCAGAATTCTGTGTCTGAAACCCTGAGAGATAAGGAGGAGACTTGGGTACCACCTCCCTCCCCCCACAGAGACAAAGCGGTTCTGCAAATATAGAATGTGCTGAAACCCTACGCCCACCCTACCAAAAAAAAAAAAAAAAAAAAAGAGGTGATAACATATGCAAAGAGTCCTGCAGTTCCTCCCTGTAAACTGATTGACTACAAGTCTTTCCTTCCTTTTTCTTCCCAAGCTAGAGTTTAAGGCCTCAAACTCAAAGCCTATAAACCCAAATCCTGTCCTACTCTCACTTCCCATCACCCACACCCCAAGTCTCCTACCGTTTTCATTTAGTCAATTTTTTTCCTATAAATATTTATTATCAGTTCTGTGCCAGACACACAAGGAATTGCAGGGAGAAAGAAACTAACAAGGGAAGAAAGACATTCAAAGATAACTGTGCCCAGCATTTGGGCAGCAGCAGCAGGTGGATCTCTGTGAGTTTGAGGCCAGTGGTTTTCAGGCTAGGCAGTGCTACATAGTGAGACTCTGTCTGAAACAAACAAAACCAAAACAATTATGATTATAGTGCTCACTGAGGAGGAAATGCAATATTAAGTGAAAATATACACCTACTGTCAGCCCTTCCAGCTACTATAGTAAAATGCCAGAGACTGGATAATTTATAAACCATATACATTTATTTCTAACAGTTCTGGAGGTTGGAAGTCCTCAAACTATCTGATAAGGTCCTGCTCTGGGCTTCTAAGATGATTTCCTATTGCCAAGTTTTTTACAGGGTAGAAGGTAGGAGGGCAAAGTATACAAAGCCTCCAAGTCTTTTAAAGGCCTTAGTGCTATCCATAANGGCAGANTCCCCACAGCCTAACCATAGCCTAAAAGCCCCATCACTTGCTATTGATTGGGATTGTTTCTATATGAGTTTTAGAGGAACACAGGCATTCCAGTGGTAGTCCCGGGGGACCAAATGTACTCTAAAGAATCATATTCATTTGTCCTACTTCTATCTTCATCATCAATATTCCTTTCATAAGAATGGTGTCTTTTTTTTTGTGTGTGTGGATAGTTTTATGTCAACTTGACAAGGAATGGTGTCTTTTATCTTGGACCATATATGATAACCTTAATTTAGATCCTCTCTCTCTTTAAAAAAGATTTATTTATAATTTTAAAACTTATGTGCATGTGTGGATATCTCTGTGTGGGCATGTGCATATGAGTACATGCATTCATAGAGGCCAGAGATGTCAGATAGCCCCAGAGCTGGAGTTGCAGGCAGTTGTGACCCATCAAACATGGGTGCTAGGAACCAAATTTGGATCCTCCACAAGAGCAGTGCATATTCTTGACTGCTGAACCATCTCTCCAGTGCCTGTCCTCTTTAAAAGAATATAAACTATCAAATTATTATTATTGTTCTTTCGTGTGTGTGACATATGTGCGTATGCACGCCACAGAGCCATGGGAAGGTCGGAGAACAATTTTGTGGAGTTTGTTCTCTCCTTCCACCCTTACGTAGGTTCCAGGNNTTGAACTCAGGTCATCAGGCTTCCGTAGTGAGTGCTTTTACTCACTGAACCATTGTGCCAGCCCTCTTTCTGTCTTCTAATATATCTCCCTGTCTCTTTATCTTGCCCACTCAAGTCTATGCTCCACAGCACATTTTAAAATGCAATCTAATAGCTCTTCCAGTAAGGTCCACCTCACCTGTGGGGGTGGCACAGCCCAGGGGTAGAGCATTTGACTGCAGTAGGTCTAACTCTCCTCTTAAAGGGTTGGTTTAGCCTCTTTTACAGCCTTATGCCGAAGTCTTCTTCTATAGGAACTGCTCATCTCATCCTGGTCAAATTCCCATCTCCACTGTTTTACCCATCCATCTTAGCCCAGGAAATGANCATTCCGAATCCAAGGCTCTTACTGAGTATGTGCTAAATGTGAGCCAGTTGTANACTAGACATTGTGGTCTGGGTNTTGGTGAGAAAAAAGAAACCTGGAAGCCACTGTTCTGTCACAGTCATGGAACTTGAAGAAAGTAACATAGTGTTTGGTTCATAGGAAGAGCTGCATACATTTCCTTCAGTATATAGACAAATACAGAACAGATAATGTTTGTATTCTGTGACTGGAGTTACAAGTGCATGCATCTATATATGCATTCAAAACAAGCAGTTCCTCAGGGTATGGGTTGTAAGTTGTGTGTTCATTTTCTATAATCATTTTACACAAAGACTTCAAAAAGGTCATTGTTTCCATTTCTCATTGTAACCTCACGAATTTATCTTTCTAGTTTTATAGGTAAGGAAAAGATATTTTATTTATTTATTTATTTATTTAGTTTTTTTTGAGACAGGGTCTCTGTGTGTAATAGTTCTGGCTGTCCTGGAACTTGCTATATAGACCAGGCCAGCCTCGAACTCACTAAGATCCGCCTGCCTCTGCCTCCCAAGTGCTGGGATCAAAGGTGTGCGCCACTACCACCGGGCAAGGTCTTTCATTTATGTGTGTATGTATTTTGATGCATGTATGTGTGTGGGCATACATGCCATTTCAAGTGTGTGGAGGTCAGAGAACAACTTCGGGTGTTGGTTTCTGTCCTTCCACCTTTGTGTGGGTTACAGGGATCTTTGGGCATACATAAGCACTTAACTTTAACCCATGAACCATCTCACCGGCCCCCTTTCATCCCTTTTTATCCCTCTTTCCCCTATTGCTCTTGGATGCATCTATGATCTGTATGACATTTCTTGTCCCTGTTCAAGAAAGAGATGTAGGAGGGTGAAACAGATTAGGGTGAGGGGGTGCTGGTTCTTCATATACATTTAAATTTAACCTTTTAATTTTTTTTTGTTTTGTTTTCAGACAAGTTGTTGCTGTGTAGCCCAGGCTGGCCTCAAACTCAGAATCCCCCTACCTCAGCCTCCCAAGAGCTGAGATCATAGGTGTGCACCACACCTGTCTCTCTCACCTTTTGATGCTAAGACAGTATTTTTGACCAGGTGGTNGTGGTGCATGCCTTTAATTCCAGCACTTGAGAGGCAGACACAGGCAGATCTCTGTGAGTTCGAGGCCAGCCTGAAAACCCTGTTTCTAAAAACAATAACAAAAAAATTTTAAATGCACATACATAGTTTTAAATTAAAAAAAATTATTTATTGGCCAGTACACCTTTTAATTCCAGCACTCAGGAGGCAGAGGCAGGCAGAGGNGGGCAGATCTCTGTGAATCTGAGGCCAGTCTGGTCTACATGGTAAGCTCCAGGCCAGCCAAGGCTATGAGAAGTTGTCTCAAACAAAACAAAACAAAACTTTTGTTTGTGTGTGGAGACTAAGGGCAAATGGGCCCTGGGTGACTTGATGGGGTCTTCTCTCCTTCCATCATGTGGGTCTTGGGGGATCCAACTCAAGTCATCAGCTGCTATGAGCAACAGGAATATAGTAGGAATTTAGCTGAATATAGTAAAGCTATACCTGGAGGAATCAGGGGAATTCTTCCAGAGGAACCCAAATCTCAAGGAGTATTTGGCGTTATTCAGCTTTTAATGTATCAGCTGCTTCCTACTATGAATTTGTGTGCTCTCATACCTTCCCCAAGAAATTCTAACAGTGTGTTTTATCTGATATACTTCTCTAGCATCCAAAGCCAAAAGGCAGACAGGACAAAGCATTTCAGACCACCACCGATTCTCCTGAATTAAGGTAAACACCCTTCAGGAGACANTGTCTGTCTCCTAAGCCNACGAGACAGGCGAGTTAGGTGCATAGCTTTGTTTCTTGTGCAAATTAAGCTCAGACCCTCCTTTCTTATATAGCCTTTGTGGTATTTATACTAACATTATAGACTCCTAACATTTTACCTAACTATTTCTAAGAATGTAGTCTGAACACATAAATTCCCCTTTTTCTGGTAACTGACTTTAGCTCTTNGTTGACCTCCTCCTTTAACCACCCCCCTTTTGGGTTGTAAAAGAAAGCCTGACAGTCACTGCCTGAAGAAAACTCTTATCTGCCTTTATGACTCTGAGGGAATTCAAGCCTGGTGACCTTGCCTTAGCCAGAGCATGGATAGATAACTGTAAACCTCAGAGACTAGAGTGGAGAACTGGATGGAGGACTAGAAGGACAAGATGGGAGATGAGGAAGAGCCTGATGGGGAAGAACTAGGTGGNTAAGAATGAGATGAGAAAGACCAAGATGGGGCAAACTAAGATGAAGGAATTAAAATAGCACTTAGAGGGAACAGCAGAACGATGTAGAGAGTCAGGCAAGAAAGGAGCTAAGTGAGAGAGCAGTAAAGAAGCTGTGTAGAGAGAGAACTGACTCAGAAGAATAAAGTGTATAGACTAAAGAGTTTTGTGTATGTANATTTATTAGTGAACCCCTCNGATTAATCCACCACCGGTAGCGTTTCTTCTGGAACTCTGGATGAAGGCTATCAAGGGGCAGGACCCAATAGNTTCCTTAGTCAGCCTTCCAAGCAGGTGTCTTCACCCTACTGAGTCATTTTTTCCAGCCCATATGTATTTGTTTGTTTGAGGCAGGGTCTCACTGTGTATCCCTTGCTGGTCTGGAACTCACTATGAAGATCAGGCTGGCCTTTAACTCACAAAGATCTATCTGCCTCTGCCTCCTGAGTGCTGGAGCTAAAGGTGAGAGTCATTATGCCTGCCTCCAAAATGTACATATTTTAAATATACAACTTTTGTCAGTTTTTTTTGTGTTGTCATTTCTCTTTTAAACATACTAGGATCACAGAAGTGGGAGAGGCCAGTAAATTGTCCGAAGCAACTTGTCTGAATTCAGGCCCCTAGTACAGGGCTCAAGTCAGGAATGGAACCAACGGGGATCTAGAGTCATAGCATCCAATGTTTCAAATGATTCCAAGTTGATCTATCACCGGGCTTAATTAAACTCATGGGTTTTAAGAGTCAGATGTGTGTTCCGTTCAAAGTTCCAACATCTACTTTGTGACCTTGGCAAGTTATTCAGTTATTCCTCATTTGAAGCTCCGAGGATGTAATGGTACCTACCGCAGAGAATTGCGATTAGGACTAAATGAAAATGGTTTGAGCGCTCAGCACAAGCCTGGCATGTAGTCAGCGCGCAGTAAGTGGTAGCTATTATTACAAGAACTGTATTTATTGAGTGATTGACTCTGGCATATAACACCTGCATTCAACTTGAACACGGAGCTGTCAGTCATTCAGTCTAAGGGGTAAGAACCATAGCACANCACTAGCCAATTTTTTTCTAGAAATAAATNTTTGTGGGAGCATAATGATCGGTTGGAAAGTGTTAAGTCCGGAGAAAACAAAGACACGATCTCCATCTAAGCAGCAGGGAGGCGAAGACTGCCCTGCAGGCTGCTGTTACAGTTCTCAAACGCGCACGGACTCATTAGCAGCTACCTGAGCATACGTAGCCTGGGGCGAGGACGCCTCAAAAGCAAGATTTTGGAGGANTGGGACAGGATCTCATCTAATTCTGCTCATTTCATTCTCAGGGACCACACCCTGCTGGATGGGAGGAAGGACTCCAAAGCCTTGGGGCGGAAGCTTTCACGCGGCCACAGACCTGACCATCTATGGTCACAAAGCGCATAGAGCAAACAGGAAGTGGGGCGCGGGAGTGGAAGGTTTTCTCCACCTTCCCAGCCCTAGCCACAGAACCGAGCAAGGGCGGGCATGCCCAGACGCTCAAAGCCTGGCCTGCTACGCTCAGCCTCTGTGACTGCAATGTTTTTCCGCACCACAGACAGGGAAACCAAAGTTTGCACGCCCAGCAAAGGGTGGAGTTCGGCCCTGATCCCCACCACCAGAGACTCTGACTCTCAAAGCCTTCAGCGTTACTGTTGTTCCCTGAGCCGCTTCCGGAGTGAGGTTAAAAATGGACCAGGCTCACTGAGCACAAACTGACAGGAGAAGCAGCCACTCATCTGTCCTCCTTTGCGGAGGCGGGACTTGGTCAGGGACATCAGGTCCTCATTGGTCTGGGCCTCGGGGCGTGGCCAATCTGTAAACCCGCCCCTTCTCCTAGTCGCCCCCGCCTTGGGGGCGGAGCCCTTTCCCAAGCGCTCCTAGGCCGGAATCTCGCTCCGGTGGCGGGGAAAGAGGGCGGAGTCACGAGCCGGGCGGCCAAACTTCTTCCTCTCTCCGCGGCTAGCGTTTCAGCCGGTGGTTCATTTCCGGTGGGGGTGCCGCGCCCAGTGAGGGCCCGGAAGTGGGTCGCGCGAAGACCGCTGGGCGGTTCTTGCCGGAAGTGGAGAGCGGCTGATCGCAGTCCGGAGGTGAGGCGGAACTCTTAAGGTGAGGGTTGGTGTCTGGTTAAGGATTGGGGTGGTCTTTGGGGTCCACCGGTTCCTGGCTTTGGTAGTGGCCTTGTTTGCCTACTCGTCTATGGGGAGCCCTCTTGAGGGGGCCGTGGTTCTTCGGCGATCCCGGGTTCCTGGGTGCGGTCTCTTGAGGTGGGGCCGGGGTACCAGATTGAGCCGGGAGATCCTGGGGAAGCCACTTTCCTCTCGATTTCGCAGCTCTGCCTATCAGCCTCCGTTGAGGCCCGACTCTGTGAGACCTTAGAATTTCCTTCTAATCAGGTCTCGTTCCCATTGCACGGATGGGTAAATTGATCTCGGAGAGGAAAAGAGTCTGGTTTTAGAGAGAGGTTTCCAGTCCCAGGTCCTTCTTCGCAAGTTCATTTCCTTGGAACCGCACTAACTTGGGGTAGTTTTTCGATCTGGGCAGCTGCAGGTTAAAGGCTACCTGCTATGTGGAACTAAAAAAATAAAACAAAATTTTGGAATGCCTCTTGAGTTTAAAATAGTCTAGTAAGCCCTGCGTTTACATTCAGAGAGCTCCCCTTACTCTTAGACTGCGGCTGTTACTAGGAAGCCAAGCTAATTTTATGGGAGGTGCTGTCCACTTCTGGATCTGAAATCAGATGGTTCAGGTTGGATCTGGCCCAGTTGCCCAGTGCCTGTAACCGTAGGATTGATGATTTAACTTTTTTACGACTTGTTTTGCTCATCTTTCAAGTGGAGGTGTTTGCTCTCCTCACAGAATTAAATTCAACGTATAACAAAATTGTGTTTATTCTGTGTCAGCAATATGGAAGATTCATCAAATACAGCTTTGAAAAGCCTAGTCCTTGCTTGCCCTCATGGAGTTAATGGTGCAAAGACGGTTAAGAAATAGTTATTATACATGTGATGAGGATGCTGTGGAAGGATGTAGCAAGAGAGTCAGAAACATTTTGAAAGATCAAGAAGGGATGAGAATATTTTAGATAGAGGTTAGTATCAGAACTGTCAGCTGTAGCTTTTTGTATTGCTTTCCCTTGAAGTGAAATGAAACTCCAGGGTTAGGACAGCACATTCATCATTTGCTAAGCATTTATTGGACCTTACTATGTGTAACACCTATTAGATGAGGCACTTAGCCCTTGTAACTAGGAATGCACTTGTGGGATTTACAGCATGGGAAGGGGCCAACAAATCAAGGATGACTGAATGTGTGTACTGTGTGAGCACAGCTACTGAGACCACAGAGGAGAAATATCTGAGCCACACTTGTAGGCATAAGTGGAAGACTTGAGTCTTTCAAGATTTCCTTAGGCATATAAAGAACCTAGAAGACAGATTTCTAGGCAGAGTACTGTAGGTGGAAGGACATAGAGACCTAGGCATGTGAAAGACAGCCTTGTTACAGTTCTGGTATGACTTGGAGAAGTGGAGAAAGTGAGAGGTGGTGGGGTCAAATCTGGAGGCTCTTGGAAGCATGCTAAAGAATTTGATCTTAGCCTGGAAGCTAGGAAAGGTTTGAAGGGTTTTCTCATAGGCAGAATGGGTAGGGACCAGACACTGGAGTATTTAAAAGATGCCGCTGCGTCATGGCTTGAACTAGAGAGGGGAAGTGGAAATGACCAGGAGGGGTTGTGTTTGAACAGTATTAAACTGGAGTCTTGGCCATGTGTAGTAGTGCATGGCTGTAATGTCAGTGCCTGGAGTTTGAGGCAGGAGAATCACGAGTTGAAGGCCAGCCTGGGGCAGATATCAAGGCTGGAATCCAAGGAACTGGAGGCTTGTTATTTATAGGACTGAAGAACTAGTTGTAGTCTAGAAATTGCTGGTGTTCTGGCCTAAGGAACTGGGTGGTACCATTCAGACAAGGACTATAAAAGACTCATTGGAAAGAGGAATAAAATTGTGAAGTGACAAAGCAAAACAAAATCTGAGCCTTCCAGGTATTTGTGGTCCACCCAGGCCAAGAAGTCTAATACGGTGGTCCCCCCAGAGCAAACTGCAGGTGCACAGGTGTAGAGGCAGAAGAGGGTCTGGTTTGTCCGGCAGAAACTGGGGGTGGGGGTGTCTGCCAGGTTGTTAGGAGCTTTTGGTGTCTAATCTGAGTGTGTTTGGATTTTATTTTGTAGTTGTCAGTTTGCTAATTGGGTTGCCCAGCATGAAGAACTTTCTGTAGGTACTTCCTACTTTTCCAGAAATACTTTGGAGGTCAACTGAGTGTAATTGATGACTCAGAGAAGTTTAATAAAAATGGTAGCAATAAAAGTACTTTAAAGTAAAGCTTACCCTGCAGACTAAGAGGTGGATAAATAGCACTGTAGACTCCCTTGAGTGCATCTGGCTTTGAGGAAGCAGTGTTTGTGAAATGTTTCCATCCTGAGGGGGACTGTTTCGTCCATGTTGTTGGTAGTGAATGCGTTTTTTAGTTGATTTTTT
>LZPO01017308.1:626044-656406 GCA_001675575.1 Neotoma lepida
TTTCAAAAGATTTATTTTTAATTTTATTTATTATTTTTGAGAAAAAAATCACATTATGTAGCCCTTGCTGGCCTGGAACTCATTATATAGACTAGCCTCACATAGATCTCACAAAAAAATAAATGGGCTTGAAAGTGGGCTTGGAGAGACGGCTCAGTTTATTCCTCCCAGACCACCCCCCCAAAAAATTTTATGGGGCTAGAGAGATGGCTCAGTGGTTAAGAACACTAGCTGGTCTTCAGAGGACCTGGAACTGTCTATAACTCAAGGCCTAGGGCATCTGATGCCTTCTTCAGGCTTCTTTGGGCACCAGGCATACATGTACACAGACATACATGCAGACAAAACCCAGGCTGGCCTCGAACACACAGAGATCCACCTGCCTCTGCCTCCCGAGTGCTGGGATTAAAGGCGTGCGCTACCACCGCCCGGCCACAATTTTTTTTTAATTAAAGGAAACTATAGTGTGCGTGCGTGTGTGTGTGTGTGTGTGTGTGTGTAGAAGAGGAGAGCTTGTGGGAGTTAATCTTCTTTCTGATTTGTATGTCCTGGGTATTGAACTCAGGTTGTTAGGCTTGGTGGCAGGCACTTTTACCTTCTGTGCCATGTTGCTGGTCCTAACATTACATATTCTAATAAGCAAAATTACTTTACTGTGGTTCTTAGTTTTAAGATATCTATCTATTAATGTGATTTATGCCTGAGAAAGCAGGATTTATTTTTAGATGAGCATTATTTTTTATAAGCAAAGAATTGTATGAAGGAGGAAAAACACTTCCCCACAGAGTTGACAGGAAGGAGAGAGGCCAGTCCTGTTTTTAGATATTAGTAGGTAGGGTTCCACTCAGATTTGTTCCCTCATCTGTCCAAAGATCTGATGTACCCAGCTGTATTTACAAAGACAAGCTATGATCCCTGCCCAGGGTGGCAAATTGCCTGTTGGTTCCTTTCTTTTACATTTATTTGTTTACTTTTTCATTCATTCATTTATTATTTATTGTATGTTTGCCCATCTGTCTGTCAGTCCATGTTCCTGTCTGTTTTCTTTTACATCCATCCGTCTGTCCGTCCGTCCATCCATTTGTTGTATGTGTGTTCGTCCATCTGTCCATTTGTCTATCTGTTCGTGTCCCTGTCCGTCTGCACAGAAGCATGGTGAAAGAACAACTTGCAGGAGTTTTTTCCCCATTATGTAAGTTCCAGGGATCTAACTTAGGTCATTAGGCTTGGTGGCAAATGCCCTTATATGGTGAGCCATCTTACCAACTCCAGCCTGTTGGTTAAGAAATGGCTTTAAGCCTCTGTGTGGTGATAGAGATAAGTGCACAGTATCCTGAAAGTACATAAATGGNCATGATTTTTAGGTGAGTGANAGCTTATCTGAGTCTTAAAGAGACAGGGCAAAGTGCAGCCAAGCTAATAAATGAGAGAGGACGTGGCTTTTTATGGAAATGCAAGNAAGTCTTGGTGGCTGTAGTGTGGTTAAGATAGGTGGAGTGAGAGATTAAACCAGGTGAGCACAGGTGAGAATGCAAGGCTAGCTTATGGAAAGGCTTATTTGGACTTTACCCTGAATGCTGTGAGGAATACTGAACAGCATTAAATAAAAACATGTTAATTTTATGGGCTAGGGCAATAGTTCAGTGAGTAGCAGCTCATGCTGCACAAACCTATTGACCTGAGTTTGATTCCTGGAACCCATGTTGAAAAAAATCCCAGATGCTGAATGCTGGAGCTCATATCTGTAATCTAGGCATTCTTACAGCAAGATGGGAGGCAGAGGCAAGAGANTCAACCAAAGATCACATACACAGTGCAACTGCAAGAAACACTGAGAGATCCTGCCCCCAAACTTTCTGTCTAGAAGGAGAGAATCAACACCTGAAAATTTCCTCTGCCCCTCCCCCCATATCTACACAAAATAAAAATACATCCTAATGACATTTGCCTTTGAGATGGATGAAGAAAGGGTATGTTGCTGAATTTAGGGGAGACTAGCTAGGAAGTTAATGGTAGTAATCAAGGCAAAGCCTTTTTTTTGTTTTTTTTTGTTTTTAATCAGGATGAAGGCAAGAGACATCTATCTATTCTTGAGATATACAAAATAGAGGCTATAGTGTGTTTATTTCGGATGGTGTTCCGTGAAGCATTTGGAAGATGCAGGCAGGAGAATCAGGAGTTTGAGGCCATCTTGCCCTAAGTGAGAGAGACCCTGTCTCTACAAAACAAAAAACCAGAAAGACTACTTTTGTTCACTATTCTATGGCTGACACTTTCCACGTTATTAGCTTGGGTATTTATGTGACTGCTGGCAGTGCTGGACCACTGAGACAGTGTGGACAGGGCTTGCTGGGGAAGATGAAGAATTGTATTTCAATTTGAGGTTCCTTCTGGACAGCCAGGTTTAGATGTCTAAATGGAAGCTGGATCTAAGATTCTGAATCCCAGAAGAANGGCCTGACTTGGATATGCTGCTCTGAAGTCTTTAACAGATAGGTACTTTTGAGTGGGTTGGCTGTGTTTCTACAATAACAGCAGTTGANGGTTAGGGAGAAGTGGACCCGACCACCCTGAAGAGAGTGTGTNGAGCGAGAAATGTGTCTTGCCGAAGTGGTGGCTCACTGTAATCTAGGTACTTGGGAGGAAAGTGGTGTACTATTTGGTTTGTCTTTCAGTCCCTTTGCTTCTGGACATTCTTTCCCATAACATATCAAATCTCACTCTATTCCCACAAAACAAAACAAAAACAACCCCAAAGCCCCAGGGTTCTATATTTGGTTAGTGGGAGGAGGAGATTAGCTATAAATAGTAGCTTTATCCAGGTAGGGTGATTCGTGCCTGTAATCTTAGCATTGGGAGGCACAGGCAGGAGGATCTGGAGTTGAGAGTCATCTTTAGCAACTTGGGAGTTGGAGGAAGATTGATTTTTTTTTTTTAATTATGTGTATTTGCGAGTATCTGCATTTGAGTGTAAGTGTCCATGGGGCTAGAAGTCATTAGTTCCCTGGAGTTGGAATTACAGGTGGTTGGGAGCTGTCTAAAGTGGTGCTAGGAACAGAACTCAGGTCCTCGGAAAGAGAAGTACAGTCTTTTTTTTTTTTTTTAAAGATTTATTTATTATGTATACAGAAGAGGGTGCCAGATATCATTACAGATGGCTGTGAGCCACCATGTGGTTGCTGGGAATTGAACTCAGGACCTCTGGAAGAACAGTCAGTGCTCTTAACCTCTGAGCCACCTCTCCAGCCCAGTCTGGAGTAAAAGTAAAAGTAAAAGTACAGTCTTTTAACCACTGATCCGTCTTCCCAGCCCCTAAAGCTGTTATGATTGATGAGTGTTCAGGGCTGGAGAGATGGCTCAGTGGTTAAGAGCACTGGCTGCTCTTCCTGAGGACCTGGGTTCAGTTTATCCATCCACATGGCAGCTCACAGCCATCTGTAACTTCAGTTCCAGGGGATCTGACCCCCTTTTCTGGCCTCTGTGGGCCATCTACATACATAATGTACAGATGCACTTTTGGTGATATATTGTATACCTCAGTATATTGTGTACCCTAATAAACTTACCTGGGGTTCAGAGGACAGAGCCAGCAACAACTAGATTAGACATAGAGACCAGACAGTGGTGGCACACACCCTTAGCCCTATCACTCAAGAGACAGAGATCCATTTGGATCTCTGTGAGTTCAAGGCCAGGCTGGAAACAGAGCCAGGCATGGTGACACACACCTTTAATCTCAGTACTGGGAAGCACACACGCCTNTAATCCCAGGAAGTGACAGCAGGGTGGAGAAAGGTATATAAGGCATGAGGAAACAGGAACTAAAGCAGTTCAGTTGAGACCCATTCGGGTGAGGACTCAGAGGCTTTCAGTCAGAGGATTCGTGGAGTTGGTGAGGTGAGGTTGGCTGTGGCTTGCTCTGCTTCTCTGATCTTTCACTTTCACCCTGATATCTGGCTCTGGGTTTTTCATTAAAAGACCATCTAAGATTCCAACAACACATNCTTGTAAGCAAAACACTCATTCATGTAAAGTAAAAATAAATCTTAAAATAAAATGAAATTAGTTTTTACAGCTGCAGTAGCCTGTAGAGTCCTATGCAGTGTATATTGTATTTTCCATATTAGCACTGTCCTCACTGATTGCCTTTGTGTGTGACAGAGCATGTCATGTTATACAGCTGAGTGCTGTGCATGGACCATAGCTTTGGGATTTAGTTTCTTCCCTTAGATTTATAGTGTAGATTATATGTGAGTGCCCTGGCCAGTGCCCAGAATGGAACAGGGAAGCAGGATGGCTATTGCTTGATGCTTTTGCTAAAGTGAGGGAGAGTGGGTATCTGCTGTCCCTGATCTCTTGTGCTTGTGAGTAGGGGTAAGCCTAGAGGTTTATGTGCTTCTTCAGGTCAGGAAACAGAAAGCTTGCTTTGATTTCTCACACTTATTTTTTTCTCACTAACACTCTTAAGTAACATTCGGTAACAAGTGACTGGGTCCAGAGAGATAGGACCTGCACACAGAAGAACAAACAGGGATTGTATTGTCTGGTGAGCTGCTTATCTCTTGCACAGGGAGGCCAGTGTGGTAGAGGGAGATTTTCTGGCGTGCTATCTATCATTTTGTGGGAGAATCATAATTATTGTGGGAGCCACTGATTCCAGTCAGCTTCAGTTATTTGAAATACCTAANGTTTTGATTAATTGGAATATAAATCCAGGCTTTAACTGAAATTCTACAGTCACAGTTACCTTGTACAGGTGCAGATAGGTAATGTTTCACACTTGAGTGTGTAGTCAGAACAACTGTCAGAGCCCTTGTCCCACTGTGGTTTCATAATCTGTATAGGTTCATAAATATGTACTGTACGCCTCCANCCTAACTTTCCAGATAATGATCTCCATGGAGGAGTAGAGTAAGAACCCAATAGATAACCAACCCTTTCTCCTCTCTTGGCGCTTACTTTCTTTAGGATCTTAGACAGTGAACGAGGCTGGTTCAGGAAGGGACTCTGACAAGTCTATAACAGGCTTTCAGGTCTGTCATCTCCTTCCTGGCTGCATATCCAGACCCTACCCATTCTCTTTTGAGCCTGGCTCAGATGGCAGCTTCATGATACCCTTATCTGATCTTCCCAGCTGATGCATTCAGCCCTTCTCTGGAACCCCATGCCACTCTGTCTGCAGTTTCTGCCGTCTTCGGCTTTCCCCCTATTTGTTGGGTAGTTGTTAGTGTATACATTAAGTACCTCTCCCTACCTTCAATAAAAAGTTAGTGAGGATGGTGTTTATCCTGGTATGTGATGTCCCACTGCAGACAGCAGGAAGTTGGGGGTGGGTGGAAACCACATTGAACATAAAGCTAGGAGATTTGAATGTTGGCTTCTGTAGTAACTAGTGTACGACTAGGGACAAGTCATTGAATGTTACTAAGAATTAAATATCTCTCTTTAAGAGTATAGTAGTGGGTTGAGGGTGTGAGGGAGTGCTTGCCTAGCATTGATGATTGATGAAGACCTGGGCTCGTCCTCCATCCCCCACCCCCCAAAAAGGAGTATAGTAATTATCCCAAATAGTTGTAGGGAACCTTAACTTGAGAAAATATGTGTGAGCGACCATACTTTGTAAATTCTAAATTCCCACACAAATATTTGTTAGTATATACTAAGTACTCAATAGGTATTTGAGTAAGATTTACAAGTGAACACTTTTTCCTGGGTAGTTTTCTTACTTAATGAAGTCTGCATGGTTTTGCAAATTTTCTAGATGACTTTCCCACTGTATTTTATTACTAAATTATCCTGTTCCACAGAACTGGCATCCTTCTCACCCCATGTGGGTATAATATTAAAATAACACCTGACATTTGATCTGTTTCAGCAGGTGGAACATTATGGCTGACATGCAAAATCTTGTAGAAAGATTGGAGAGGGCAGTGGGCCGCCTGGAGGCAGTGTCCCATACCTCTGACATGCACTATGGATATGGAGACAGTTCTACAAAAGGTAAGCCAGACCCAGCGGGGTGCCTTGAATTGTCCCTGCCTTAGTTTTTCTGTCCTGGGAGCCCACCTCCCAGACTTAACTTAGGTAGTTCATCTCCTGTGAACAGATAAGGAAGGAAGTGACTTGGCACAGGGAAGTCTGTGGTTAAGTAATTTTTAACACAAGAACTTCCTGCTTGTGTGATGTTTCCTGTCCTTTAACAGTCAAATGACAAATGATATTAAAGTTTCTTATTTCTAAATGATTTGGCCAATTAACCATTTGCCTGTACAGTAACTGACACATAGAATATTAGAGCTGAAAGAAATTCTGGAGGATTGTTCTGTTTATCTTCACTCTATAGAACATTAAGAACTAAGAACATTAAGCTTAGAGAGTAAGGATGTCACAGAGGCAGTTAGTGATGGTGTTAGAGACAGCTCTGCTGCCNGACTGCTGCTCTAGTTTTCTGGGCACTGTGTCTCCTTGGCTTTACACTTTTCAGGAAACATCTCCTGTCTGGGGAGATAGCTCAGCAGGTTAAGTCTTGCCAAACAAGCTTGAAAGCCTGAGTTCAAATCCACAGAACCCACTTAACGCTGNACACAGTAGCATGTGTCTATAATCCCAGTGCTCCTGTGTTGAGTCAGGAGACAGAGACAGGAGCCTCCCTGGAAACTCCCGGGCTCATCAGCCAGGTGTGTGCAGTCGTGAACAAGAAGGGATGCTGTGTCAAAGCAGAAGGCAAGGACAGAGACCTGAAGTTGTCCTCTGACGTCCGCATACGTGTCAGCCCACACATCACCCACGAATTTTTTAAATCCTTCTGTTGCATGACTGATTCTTCCTATTGTGTGTGTCTGCCTTCCTTTCCCAGGAGCAGTTCCATATGTGCAGGCATTTGACTTGCTGCTTGCCAATCCCGTGGCAGAGTACTTGAAGATGAGTAAGGAGATTGGGGGAGACGTGCAGAAACATGTAAGGATATGCGGTCTTTCTTTTCCTCCTGTGTAAGGTCTGGCAGGTCTCTTCACATCTCCTTCACCCTCAGCTGAGCCCTCCAGAGCCTCCTGACTCCTTTTCTTCTACCTTCATTGGTCCGGGCACAGAAATGGTTTCATTTCCCTAGGCCGCCTGTTTTTATTACATATTCTGTGTGTTTCTTTCATGAGAAAGCTTGTTTGTTCATAAAATACAGCTGTGTTCATCTTTGTGATGAAGAATGTGTTANCGGTCTTATATAACCAAGTGGAGGGTGGCTTATTCAAGAGAATCATTATCCTAACTTAGCAATTTCAGAACTATGCTTGATAGTCATTAGTTATGCTAATAAGGGTTACTTTCACATTTACAGTCCCCTGTGAGAAACGAATAGGCAATGACAGATGCCTGTCCACCCACGTCCCTTCATGCACTGCCTCCTCCACTGTCACTACCACCTGCACCCTACACTCACATATACATTCTGCATCTCTTTTGGGGCCCAGCACCTTTCTGCTGGTGCACCAAATGATCATTTCTAAACAGTAACCACATTTAGGATTTCTAACTGGCCCTGAGCCCCTTATACACTAGCTGTTGGCAGTGTATGAGAGCTCTAAGCTCTATGGAGCAGTGCTGGGACTTGCCAGTGGTAGAGGAGTGGTGTTATATTTTTTACTTTGGACAGTTCTGTAACATTTGAAAAAGAATTAAAGAAATTAAAAAAATTTTTTTTTATGCATCCAGGTTTTGCCTGCATGCACATCTGTATACCACTTGTGTGCATGGTGCCCTCAGAGGCCAGAAAAGGGCATTAGGTGCCCTAGAAGTGGGAGTTAGAGATGGTGTGAGCCACGGTGGATGCTAGGAATTAACTCTGGGTCCCTTGGAAGAACAGCTGCTGCTCTTAACTGCTGAGCCCTCTCTAGCCCCTTGAAAAAAATTTCAAAACATATGTCACTTTTATCTTTGAAAGGACAACTCCAGCTACATGTAGTAGTTCCCACCTGTCATCCTAGTCTTGGGAGATTAAGGCAGGAGGATGCCACAGTTTTAGGGTTTACTTAGGTAGGCTATGAAGTAAGACCCCATCTCAAAACATCAAAAAGTAAAGTAAGGAGCTGGAGAGATGCTGCTCTTGCAGATGGCCTGAGCTCTCTTCCCAGCTCCCACATCAGGTGGTTCACAGCCATTTTATAGCTCCAGTTCAGGGGATCTGACACCTTCTTATGGCCTACATTGGGATCTGCACACATAAGGTATATACACACAGAGATACATGAATAAAAATAAACATAAATTTAAACAAATTTACGTGGGGCTGTGATGTATTATTAGCTCGGTGGTGGAGCGTTTGCCTAGCATTCACAGAGCCCTGGGTTCTATCCCAAACACCTCACCAAACAAATCCCAAAGCACTTCATATGAACTCACTAACCCCCCTTCACCTAAGACAAGTCGTGATTATCCTCATTTCCAACTCTGGCTATTTGTCCTTGAAAGTTCCAACAAGAATAATAGTAAATGTGATTCTGGTATCAGTCCCTGGACTGTAGAATAATGAGGCAGATGGCATGGAGGGCTTGGGTACTGTCAGGGCCTGTGGCCATGGAAGTTTCAGGTTATAGTTGATTAGGACCTCCCCAGTTTTCAAGTGGCATGGATAGCTGATTGTTTCCTCCTGCAGGCGGAGATGGTCCACACAGGCCTGAAGTTGGAGCGAGCTCTCCTGGTTACAGCTTCTCAGTGCCAGCAGCCGGCCGGTGTAAGTTCATTACTGTATGGTTTAGTTTGTTCTGTTGCTCAAGGCAAACTGAGAAGTTTCCAAGAGGCAGTCACAACATGCTATAATAGACCTATCATACTCGTGGTAATATACAGTCCATTCTGCATCAGGTGCCCTCGTGGGAATGTGCCTTGGGTAGTTACGGGTCCCTGTTGACTTTTGTTTTCTGTCATTTTGTCTATAACTTGAGTTGCCCGTGGGACCTTGCTGCTTCTGTCAGCAAACAGAGGTGACTGGTGTTTCATGATGGGTGGGCAAGGCTGTGGTGGAGCGCCCAAGCCTCTGGAACTGTGACTCCAAACCTCTGGAACTGTGACTCCCTTTATCCTTTACTGATCTTGGAGTCTCCNTTTAACTCGTACTGCAACGTTGTGTGCTACAAGATGTGGAAAGTTAAATTAGAGAAATGAGAGTTTTCTCAGAAGGAAAGAGTCTTCTGTCTTAGGCTTTCCTAGTCATAGAAGATTATAAAACAAGTCTTCCTGCTAAAGCTAAAATAAAACACTTGATCTGTGTCAGGCCTAAGTAATGTGAAAATAATGTAAGATAATTAAAATATCTGTCTTGAGTGATGAGAGTGTGTTTTATCTAGATCTTTTCTCCAAGTTCATACTTTCCCAAATAAATAAAGCAGCTGAGATATTGTCATGTTTTAGACCAAGGGTTAGCAAAGCCNCAGGTTACAACCCAATCTGACCTGTCTCCCATGTATGGAAATGAAATTAATTTTGTGTTTTGTTTTGTTTTGTTTGTTTGTTTTTTTGAGATAGGATTTCTCTGTGAAACAGCTCTGGCTATCCTGGAACTTGCTGTGTATACCAGGCTGGCCTCAAACTCACAGAGAACTGCCTGTCTGCCTCCTGAGTGGTGGGATTAAAGGCGTGTGCCACCACCTCCTGCCTGGAAATGAAGTTTTCTGGGAACAAATATTTACCAACTGGGTCTTTAAAGAAGAAGTTTTCACAGTTCTCATTAGACTGTGTGCATGTAGGATCTGAGAACTGACATGGTTAGGAAACCTAGTTTTGAAGGGAGAATCAAAAAATGGAAACACGAGGTTCATCCATTTTGCTAAGCAGCTTGGAATGGCAGCATCACTGACTGCATTTGAATTACCAGATCTCTATTCAGCAGCTGCTGTGTGGCTCAGGGTACATGGAAGATAAAGGAGAACTCAGACAAAGCCCTTGCCTTTGAAAAATTAACAGGGAAAGAAAAGCGTATTTATACCAGGCTTGGTAGTATACCTTTAATCCTAGCATTTTGGAGGCAGAGACAGAAAATCAGGAGTTTAAGGTCATCCTCGGCTACATAAAGACTAGCCTGGGCTGCATAAGACCCTGTCTCACAGAGAAACAAAGGAAAGGAAGAACATACATGGGTCCAGTGATGGTTTGCAGTGTTGTGTGTGGTATGGTGCCAAGACTGATTACATTGACACATGATACAGAAGCATGCCATGGCTGGGGTGGCACTTGAATAGGTGGAAAAAGAGAACATAAGTGAAGAGACAAAAATAAAGTGGCATCTTCTATTAGCCGGTCAGAAGGGAGACAAGTGGCCTGAATGGTGGGCTTTTCTGCTATAGAATATGGATCTTGAGCAGAGTCTCTCCTGAGGAGTTGAAACTTTATGCAGAGGAAGGATGTGAGCAGTATCTTAGCCACATGATTCAAGGCAGGAGGGATACAGCATTTACCTGCATGCTCACTGTAGATAGACCATAACAAATTCTTTCATCATCAGATGTTTTAGCACATGGTTATAATTTCAACAGTTGGTGGGGNCTGAGGCAGGAGTATCCTGGAATCTACGTAGAATATTGTCTCTATAAAGGGGAAAAGCTTGCCTTCAGAATCAGGAGTTGATCAGCATATGTAGCTTTTGTAGAAATCCTAACCACAGTCATTTCTCATCTCTCNTAGAATAAGCTTTCTGATTTGTTGGCACCTATCTCAGAACAGATCCAAGAAGTTATAACCTTCCGGGAGAAGAACCGAGGCAGCAAGTTTTTCAATCATCTGTCAGCTGTCAGTGAAAGCATCCAGGCCTTGGGCTGGGTGGCCCTGGTAAGAGGGAAGGGAGGGACTAAGCAGGACAAGGAGTTACAGCTGCAGAGGCTCTCAGTCACCGACTGCTTCTTCCTCCACAGGCTGCAAAACCTGGCCCCTTTGTGAAAGAGATGACTGATGCCGCCATGTTTTACACAAACCGAGTGCTCAAGGAGTACAAAGACGTGTGAGTCTAGGGACAGGACAGACAGCTGGCTGCTCTCTGGAGTGCTTCTGTGTTGCTTCTCTCACTTCAGGGCTGTTCTGTGGTGGGAAGCTTGGTGGATCCCAGCTCATAGAAAGTGCACTTGCTAGCAGGAACTCGTTCTGCTTCCCTTTCTTTTTCTACTCTGAACGGCAGGCGCTTCAGTTTCTTAGTCCTTAGTCTCCCAGGTTTAGGGTTATGCTGGAGGTAACGTGGATTAATGCCCTTTAAGTTGCCTTCCCCCCCACTTAAATACTGTATTATTATTATTATCTGTTTTGGTGTTTTGCCTGTGTGTAAATATATGCACTTTGTATATGCATGGTGCCTTCAGAGGCCAGAAGAGAGCTTAGGATCTCCTGGAACTGGAGTTATAGATCTTGTGAGATACTATGTGGGTTCTGGGAATTGACTCTGAGTCCTCTGGAACAGCAGCCACCACTCTTAACCACTGAGCTATCTCTCCAGCCCTAGAAGTTGCTTGTTTGTATCAGNTTTTGTTCTTCTGTTGTTATGTCTCAGTAGTGGTACTGTGGCAAAGGGGTCAGTAGGACTTAACTAGAAAATTACCTTGCATATTCACATATTCAGGTATTTGGTATTAAGTAAGGGAGTTACTGTGTTCTAACCACATAATCATGCTAGTCCTAAGTGACTTCTCCATTGCTAATTTTGAGCTGTAGTGACTACAATTACTAGGTCTATAACCGTCCAGACCACGATCAGTCAGTAGACATTTGTTGACTAGCTGTGTAAGAAATAAACCTTCATTTGTGTGAAATGTGTCCACAACACCACACACTTTCTTTAATCTTTCTAGCAGCCTGGAATTACCCATACTCTGCTTGGAATTTACCCTATCATTTTATAGCTGACGAAACTAGTTCTTGGGCTAAGTAATCACAAAGCCTTCCAGCTACTATTTAGAAAGAGAAGGGGTTATTCTAGATACAGTGCAGTGTATCTTCTATAATAAACGCTGATTGTCCCGTTTCTCCCCCCCCCCTTTTTTTTTCCAGTTTTTTGAGACAGGGTTTTTCTGTGTAGCCCTGGCTATCTTGGAACTCACTCTGTAGATCTGCCTGCCCCTGCTCCGGAGTGCTGGGATTAAAGATGTGTGCTACCACTGCCCAGCTACTTGTTTCCTCTTAAAGAAACATCTTTAGCTGGGAGCATATTTTGACAGAGGCACTGGGCTCATGGAGTCCCTCAGTTCCATGGCAGTGCTTGAGTAATCTTGGCTCCACTGTGGCTTCCTGCACAAATGTGTGCTTTTACCACTTTGTTACTGGGTTCTGCCTATGGTATATTTTGAAAAACACATGTCTGGTCCTAACGAAAACATTGATAAACACTGCTGTCAAAGATAGCCATAAAGCCAGTGTCCCTGTCCTTCTGGAGTTCGGTCTAATTAGGGTAAGGTTTGATTTTGGTTCTTTTGTTTTGTTTTTTGTTTCCAGACAGGGTTTCTGTATGTAGCCCTGGCTGTCCTAGAACTCACTATGTAGACCAGGCTGGCCTTGAACTCAGAGATCCACCTCTACCTTCCAAGCGCTGGGAAGTGTATGCATCACTATGCCCAGTTTTCTGTTTTTGTTTTTTAAGAAAAACATCATTGATGAGAGGCTGGAGAGATGGCTTAGCAGTTAGGAGCACTGGCTGCTCCTGGGGAGGACTCTGCTTTGATTCCCAACCCCCACATGGAGGCTCACAGCCATCTCTAACCCCAATCAAGGGATCCAACACCCTATTCTGGCCTCCTCCAGCATCAGGCATACACGTGGTGTACAGATAGACTTGTGGGCACAACACCNATACACATAAAATAAATTAAACTAGTAATGATGATAGGGAAGCTGCCATTGAGCAGAGCCTAAGAAATGCTTCAGTAGAAGCATGTGAGCCCATGAGCAGGAGGGGTCTGGAGTTACTATCATACTCTGAAATTCTTCTTAATTTTCCCAGGGATAAGAAGCATGTGGACTGGGTCAAAGCTTACTTGAGTATATGGACAGAACTGCAGGCTTATATCAAGGAGTTCCACACCACTAGCCTGGCCTGGAGCAAGATGGTTAGTGAGTCCTCCTTCTCTCCCTTCCTCTCTTTCTCTCTCTCACCTTTGAACTTCTGATCCTCATGCTTCAACTTCCCAAGTGCTGAGATGAGAGGTACATCCCTCCATGACAGCTTTTAAAGCATGCTGGGGATTGAACCCAGGGTTTCATGTATACCAGGCAAGCACTCCAGCTGAGGTACATCCCCAGGCCTGAATTCTAGTCGGTTTTACTAAATACTGGTCAGGGACAGTGATTGGTGCTGGAGGACAGATAGAGATGAGTCATGCTGTCCCAGCCTTCAAGAAATTAAAAAAGTACAGATAATAAATTGCATCTGCTCCCTTANGTGCACATGTGAGTGTGCGCACACACAGACACACACAAACACACATACACACACACAACAAATACAAGGCTCTGGGAATATAGTTTAGTTGGTAGAGTGTTAGCGTAGCATGCAAGGAGCTCTGGGCTTAATTCCCAAGTCATGATGTCACACGTGTGTTAAACGAATCCACGAGAGACTGTCAAAGGGTATCAAGGGTTTATTAAGATATAAAATGGAGAGAAATACATTCACAGATACAGAACAAAGTAATCAGCTGTCGTAGTCCTCCGTTCTGCCTGGGGGTGGGGTGGTCAATGGAACCAGCCGTCCAGTCTCCCCCCCCAAAAAAAATACCAGATACCCCAAAGTCATTGGCGCAGCGAATTTCCACAACACATGTGATGTCTCAGGAGATGGAGACATGAGGATCAGGATTTCAAGACCATCCCTCTGCTACATAATAACTGCCAGCCTGGGATACATAAGACCCTGTCTCAAAAAAGAAAAAAAAAAAATATATATATATATATATATATAAATAAGTACATCAGCCCATATCACAGCCAGTCAGAATCTATTAAAAAAAATGGAGAGACGGAGGCTGGAGAGATGGCTCAGCAGTTAAGAGCACTGACTGATCTGTTAGAGGACCTGGTTTTGATTCCCTAGGCCCAGAGGGTAGCTCGAAGTTGTCTGCAACACCAACACCCTCTCTGTCCTCCCTGAGCACCAGGCTCCCATGTGGTACACAGACCTGCATGGAAGCAAGATAAACCATACACACACAGAGTAATAAAAGTAAGTTAAGAGTAAATTAAATTTAAAAAACACAAAGGCAGACCCCTATTATAAATTACTAAGCTGAATGCTGTAATACACAGAGCACAGCAAATAAAGAAAACACAGAGGATAACGTGAGGCTGACTATATTCCTTGCACTTCCTGTTCAGGGTCCTGTGGCAAAAGAACTGAGTGGATTGCCTTCTGGACCCTCTGTCGGATCAGGCCCACCTCCCCCCCCACCGGGTCCACCTCCTCCCCCAGTCCCTACCAGTTCCAGCTCTGACGACTCTGCTTCCCGCTCAGCACTGTTTGCACAGATCAATCAGGGGGAGAGCATCACACATGGTGAGTATTTTGGCAGGAGCAGTTGTTAAAGCAAATTGTTTGGATTAGACTTCTTCAACCAGACACGACAGCTAGTCTAAACCAGAACCCTGGCTTGCATGTGAGAACATTCATTTGGATGTCACTTGCCTTCAAGTTACAAAGAGACATCAAACTTGAGTTGAGTTGTGATTGAAGGGCCAGTGAGATGGCTCAGTAGGTAAANGTGCTTGCAGCACAAAGCACAGTAATCAGCCTCTGGGACCCACAAAAATTAAGAGCTGACTGTCAAGTTGTCTGTGCACACTGTATGAGTCCCTCCTACCCACACTAATAATTGTTAATAAAAGAGCAGCTGGCTCAGTGGGTAAAGGAGCTAGCNACCACGTCTGATGGATGATTTGAGTGTGACCCCTGAGACCCACTTGGTGGAAGGAGAGATCTGACTCCTCAAAGTTGTCCTCTGATTACCCTCTCCCTTCCTATAATAAATGCAAAACTAAGTACTTAGTTTTAAAGAGTAGAAATTGAACATGGGTAATGACAGTGGAAATCATTAAGTAGCATGTCCAGGGCACCTTCTTAGTCAACTCAGTGCTGGCAGTTTTCCCGGAGCCTGTGCCACATAGTAAGTACCACATGGTCTCTGAAGTCATTGTGTTGGGATGCTAACTTCTCAGAGGATGTATACTTGTCACATGNGAAATTTGCATAAGAAAGACCTATTGTTACATGAAAGTAGACACTTCTATCCCTAGCTGGTGGAATTCTAAATTGTACAACCCTTGATTAAGGATGTATTCATAAAAATATATAAAAGTCTTACATTGTTATAGAAGCCAGTAGTGGTGTAGTTAGGGCATTAAGGGAAGTGGCTGGTACTGTGGTGTATCCTCTTGATTGCATACCGTGCAGCCATGACATGCTTTTTCCAACAAAGGAACCATGTAATGTTTAAGGAGCAAACGATCTAGTATGTAACCGCCAGCTCTTGGAGCAGCTATGGGGATGCATAGATCCAGCCCAGCTGAGGAAGGTAGATCTCATCATCCTCCCACCAGCTGTAAGTCCCTCCCAAAGCAGCTTCTACCTCCAAAAATAAATATATTACAACCACAAGCAGGGGTAGAGCTAAAACTGGCACTCACTTTTGGTTTATGTAGTCAGCATACTTTGGACTAGCCTGCTTACTAAGACTGTGTAATCTTTTACCAAAAAAAAAAGTTAAAAAAACATGAGAAAGTTTTTTTAATTGTCTGTTAATTAACTAGATCAGACTTGTTGACAATCTGTATGGCTGTAATGAAATAAAACAGTATGAGTAGGAAAGGACTAGGTCACAGAAGAGAGCCGATAATAACTTATCCATGCTCTATAAGCAAGCCTGATGAAGCTCATTGTGTTGCACACAGGAAAGTAGAAGGGGGCTTGTAGGGAAAGGAAGGAGACAGTAGGAGTGGAGGGGGACAAGAGAAGGTAACGGGGTGAATGTGATCAAAAATAGTCTATACGTGTATGAAACTATTACAGTGAAACCCGTTATTGTGAGTAATTAATACACAGTAACAAAAAAGTAGATCTTCAAATGCCAATGCTTGATTAGGAGGGGTAGCTGTATGGGAGGCTTTTGCTTTTACTAAATTTCCTTCACTGTGACATAATTTCCCCTTTTTGTTATGACATACATGCGTATTCTGTGTGTGTGTGTACTCGAGACAGACATTTCTAGATCTGTTTCTGTGCATTTACATGTGTTTGCTCCTTCCTCACCTTCGACACACACAGTTGTTTTGTTTTTTAAATGAAACCGTATAACCTAGAGGACAAGAGAAACCATCAAAGCACTTCTCAAACTGCTTGCAAGATGGCCTCTCAAGAGGTTGAGTTCTTGAAGTGTCTGCCAAGGACTAGTGATAGCAGACCTCAGTCCAAAGCTCTGGTATGAAGAACAGGAACAAGGTAGCTGTTGCGTGTTCTTGCAGCCCTGAAACATGTATCTGATGACATGAAGACTCACAAGAACCCTGCCCTGAAAGCTCAGAGTGGTCCAGTTCGGAGTGGCCCTAAACCATTCTCTGCACCTAAACCCCAAACCAGCCCCTCCCCTAAACCAGCCACAAAGAAGGAGCCACCCCTGCTAGAACTGGAAGGCAAGAAGTGGAGAGTGGTGAGTTAAAGGATCTTGGACTCCTGGGAAGGGGGAGTAGGGACGGTGCTTTACGCAGAATTTAGCTGAGGAGTGCTGGGTCTGGCTTATGGTGGAGAACAAAGGTTTTGGGTGAGGCATTGTTTTTGTTGATGTGTGCTTTGTGGTAAGAATCCTGGGGTGTGTCTTCATCAGGAAAACCAGGAGAATGTTTCCAACCTGGTGATTGAGGATACTGAGCTGAAGCAGGTGGCTTACATATACAAGTGTGTCAACACGACATTGCAAATCAAGGGCAAAATTAACTCCATTACAGTAGGTGAGTCCTCCTTGCTGCCCTCAGGCAAGTTCTGACCTAGAGCCTGAGAGGGCTAGAGCCATTTTCCACCTCTTTGTAAATTCTTACGCTCTTGTCCTTTGCAGTTCCACTGTTAATCTGCTTCCTTTCTTCTCCTAGATAACTGTAAGAAGCTTGGCCTGGTGTTTGATGACGTGGTTGGCATTGTGGAGATAATCAATAGCAGGGATGTCAAAGTTCAGGTAACTCGATATCTTGGCTCCTCCTTTCGGTCCCTGAGGAATTAATTGAGAGACTCGGCAGACTCACAGATGGTCCTTGGGCGGGAATCTGATTCTCCAAAGTCTGTAAGCTGAGCTGGTTTGGATGTGGCAGAAGTTGGCTCTTTAAGGGAACTCTTTCCAGGACCTAGCTCAGCCCACCTGTTCCTAATAGCTGTTGTGCTGTTGTGCACTTGGGGGGGGGGTTGTGAAGTAGCGTAATCACATAAAACTGAACTTTCTCTCCACGTCTTAGTATCCCCTTACCTGCTGGAACTCAGTTGTCTTGGTTTTCTCTACAGGTGATGGGAAAAGTGCCAACCATTTCCATTAACAAAACAGATGGCTGCCATGCTTACCTGAGCAAGAACTCCCTGGACTGTGAGATAGTCAGTGCCAAATCTTCTGAGATGAACGTCCTCATTCCTACAGAAGGCGGTGATTTTGTAAGTAATCTTCCTTTCTTTCTTTTTTTTTTCAAGTGTCTCTTGTATTCTAGCCTGGCCTGGAGCTCATTGGTGATCTTCCTACCTCTGCCTCCCAAATGCTGGGATATAGCCATATAGCACAGGGTTGTTTATTTGCTGCTGAAGATTGAACCCAGGCTTTGTTGCATGCTAGGCAAGCACACTACCAACTAAGCTATATTCTTGAATATGACATTAAAAGAAATAAGCTGAGCCTGTTGGTATACACCTGTATTCCCTGCCCTCAGGAGGCTGAAGTAGGAGGAGTTTGAGTTTGAGGCCAGCCTGGGTTATGTTAAGGACCCATCTCTTGAAACAGGACCAAAGACTTCTTGAATTAGAAAAAACTATTTGATGGACATTTGGAATTCTGTAGGTAAATCCCAACAATGCACACAGAAGCCAGGTAGTCCTGGGAAGGGGGCTCCATGGGAGGGTCATTCCTGCCTTTCTTAGCTCAATGAGTCGGAGTCCTGGGACCCCCATCAAGCTGGTGTCTAGGGCTGTCTAAGCCTGTCAGGATCATAGCTCACTAGAGTAAGCAGCGCAGCACAGCATGGCTGGGTTGGTTAAGTTTGTCTCACTTCATCCTACACTGCTCTCAAGGTTAAGTGGACACCAAACCTTGGCAGAAGTGTGAAATATGAACAGCCCCAGTTCATCTTACAGGATTGCAATGTGTCACCTCCTAAGTCTGTTGTTTTTAGATTGATTTTATGTGAGTGTTTTGTCTGTATTACGTAGTTGCACCATGTGTGTGGCTGGTGCCTAAGGTCAGAAGAGGGCACCAGGTCACCTGGAACTGGAATTACAGATTGTTGTGAGCCACCGTGTGGGTGCTGGGAGTCGAATGCAGGTCTTNTGCAAAAGCAGCCAGTGCTCTTAACTGCTGAGCCATCTCCACGCCCATCAACTTGTTACCTCTTTTTTGCAGAACGAGTTTCCAGTCCCTGAGCAGTTCAAGACCTTGTGGAATGGGCAGAAGTTGGTCACCACAGTGACGGAAATCGCTGGATAAGTGAATGTCAGTGGGTCCTGTGCCCTCTCCCTTCACACCATGGGATACATCTGTATGGAGACAGTTCTTTTCTAGATTTCCTCTACCTTTCTGCTCTTAAACTGCTTCTCTGCTCTGAGAAGCCCAGCTACCTGCCTTCACTGAATATACCTCAGGCTGAGATTGGGGCGGGACAGCAGGTCAGTGGATCTTCGGCGGGAAGGTGCAGGTGCCCCGCACCAGCACAGCTGCACCACAGTCCATGGGAGGAGCTACAGGCCCAGACTGGGGCATTGAAGCTTTCAGCTTTGGGGGTCATTCTACCAACAAACAGTCCTTGGGGGAGAAAACGTCCTGGAAACAAACAGATCAGAATGCATACTAATCTAACAGTGAGCATGGAGGTAGCAGGAGCCAGTGTGATTCCATAAGGTCCTAACCAACCTAATGTTTCATTGTTGAGAAGTGAGGCCAGGGTTGCGCTGGACCAAAGGCTAAGGCTGGCCACTCAGCATTCCAAGCAGACTTGTTTCCTAAAAGCATTCCTTCTTTCTGCATTCCACCCTGGGTCAGCCTCAACCACGGAGTAGTGGGCGTCCGCTCCTCAGCTGCAGTAGTAGTTGCCCTTCTTGAGAAAAGTCTCAAACGGTTCCCTGCCCTGGGATGACTACCTTGGTTCTCATGGGGACAAATTCCAAGGAGTCTGGCGTTCCTCTTCCCTGCCAGATGCCTGTCATCGCCTCCACTCCTCCTCCTGCCTGTCATGCTCAGCAGCTTAGGGCCTTCTTGCCGGCACCTGAGCAGGACCGAGACCTCCACTGCAGGCTGTGAAGGTCTTGATTCCCATACGACTCTTGCACAGCATTGCTATTGGAAATCCCAGCTCTCCCTCTAGGACACACTGACCAAAATATGCAACATTTTTTGTTTTGTTTTTGGTGGGAAGAGAGATTGTCCTGTGACTTCTGCCCATTTCCTGAGGCCTGTGGAAATAAACCTTTATGTACTTAAAGTTATACAGAAAATAGAATAAAGTTAATACCAAACTTGTTCAGTTATTCCCCTGATGTGTACTGAGATNTAAAAAATACTGAAAATGACACCAAGGGTAAGAAACTACTCTTTATTTGTAAAGTTATTTTCACATCCTTCCGCTTCCTGCCCTTAACTCTCATCTTTTTATTTGAAGAATAGATTTGAGAAAAGGAGAAACTGGCAAGGAAGGGGTTGATTCTGCAGTGCTAGCAGGGTGCCTTCATGAAAACAATCATTTCTCCTAACTAGAGAGGAATCATCCAGAAGGTGCTGCGGTCTCAGCATGGGTGCTTAAGGGTCAGAGAGCACAGGAAGTGGTGGGTCAGTGTTTAACCATCAGAGTCATCCGTTGGTTTTTAATATGGGTTGGTCTCCAGAGGGAAAAGGAAGTCTATAATNTTCCTTAGTCGTTTTCCTGATCCAAATCAGCAGCAGCATGGAGTATGCTGGGAAATAGGATTTGGGGTAGAAGTGTAAAAGTCCATCTTTTTAGACTGTACCCCCCATTTGCAATGGTGTAAGCAACACTTATGCCACTAGTAATATGAAGGCAGTTAGCCAAGAATGNAGTGGCAAGAACAGTCACCTGCTGGTTTTCACTTCTACTTCACTTCCCACTATCTCATGGTTTATAAGACACACATTGCTGTAGGGTGTGGTGGCACATGCCTTTAATCCCAACACTTAGAAGGCAGGGAGATCTCTGAGTTCAAGGCCAGGCTGCTTTACTACATAGTGAGTTCCAGCCAGTTAGGGTGACAAAGTGAGTGAGACCCTGTCTCAAAAAAAAAAAAAAAAAAAAAAAAAGAAAAAAAGTGCATTTCCTCTCTTAAGCAACCCTGCTGACTGTTCCCTCCTTTTGTGACTAATTCTATTACTGAGGATATAAGGTGAATGCTGTGGGGGCATGACAGTAGACCTGTGGAGTGACTGCTAGGTGCTTCTAGAAGGCAACACTTAAATAGGAAAACAGCCTTAGGAGGTGATGCAGGAACATCATGCAGGTGATACTGTCTGAGAACTGCCCATAGCAGCAGCGCTGAGAAAGTGCTCGTGTGAGCACCTCAGGACTGGGTACCACCAGGCTCTTACTTGCCCCAAATCTGTGTAGGTTTTTGCCCTCAGAAACCTGTCTCCCTGACTCATCGTCTTGTNTCCTTTGGGCACAGTTATTTATCTGCAACAGCAGACTCCTTTCTTAAGAGGAAGCTTGACCATTTCACAAAGTTGTAAAACAATCTCCATGGTTATTAGCTAATTAAACTTGAATTCAACACCATATGGCGATAGGAGGCGGCAAAGGATAAGATTCAGATCTTAGATCTTTCCAAGTAGGGCATGTTAGAGAACAGGAGAGGAGGACTGCTTGCAAGCTAGATTAGTTCAGGGTTGGGCACGAAGAGCTGGGGTTTCCTGAGGTCTGCTGCGAAGTGCAAGGGCTTCACTTAAGGAAAGGTATGATGTGGGCATTAAACCATTCTGTAGACAGTTGAAGATGGTCCCCTTCCTTAGCCAGAAACACGAGCTTTCCTGCTTTGTCCATTTGCTTTAGCCCCAGGCGGTCCTGTAGAGAGAAAGACCATAATGAACGGTTTTAGACTAAAACAGAATGTGTACAACATTTAGTCTCAAAATACACTCTCCCCTGAGTATTAAAACAGAGGTACACTGCCGGGCGTTGGTGGTGCACNCATTTAATCTCAGCACTTGGGAGGCAGAGGCAGGTGGATCTCTGAGTTGAAGGCCAGCCTGGTCTACAGAGTGAGTTCCAGGACAGGCTCCACAGCTACACAGAGAAACTGTGTCTCGAAAAAAACCAAAAAAAGGTATACTGTTGAGGAAAAAAAGGATACCTTCTTTCAGGTTTTTGTTTTGGTTTTTGAGACAAGGTCTTGCTTTGTAGCTCTAGTTGGCCTCGAACTTGCAGCAATTCTGCCTCAGCCTCTGAGTGCTGGGATTTTAGCATGTGCTCTTATGCCTAGTTCCTTCAGTTGCTTCTATACATTAAAAATACATGGGAAAGGCTGGCATAGTGGCCTACCCCTCTTAATTCCACCATTCAGGAACCAGAGGCAGAGGCAGGTGGAGTTCAAGGCCAGCTGGGTTTATATAGAGAGTTTTAGGACAACCAGGACTACATAGAGAGATGCTGTCTTTAAAACTCAAAAAAAAAAAAAAAAATGTGCAGCTGAGATTGTTCTGGTTCTGCCCCACTCCCAACCCCTGCAAGGTGCTAGAAATAAACCCAGGACCTGCACCTGAGCTGCACTCCAGTGCCTACTGTCAGCTTTCTGAAAAGCAGCTGGGCAAGCCGCAGGCAAACCTGGCAGAGAACATCACGGTGAAGTGGGGCTGAGCCAAAGACAGGAGAACATTGGCCAAATGTTTTCAGTTCTTAGGAGGATGAACTTGGGACCTTAGTATCTTGTGTTACAGTGTCATCCCCTAATAGCCAGGTGTCGGTCTCTTGTTGGGAAGAGATCTAGCAGTAGACAGTGCCACTGCTTGTCTGTCTACCCCAGAGTTTGAGTTTCATGATAAGGAAGATCTTAGCTATAATTTCCAAAGCTGCCAGAAACTAGCTTCCCTTTATTTCTACCTCACCCAAATTGGGACACCANATGTATTTGAAAAGCAGAGGAAAATATGCCTCTGAAATTGTGTGGGAAAACTGTAGTAAAAGATGGTTGAGGTGTGGTACTTGGGCATTTGTGAGTCCATCTCCAATGTAAAGTATACATTCTTTAGTTTGTGGCCATAGCTGCCATAGCTGGATGTGGTGAAACATTGTAAGAGAAACATTGCTTGAGAAACAGGACCTGCTGTTAAACAGCATCCAGAACAGGCCCCAGTTTAGATCTTACAGTAGGAGTTTGCCTTCTCAGTGCTAGATTGATAAGATTTATTCTTGGTGCTAGGGAACAAACCAAAAATCATGAATGCTAAGCACATGGTCTGCCATGGAGGTATACCCTCAGGTCTCCAAAGTTCACACCTCCATTTACTGTTGCCATATCATGACACCTCACCCATGTCTGCATTTACTTAGAGGCTTCTGGGATTTGAATTAAACTGCAAAGGAAGCCAGCTCCAAACCTTTTCTTCAAAGTAAAACCTTAGAGATGGTGTTTTTCTTTTAGTGTTTAAAAACCACTAGCTGCAGGTCTAAGGATGCAGTAAATATCTATAAATCAGCACCAAGGAAGTTAGTATGACAAGCAATAGCTCGGTAAGACCTAAGTTAGATGGTTCATGAGTACTCTGGGCCAGACAAGGCAGGGGTCTGCCCCTGGAAAGCCCAGCAGCTCCAGGAGCCAGGGCTAACAGAAATAGTGTCAACCTCCCAAGGNAGATCTCCCTTCATTACCTCTGTGTACAGAGTGCTCTTCTGGAGGGGGATGGTTTCCTTAGCTTGGCCACTTCTGTAAAATCCAAACCACTGCAGGAGAGAAGGAAGAAAAACAGGTCAGATGATTCACCCACCCAGTACACTTTCAAGAGCATTTGACACTGGCTAGTACCTAAAACTACCGACAGAATGAATGCCGTAATATATGTAACAGCAAGCAAGAAGGAAGAATGGAAATGGGGTTTTGGTTTTGGTGACCCAGAACTCTCTTGTGTAGCCCAGGTTGGTCTTGACCTTGCAAGCTATCCATCTGAGGCTCCTGAATGCTAGAACCACAGGCATGTGCCATCATACGTAACCTAAGGGTATATCTTGAGTCATCTCATTTCNAAGGTCAATCCTGAGGGATGAACTAATAATCTTTCTCCAGTTTTCCATTTCCCTGTAACCTGCTTCCTCTGTAACTGCATCAAATGAAAGCCCCTGTGCTGCCCCAGTCATTCAAGGATGAATACACAAGCCCTTTTCCCAGTCTAGCAGGCACAGAACCAGTTCTCTGGTTAGCACTGGGTCAGCAGACTTCTGTACACACCAGATACAGAAACATGGTTGTGGCTACTCACCTGCCAATGGGATGCAAAGCGAGCAAGAGAATGGGAGAAATGAGCNAGGATTTGCTAATGAAATGCATTTGCAGACATGGAAATTTGGTTTCATAGCATAAAATAGTTTCGACTTTTTTCTCCGTTTATATATATGTAAAAATTCTGAGCTCATAGGCCACTCAAAAATATGGTGAGATTTGGCCCCCAGGCTGCCTTCCCCTCCCTCTGTGATCTGACAGTCCCAGCAGAACTTCAGTTGAGGCTGGTGACTTCAAAAGCAGAAACAGCTGGTCACGTCTGTCATCCCGACACTCAAAAGGGTGAGGGGGAAGGATCAGTGCGAGTTCAAGGCCAGCCCAAGCTACTTGGTGAGGACTCCACTAAAAGGAGGGAGCCAAATTCTGGGAGTAGGGATGGTGTCCAAGGGGAAGTGACATTGTATTTGGCCTTCCTCAGGGGGAGAAGCCAGGAGAAAGCATTCACGTGGTATTATGGGTGGGCACGTGAGAGGGGCATTTCAGATACGACAATGTGGGTGACAAAGCTATGAAGATGGATCATTCTGAATCAAAGCAGACCTGGACATCAAGCTTAGGGGTTTATAAACATGGGGCTGGTGATTCTGAACCTCTTTTGGGACAGATCTCTTTGGGAATCTGATTAAAACTATAGACTGTCCCCCGAGTTTAACCACATACTTTTACATAAAATTCTGGGTGCAGCTAGGGGATTGCAGTTGACTTTCACAGGAGGGACGTTGGTGGTGAGGACACGTGTGCCCAGGAAGCAGCTGCAGTCAGTACTGTTAACTTCGTACAATCTCTTGGCACACTGTGGCCGCGTATCTCACCTCAGAGTCTACAGGGTCCACAACGGAATCGTTAAGGAATTTCACCATCACAAACTTCTTGAGGGCCATCAGGTTCTTCTTGTAGGACTCATTGACATACTGGAAGAAGAACGGACAGTCCTGTAGGGTGGCTACTGTCATCTTCTGGCAGGGATTCAAAGATCAGTCTTCCCTTACAACCTGTCTGACTGACATGTCATCAACCATAGGCTGGAGTCTACTGTGGGTTCTGTCTACAGACATTAGTCACTTAGGTCACAGACTTCAAGCCAAGGCAAAACACACAGAATTCTAGGTTGTTCTGTTATTTGATTCAGCATTATTTCCTGACTTGTTTATTGACCCCTTCAACTTTTCTGCTCCAAACAACAAATACCCTCTACTTAGCTATCATATAAAATGAACCATTAAATTTACCAGAATGTCCCAAACCATGCTCATGCCTGGGCACAGTCTATGCCTTTTCTAGAGTCCCTTAAGTAAGTCTTTTCTGAGACCACCTGCCCTGAAGGGCCCTACCAGGAAGACAGCATTTGTGAAGACAGCAGCTGTGAATTCCCACTTTGCCCAGCAAACCGCCAGCTATTTTTCATAAATGGTCACTGCTGATTCCTTTCTGATGGCGAGAAAGGAATGTCTACCCATGGAAGCATGTTTGGGTGCCTACCCTCTCTTGATTTATGTCTGCCAGGAAGATGCTGTGGTTGCGGTACACATCCTCCTTGATGGGGTCATGCCAGAACTGTGCTTGCACCAGGCTGAGGAAGAGAAGAAATGAAGGTGACTAGGTGCTTCTCAGTCAGTATGTCCCGGGCATGCACCAGTGCCTATGCCACCAAGGGTCTTCAAAACGATGAAAGACCAGAACCCCCAAGTCACAGGCCTTGCCTTCTGATAGAGACAACTTTGTAGACCTGTCAACAAGACATCTTACTGAGAGGGGGACAGGCCATTTGGCAGATACAGAAAGTCCAAACATTTGGGGATTCTCTGTCTATCAAGGGCCAAATTCCAAAGATTTTGGCCCTTGATAGCGATTCATCAATACTTGGCTTCCTTCTAATCACAGGGCCCAGGCTGTCCCTCCTCACAGCCCCACCCCCCTCCCTCTCCTTTGCTTCCTATTCATCCCCTAAGATGCATCTTCATCCCCATTATTATCCCTTTGCTCATCTTCCTCAGCCAGGGATGGAGACTTAGCCATCCCAGCGTGACTATCACTAATCAGAACGACACTTTCTAATCTGTTCATAAATGCACTTGGAGCCAGAGGTGGTGGGACCCACCCATAATACCAACACTTGGAAGGTAGGAGCAAAAATGATCAGAAGTTCAAGGTTATCTTCAGCTATGTAGTAAATTTGAGGCAAGCCTGGGCGAACATGAGACCCTGTCTCAAAAAAAATGTATCTGGAAGATCTAAAAAGTTTAATTTTACTGGTACTTAAAAATTCAGAGTTATGAGCTAAAGCAGTGGCTCAGTGGTTAACAGCACTGGCTGCTTTTCCAGAGGGCCTGGGTTCAATTCCCGCCATCCACATGGTGGCTCACAACTATCTGTAACTCCAGTTTCCAGGGATTCANTGCCTTCTTTTGGCCTTTCTGGGCACCAGGCACATATATGGTATACATACATACAGGCAGGCAAAACACCTAGATACATAAAAATATCTAATATATAAATAAATAAAAACTTCAGGGCTAAAGGTATAGTTCAGAGATAATAGTATTTGTCTGACCTGCAATGACTCTGGGTTTAATCCCCAGCACTGCAGAAAAAAATAGATAAATAAAAGTCGAAAGGACAATTTATTAAGTACTGCCATCAGTACTGATTTTGTTATGGCTTTAGTATACTGTTCACTCTTTTCCCCCTACAGGGCCGGAAGGCCCTAGATAGATATAGATAGTATAGATGTTTTATACTAGGGCTCTGCTAAATGACATGTACTCATAAAGGATGTGAGACAAGCTATGCTGGAGCCTGGATTAGGGATGTAAGGAGAAAGGAGGCCGTAGTAGTGAGAACGCTCCGGGTGGGGCCACAGCTTCAAAAGTGGGTGGATAAATGCACCAGGTGACACAACTTTCTCAGGTGACTGATCATGGCTCACTCACACAGTGGAAAGGGATGATGAGGAAGGAAGGTCTTTGGACCCAGCCAAGCCAGCTTCCTGGTGACCCTGACTTTCAGGAGGCCAACGGCTTAGGGGAAATGGCAGGAAGATGCCAGGGACATTCTATCGTAAGAGGCTTGATGCAAGTGGCACAGCCCAGAGGAGGCCTGAGGATGAACAGAAGGGGAGGGCCTGGAAGGAGGAGGTTCATGAACAGACAGAAGAAAAATGGGTGTGCACTCTCACTATCAACTTGCACCACCAAGGGGTAGATTGGGAAAGGTTAGCTAATCTAAACTATACCACAACAGTAAAGATAAGTCTACCCACTTTGTTTGGGGTTCTGAGACAGGGTTTCACTATGTAGCCCAACTGGATAATCTTCCTGCCTCCATATCCCCAGTGCTAGGGTTACAGGTGTGCACTACCACACTTGACTGTTTCAGTTTGCTTTAATCAGGGAATGTCTTGCCATGTATCTCTGACTGGCCTGGTCCTTCACTATGTAGCCAATGCTGGCCTCAAACTTGCAGCAAATTCTCTTGCTTTACCCTCCTAAGTGCTGACATTCCAGGGGTGAGCCACCATGCTCTCTGAGGTGTTGAGAACCAAAATGTTACGGAATTCCATTAATCTATTCTAGTGTGTGTGTGAGTAAAAAAAAAGTGTTCATATGGGTATGTGTGGGGATGAGCCCTGTTCTTGTGGAGGCTGACATTGGGTGTCCTCCTCTCTCTCTCTCTACTATAGTCTTTGAGACAGGGTCTTTCACTGAACCTGAAGCTCACAGCTCTGATAGGCTGGCTGGACAGCAAAGTTCCCAGGATCCACTTGTCTCTGCCTCGCAGTTTGTGTGTGTGTGTGTGGGGGGGGGGTTGCAGGGTTGCAGATGCAGGCCATTGTACCCAGCTTTGTATGTAGCTGCTGGCAATCTGAACCTAGGTCCTCATGTCTGCACAGCAAGCATGACACCCATTCAGCCACCTCTCAGCCCCCANGAATGTCTTTTTAATTTTACTGTGGCTTGATTTGGTTTCTTTCTNGTCATCAGAATCCTCTCTCATATGAGAGATAACTTGACAAGGCGGCAGAAAGAAACGTTCCTTTGCCGCTCCTACCAGCACCCCCACCGTTGTGTATGTACTGCTTGCTCTGCTTGTAGGAAGTCTCATGTTGGCCATCATCTGTGCAAATGAGGCTTTGCTCATATGAACACATTTTTAAAAAGAAAATGCAAACAACCCTACTGAATTAAATGGTGACCTAAAAGTTAATCTTTGCTACAAGCTCTTGAGAACTCAGAACGCACAGCCCGAGGAGACTATGCCGTGAGTGCTGGGCTATGTTACTCAGCTAGTGTCACCAAACACTCCTCAAGTCACCTTTCCTTCTGTCTAATTGTTACCACCTTAGTGTCTCAGCCACCACTGTCTCTCAGCTAGACCATTGCAACAGACNCTAGTGAACTAATCTCTTGTTTTTCGAGCCCTNTCAGAACCTCCTTTCCACAAAGCAGTAGAGGTCTTCAGCTTGAAACTGACAGCTTTGCATGCTGTTACAGAGAGTCCCAGTTCCTTTCCTGGCCAAGTCCTTACATGGTACAGCCCTAACACCTTTAATCCCAGCACTAGGGAGGCAGAGGCAGGTGGATCTCTGAGTTCAAGGCCAGCCTGGGCTACAGAGCGAGTTCCAGGACAGCCAGGGCTACATGGAGAAACCCTGTCTCAGAAAAAAAAAAGATCAATTCTCGCATCTATCATTCAATATTTGATGAAATTTTGAATCGAAGACTTCACAACTGCAACNAAAAGAGAAGACAAAATGACACTAGTAAAGGAAACAGAGCTGAATGTTTTAAATATAGCCCAACCATGGTAACAGCCCAAACCTTCTTATGATGGGAACTCAGACTGCACTAAATAAATAGCTTATATTCAGCTTGCTTAACCTTGAAAATGGCTCTCTAGTAAGGCATGTTACTAACTTCATGCCAGAGGTTCAAAGTGCCCATGGCCACATACATAGCTGATGACGGAATGACGGCTCTCTAGCGACTCCCAGGAGGAGAACATGGGAGGCCATCTCCTTTCCCTTTATTTTACTTCATACTGGGTTGCTCCTTGGTACAGGCATACAGGACTCAAGGTTGGTGGGCAAAGCTCTGCTCCACTGCCTTCTGGGTAGCAGCGGTGCTATAGTGGAGTATGCTGTCCAAGGATTAGAACTCTTCAGCTGCATCCTAGTGCTTTGAAATTTCACAGGAATGCACTGTGGTATGGCTTTGTTTTTCTTCTGTCCTTGCCTGGGTATTTAGCAAGCCCTTTCAGTTTGGAAGCTCATGCATGGTAACGGCTTGCACATCTTCTTGCATTACTTCTTTAATTCCAATTCACCCTTCCTCTGCTTGGAAAGTCCNATTAGTCACACCAGACATCCTAATTGCTTCTGTCTGTTCTCTTTTCTACCTCTGTTTTAGTTACTGTCCTATTGCTATGAAGAGACACCATGACCAAGGCAACTCTTATAAATGAAAGCATTTAACTGGGGNCTTCCTTAACAGTTTTAGAGGGTTAGTCTATTGATGGGAAGCAGACAGGCATGGCATTGGAGCAGNAGCTGAGAGCTTGGTATCCTGTCCCACAGGCAGCAGGCAGAGAGAGACACTGGGCCTCGTGTGGGTGTTTGAAACCTCAAAGCCCACCCCCAATGACACACTTCCTGTAATAAGGCCACACCTACTCTAACAAGGCCATATCTCCTAATCCTTCCCAAACAGTTTATCAACTGGGGACTACTTATGCAAATATATGAGCCTATGGGAGTCATTTTCCTTCAAACCACCATAACCTCTTTGAATTTTTGTTTTAACTTCTAGAAGATTCCTACTTTAGATTCCCATATAACTAACAATTTAAAAAAAATGGGGTTGTGATATTTTCAGTTTTTAAAAGCTCTCATTCTGATGGTTGATTTTATTCCTGATCTGTTCTGGAGGAATAGAAGCAACCTCTTCTTNTCTCTGAAGACAATGATTAACAGGTTTTGGAATTTGGTCTTCTGGGTTTTCTTCTGGCCAGGAATGTGGCTCAATGGTAGATTGCTTGCCTGGCAAGCTGCTGCTCTATGAGCAGTTTCTACCATGGGAAGTGGGAGAGGGAGGCAGAGTCCACAGGCTGACTGGAAGCCCTTCCTCCATGGGCAGAGCTTAAATAGGAGCTGATGATCTGGTGGCATCGGCACCCAGTAGTTAGGAGACTTCTCTTAGTCACTTCCTCCAGAGAGAGACCCCACAAACCCTGCCTCGTATGTAACAAGGTTAGCTCTAAGTCTGGGTCACCCAGTCTTGTTAAAGGGAGTAGATTTTGCTTCTGCTATGGCAGAGGGAAAGTAGTCCCCTGGATGTGCATGTCAGGGAACTGGGGAGTCAGACTGCTCCTGCCTCAGGTTTTCAATGAAAAGGTCCTGGTTTTGGCCCCACACACTTACCAAAACCTTCCAAGGTACTATACACCCCAGTTCCCAAGCCTTCTTGGGGCTCTAGAGCATGGGTCACTGCAGTGTGTGTTCTACAGAGGTAGAAAGGCCTTCAATCTTTCTACTGTTCTATAACCATTCTTACNTCCTTCTGTTCGCTNTTTCCAAAGCATGTATTGGCTCTTATTTCCTCTCTTGTTCACTTTGCCTCTGTGAGATTTATCCCTTTTAAGTCCTTTATTATTTATTTTATTTTATTTTTTATTATTT
>LZPO01017308.1:704813-717059 GCA_001675575.1 Neotoma lepida
GTTATCATGAGTTTATATGTACACATAAATGGAGATGCACAGTAAATGGAGAGAATCATAGCTGTTATTGCACAAGAAGTTTACAACAGGAGAAAGCCAAGTCATTCAAAAGACAGTAATTCCATAATGCCTTGCATGATGGTTTCCTCTAACAGAACCCTTAGTTCTGATAGGTTGACCTTCTGAACTCTAGTTGTCACTGCTGTATACTCCACAGTCTTTTGCTACCAACAGTTCTCAATAAATTATAAATATATACAAAAAGAGAGTAATAGAGTGAATATTTCTGTGCTTACTTTCATCTCTCATGAACACTGGGTAATTTGGGTCTGGTTAAATGGCTCATTGAATTAAAAGTGGTTGCCAGGCAAGCCTGATCAGCTGACTTAGACTCTCAGATCCTTGGTAGAAGGAGACACCAACTCCAGAAAGTTGTCTCTGCCCTCCACACGTGGGCCATGACTCCCACATTCACACTCAATCTTGTCCCATATCTCCATGTACTCTCCCAGGGGTCAGAGTAGTTTAAAGCAAAGTCCCATATTGTGACTCATAAATACTTGTCATTACAGAGAAGAAGCATTTAAACTGCTGTGGTGGCATGTGTCCTTAATCCCAGCCCTCAGGAGATGGAGGCAGTAGGATCTGAAGTCAAGGTCAGCCTTGGCTACATAGTGATTTTGAGGCTAGCCTGGGACACATAAAACAGTGGCTCAAAAAACAAAACAAAGACCCCAACACAGGTTTAGAAATATAGTATTTCCTGGAGACCTTGATGCAAGAGTTTGATCAAAATGGGTTCCAAAGTGGCTAGAGAAGCTGGGTGGAGTGACACAGGATTTAATCCCAGGATTTGGGAGGCAGAAGAAGGCAGATTTCTGAGTTTGAGGACAGNCTGGTCTAAGCAGTGAGTTCCTGGACAGCTAGAGCTACATACTGAGAACCTGTCTCNAAAAATAAAGTGGGTTTTGGGGTCGGGAAGGTGGGCGAGAGAGATGGCTCAGTGGCTAATAACCTTTAACTGCTCTTGCAGACTGATGAAGCGACTTACCAGCTTCCTTAAGCTCCAGTGATTGGTCACAAGACAAGCTCACAGTGAGTGCAAAGCATCATGAACACAGCTGGGCTCTGCACCCCACTGAACTCCAGTCACAACCTAACTCAAAAGGCCAGCCCTGTCTGCAAAGAAGAACTAGTCACTTGCTTCAGCACACAGCCCTCTTCCTCTCTCCTCCTAGCTTGGTAAAAGGTTCCTAGTCTGTAAGAGAGGCATGCTTGCTTAGTGTGAGCTCNTCTCAGGTTCTCTGAAATAAACCCGCCTGCATTTGAGTCNAGTCTCCTGNTGGTTTTCAACTTTATTTCCTAACATGGTTCTCAATAAAGGGACAGTCACTCTGAGCAGGAGACCCTCTTGCAACCCAGGGAGCATGTGCAGCAGCAGCTCATCCAGGGCTAACCCTTGGATCCTGAGGTGTCCCTGAGTTAGTTCCACCCTGTCTCTGAACCTCCCCTACTTTGTCCCACTCACCCCTCCTCTGCCTGCCCTCTGGATTGAGGATTGCAGATTGCCTTGGACCAAGGACCTGTTCATCCAGACTGCTGGGTCCTGGATGGACAACTCTCCAAACACTTGTTGGGCTTGTTTCTCTAAGTGGTCCCTTGTTAATGAATTGGCCTTCCTCTTTTTTCCCTCTCCCTTCTCCCCTCCCCCCGACCTCTTCCCCTCCCCATCATCCTTGCCCTACTTGACCCCAGAAAAAATAAAGGTCATTCTCCCCTTAGAATCAGACATCCAATCCGAGGCCATACTCTGACCTGTGAGGTGATGACTGTCTTCTGTCTGGATGAATTTTGGGGCTCCCTCCTCTTCCCTGTGCTCAACCCTTCTCTCCTGGAGGGGGTCGTCATCTCTGTTAAAGCCAGGGAGCCCTATCCTCTAATAGACACCCTAACTTCTCAACCTTCCTGGCTTCTCAAAATTCAGCTCTAGGGATTGAACTCAGGACTTTAGCTTGNCTGAAGCTGCCTTAACCACTAAGCAGATTTTATTTCTGCATGTGTGTGTCCGTGTGAGAAATTAGGTGAGGTCCAGAGAGGCAGCAGCTCTTTAGCACTGTGCTTCATGGAAGAGGCTGTGTGGAAGGAAGACAGGACTCTGCCTTGTGTTGGGACTGGGGAAGGGAGACTTGATTTTCCTCCAGGGCTNGTCATGGCAGGTGGTATTTGTTCTGGATCTTGAAGGAAAGCGAGGATTCCAATGGGTAAAGATGATATTACAGAGGAGGAAGGTTTAGCTAGTGAGAGCAGGAGGAAGGTGTCTCCTTAGAGATCCGGTCAGGAATCCAGACTGTCATGGAGGGCATGTCTTGAGTGCAGCAGAGAGATGTGGGAACANGGCTTCTTCTTATCCCAGCTGCAATCTGGGTCATAGCCAGAGACTCTTGTCACTCGTGTCCCCTCTTTATTACTTGTGTGTTCTGTGGACAGATTTTTTTTCTTATTCTAGATTCAAAGTATCAATTACCTACTCAAAAATTTTTTCCTGGGCTGGAGGGATGGCTCAGAGATGGCTAAGAGCACTGGCTGTTCTTCCAGAGGTCCTGAGTTCAATTCCCAGCAANCNCATGGTGGCTCACAACCATCTGTAATGAGATATGGTGCCCTCTTCTGGCTTGCAGGGATGCAGGCAGAACACTGTATGCATAATAAACAAATATTAAAAGGAAAAAGTAAATACCATTAAAAATTTTTTTTCTTGAAAAACATTCAAAATATTAAAAAGAATCTGTTAAGTAGGATGTATGCACAGTTAAGATCTGCAAATCTGCCTCTGTAAAGAGGAAGTGGTGAAGGCATGTCAGGATGACACACACTCTCCAGCACTCTGGAGGCAGAGGCAAGTAGATCCCTGTGAGTCAAAGCCAGCCTGGTCTACATTGCAAGTCTCAGGATGGCCAGGACTACACANAGGAACCTGTCTCAAGAAAAATGAAAAAATGAAAAAAAAGCTAGACCTTGGTGGTACATGCCTTTAATCTCAGCTCTCAGAAGAAGTGGTTCTCTGGGGTCGATGCCAGCATGGTCTACAGAGCAAGTTCCAGGACAGCAGGGCTACTCAGAAAAACCCTGTCTGGANAAACAAAAAAGGAAAGAAAAACAGAAGTAAAGTCGTTAGGTCAATACAATGGGTCAAGGGGTAAAGGCACTGCTACCAAGCCTGACTACCTGAGTTCCATCCCTGGTACCCAGGCAGTGGAAGCAGAGAACTGACTCCTCAAGGTTGTGTTCTGACCAATACATCCAGCATTCATGCCCACACACTTGTGTACCCACATTCAAAACGAATAAATAAAATGTAATAAAAAACATAAGGCCTAGAGAGGGTTCATTGGTTAAGCACACACACTGGTTTCCCAGAAGACCCAGGCTTGGATGCCCAAGCCCATGGCCATCTGTAACTCCAGTTCCAGGGGATCTAATGCTCTCTTCAGGCCATTCCAAGTACCAAACACGCACATGCTGTACATACATAAATGCAGGCAAAACGCATATACATACAATTAAATAAATGAATCATTTTTACAATAAAAACTAAAAGAAAAGGAAAGTAGGCTTGGGGCTAGGGAGACAGCTCAGTCAGTGAAGTGCTTGCTGCAGAAGTGTGAGAACCTGAGTGGGATCCCACATCCACGGGTGTAGGGTCATGCACCTGTCATCCCTGTGCTGAGGAGTAAGGACAAGCGGGTTCCTAGGGCCAGACAGTCTAACCACACCACCAGGTTCCAGGGTTAATGGGAAACTGTCTCAAAAACAAGGTGAGAGGGATTGTGGAAGAAAACAGATAGTTCTCTCTCATGCAGCCCGGGTTGTCCTGGAACTCTGTGTAGCTGTGGATGACCTTGAACTCTTGCTCCTCCTGCCTCTGCCTTCAAAGTGCTGAGACTATAGGCCTGGGTCACCATACCCAGCTGATATTTTACTTTATACATTTTTGTATGATTTGTATTTTATACCAAGGTATACATAGTAAGACTCATACTGTGTGTGTGCGTGCGTGTGTGTGTGTGTGAGTGTGCATGTGTCTGTCTGTGTGCCTGTGCATGTGGAGGCCCAGGATATCCTCAAGTGTCATTCCTCAGGAGCCATCTACTTACTTTTAAGACAGGGTCTCTCACTGGCCTGAAACTTGGCAAGTAGCNTAGGCTGGGTGGACAGATATCCTCAGGGTCCTTCCTGTCTCTGCCTGCCCAGTGCTAGGATTACAAGCACTCACTATCCTGTCTGGAATTTTCACTTGGGTCCTGGGGATCAAACCCAGGCTCTGGCACTTACAAAGCAAGCACCTTACTCACTGAGCTATCACAGCCCTTTGTTGGACTATATTTTTTTACTTACTTACTTATTTACTTAAAGTTATAGTTGTTCAGCCTGAAAGTGTATTTGTATCCCACAGGAATGCCTGATGCCCACAGAAACCTGAAGAGTGGGTCAGATCCTTGAAACAGTCGTTACATGTAGTTATGATCCACAGTGTTAACCCTGGGTCTTTTGGAAGAGCATCCAGTACTCTTATCTGCTAATCCATCTATTCAGGAACCCCTCCCCCAGTACTGTCATTTTTCAAACATAGACTCTCATCATATGGTCCTGGCCTGACTGGAAATAGCTGTGTAACCAAACAGGTGTAGAACTTGTGGCAGTCTTCCTGCCTCTGCCTCCCAAATGCTGGGAGTACAGGCCTGGGCCACCCTGGCTGCTGTGGAAACACAACTTTAAAAAGCAGAATAAAATGATACTAAACTCTTCAATGGTTTCATGTCAAATGCTGCACCGACCAGGCATGGCAGCGCACACCTTCAATACCAGCACTTGAGGCAGAGGCAGGTGAATCTCTGTGAGTTCAGGCCAGCCAGGGCTACAGAGTGACTCCCTCAAAACAAAATTGGACCTGCCAGGGCAGAGACTGATTCTGTTGGCAAGCATGGGGGAAGGTGGTACTTCTCTCCCTGAGGTTGATTGTCACAATCACCACACACCCTNAATGACACATCCTATGCCTTCATAACACAGCGGCATTACCTTCCAGAACAGACAAACAGAAAAGGGCAGCAAAGCATACATACATACATACATACATACATACATACACACACACACACACACTCACACACACGCTAAATAAATATAATACAAATTAATGTTAGGGTCTCCAGAGGTGGTTTAGCAGTTAAGAGCACACACTGTTCTTCTCCAGGACTTGAGTTTAGAACCCAGCACTCTCCTCAGTTGGCTCACAACTGCCTGCAATTCCAGTTCCTGGGGATTTGATGCCCTCTACTGTCCTCCACAGGAACCCACACTCACAGGCACATACCCCCCACATACAGTATTTAAAAATCATTTAAAACTTTGAAAAATTAATTTCAGGACTGGAGAGGTGGCTCAGTGGTTAAGAGCACTGGCTGCTCTTGCTGAAGTCATAGAATTAAATAAGTAAAAGATTAACTCTCAGCACCCACATAGGGGCTCATGACTGTCTGGAACTGAGTTCAAGCTGGTCTGACACCATCTTCTGGCCTCTATGGGCACCAGGTATACACATGATGTACAGACATACATGCAAGCAAAGCCACATACACATAAAAATTATATAAAATAATTAATTTAAAAAGAAAATGTCCTTCTGGTCAGGCACTGTGGTCACACCTATAATAGAAACACTCAGAAGACCGAAGCAAGAAATGTAAGAGTTCAAGGCCCTTACATAGCAACATGTTGTATCAGGAAGGAAGGAAGGAAGGAAGGAAGGAAGGAAGGAAGGAAGGAAGGAAGGAAGGAAGGAAGGAAGGAAGGAAGGAAGGAAGGAAGGATCCTGCTGTCTCATGAGTCCACCATACAGAATCCCACAAGATTCCCTCAGTTTTTCTGCCCAGACCGCTCTTCCCAGCATCTGCATGGCTGGCCCATCACTCCTGCTTCTAAGACAGGATTCAGTAGAGAGGAAGGACACAGTAGCCTTCAGCAGGGCCTTAGTAGAGAGCTACAGCATTGTGGTCACAGCCAGCCATGGTGGGACTTGAAGGGAAAGAGCCTTCAGTTTAGAAACACAGAGGGAGTTTCTGGCTCTTTCAGGTTTCCAGGATTCCGTGAAGGTTCCGGATCACATGACCTCTGTGTTATAAGCCAAGAAAGCATGGGATAAATAAATGTAGGGTTATACCTATGTATACATTCTACCATAAATTCCCATCAAGCTAGAATTTAGCTTTGTGTCTCTGATTGGAATGATCTCTAACAGTGTAAAGAGGGAGAAATTATTCTTGGAATTTCTTCCATGGAAATTCAGTGATTAAATTCAAGTATTTCATGCAAAGTTTGTATATTACAAGTAGAGAGAAAAAGGAAGGCTTACTAATGAGCAGTGGTTTGAGAGGCTGTGGTTTCTTTGTTAGGTGAAAACTGGCTTGGACTTANGAGCCTACTCCACCATGCCCAGCCTTCCTCAGCCCCAAGGTTTTGTTGTTATTATTGTTACCTTATTTAAAAGATTTGTTTATTTTTATATGCATGAGTGTTTTGCCTGCATATATGTAAGTGCACTGTGATGGGAATGGCTTTCTGAAAATGTTGATTGGTTGATAAATAAAGCTGTTTGGCCAATGGTGAGGCAGAATAAGGTTAGGCGGGACATTCGAACTAGGGGGGAGAGAAGCAGAAAGCAGAGCCGGGGCAGACGCTATTCTGCCATCTAGAGAACAACATGTGATGACACACAGGTAAAGCCTCGTGGAACACATGGTGACACAGATTTATAAAATGGATTAATTTAAGATGTAAGAGCTAGCTATCAAGAAGCCTGCCACGGCCATAGTTTAAAAATGATATAAGCCTCTGTGTGTTTATTTGGGTCAAAGCGGCTGCAGGAGCTGGGTGGGATGGGACAAACTTTCGCCTACAGCACTGCATGTGTTCCTGGTTCTAGCAGAGGCCAGAAGATGGTATTGGGTCCCTGGAACTGGAGCTATAAATACCATGTGTACATTTATTACGGCAATTATACGGCCAACTTAATTATTTATATATTTTATCAAGATAGCTTTATTTTAGAATCAACTTATGGAACAAAGGGGAGGGAGCAGAGACGAACAAGAGAGTGATATAATCCAGCGGAGAATTCTCTGCCTTCTAAGATCACAGCGATCAAAACGGCAAAATGATAGAGTGAAGTGATCCCAAATGGCGGAGGGACGTGAGAGAGCGACCTAGCATCCCCAATTTTTCAAGGGGCTCAGGTTTTGACCACGCCTTATAAAGGGATGGTGTTAGCTACCTGGCTAAGGGGGCCGTCTTACAGCTAAAAGCCAAAATAGCTATCCACTACATACATTGAGAACTGAACTTGAGTCTTCTGCAAGAGCAGCAGGTGCTCTTAACTTGAGCCATCTCTCTATCCCAAGTTTAAGTGTCCTACTTTTCTGGTAAAATGGAAGTTGCTGTAATTTTTCTCAGATATTCATTTCTTTTCAGTCCTGGGAATTGGACCCAGGGCCGTGCATATGCTAGGCAAACACTCTGCCATTGAGCTATGCCTTCAGTCCTAACTCTTCTGTTTGTTTCTTTCTTTGGGTTTGGTTTGGTTTGGTTGTGTAGCCCTAGCTATAGTGAAACTCACTCTGTAGACCAGGCTGGCCTCAAACCACAAGATCCACCTGCTTCTACCTCCCAAGTGCTGGGATTAAAGGAATGGATCCCCACTATCAGAGGCAATATTTTCCTTAAAGTTTTAGAAGGAGGATGAGATGCAAAGTAGGGATTCAGAGGAGAGGGCAGTCTGGGCAAAGAGGGATCCCCCAGAGGGGATGTGGAGCTGATTCCAGACAGCTGTTGAGAGGTTCTGTGTACTTGACAGCTGTGAGGGNCTGGGGATGGGAATGATAGCAGCAGAGTGGATGAGCTGTAAGAGGACAATGGCCTGCAGATGTGGGCTGCAGAAAGAACAAGGAATGAGAATTGGGGAAGTTTAAGGCATCTGTGGAGGTCAGGGACAGAGTATGCACTGGGGAGAAGTCGGTTAGGTGGAGTCTCAATGGGGAGACCCAGGCAGACTGGAGAGTAGGGAAAAGTGTGGACTTTTAGGTTTGGGCAGACAGGCAGACCCAGCAGAGGCCCGTAGGTAATTTGCCTGACTAAAAACTTTGTGGTAAGACTGAGGAGGAACATCCAGCTGTCAGAGCTCTGTGAAGGATGCTTGAGAGAAACAATGAGAGATACCCAGTACAGGGCTGGGTGGTGGGTGGTCCAGCTGTTGGAGTCTAGGAAGAGATGGAAACCACTGGCTGGGCAGTAGGTTGCAGGTCAGAGGTAGATGGGCAAAGGGCATGGTTCCCAGCTGTGGGGACAATACAGAGAGTCATTGTGAGGCTAAAGATAAGGAGCCCATGTCCTAGAATGAGGGGTGGCCAAAATAACAGGTGTTTTAAAGGTCCGTTTAGAAGCCAGGTGTGGTAGTGACCCAAGCACTCAGGAGGCTGAGGCAGGTGGATCTCTGTGAGATTGAGGCCACTATGTCTATATGGCCAGTTACTGATGGGGATGTCTTTCTGTATGCTGTGAATATGTGTTGCTCTGATTGGTTGATAAATAAAACACTAATTGGCCAGTAGCCAGGCAGGAAGTATAGGTGGGATAAGTATAAGCAGACAAGGATAATTCTGGGAAGAAGAAGGTTGAGTCAGGAGACATCAGCCTGTCACCCAAGGAGCAACATATAATGGGACACAGGTAAAGCCACGGAACATGTGGGAACATATAGATTAATAGAAATGGGCTGAGTTTAAGTGTAAGAGCTAGTCAGTAATGAGCCCGAGGTAATGGCCAAGCAGTTATAATTAATATAAGCCTCTGAGTAATTATTTTATAAGTGGCTGTGGGACTGTGGGGCCTGGTGGGACCCAGACAAAACTTTCTCCTACAAGTTACACAGAAGCTTGGGATGCACACACACATATACACATTCGTACATAAACACATACACACAGAGAAAGAGAGAGAGAGGGGGGGGGATGGGGAGAAGAAAAAGTGTTGAGGTTGGGCTTCCTGTTGGGGACCATTTAGTCACCTCTTGATCCTCTGAGGTTTCTGGAATATGTGAGACCTAGGTCATGTAGGTGTGCAGGGGAACAAGGGACACAGATTGTCTGGAGTGGAGTGCTAGGAGATCTTTACAAGGAAGATTCCCAATGATGCCAATGTAGCAACCCTGATGGCAAGGATTACTTTGGATGAGAGGACCTGGGATCAGAGGGAAAATTTTTCAATTCTTCTATTTAGAGGGGTACAAATTAAGTGGGAGCAAAACTCATTCCAAAGGAAGTTGTACAGTTGTCAAAGAACAGACAGCTCTTGTCTGTTAAGACACAGCACAGAGAGGAGTGTGGGGGCCTGCAGAGCCAAGTTGTTTACAAATAAAGATGGTCCTGAGAGGAGGCAGAGAGGAAGGAACCAAGATGTTGACAAAGGTCTGTGGGGGTCTGTGGAGGGAGCAAGGAGGGAGAAGCCTAAGCTGTTTATGTCTGGGTGACCCTTAAACTGATTGGCCTGATGGGNCATCTACCCCGTCCCTCTCTCTAGCCTTGTGGTTTTAGGCTTTAAAAGGGGCTGTTTTTCAATAAACCAGTTCTTGCTTGACTGGACTCCCTGTCCCGTTTGATTGTCTCCCGGGAAAGGGAGGCTGGGAATGGGCAGATAGTCCCAGGTTGTCCCTTCTCGGGAGACCTAAGTTCTCAGTNGGGCAGATATCACAACATTTTGGCACCCAACATGGGGCGAACTCATTAAAAAGCCGTTGGTGGCCTTAGAGGCTGAGGGTTACAGGCCCTCTGGCTAGGTCTGAGCTACAGGCCTTTGGGTCTAACCTTTTTGGTTTTTTTAGCTACTGGTGGGTGGTGGGCTCTTGCTTTCTCTGGATTTCCATCTTGGACTACCACCACACTAGGCAGCTGCTTTGAAACTCCCTCAGACTTCTACTGTTCTACGCAGACTTGGTAAGTCAATTAAAATATTTTAAAGGGAGAAATTAGTTAAAAAGAAAAATTTACCCACATTAAAAATTGGGAAATATTTCTACAATGGAAAGAATTTGGTCTTTATTTGATAACACATTAGGCAGTTTAAAAATGGAACAAATAAATGAAAGGATAACTAATATTGATGGGATGTACGTAACTTCAATTATGAACATTATTTGTTTAATCATTTTTATTTTAGCATTAAGAAGATTGGTCAATTTGAGTGCTAAGATGAAAACTTTAGAAAAATCAGTTAGAAGGAATTATAGAGAAATTCAGACTCAGACAGAAGAATTTAAAGGTGAACTTAGTCTGGATTGAATTATATGTTCACAAACAAACAGCCTCAGACTATGAGACAGCAGACATTAATTTACCCTGTAACCTTACAAGAACTGCCAGATGCTCGTGTTCAAGCTAATTGGGCTCCAATGCAAATGCTAGATTTAAGGAGATTTAAAGAAGCTATAGCATCATACAGCATGCATTCTCCATTTGTAAAGCAGATGTTAAACTCGTGGTCAACTTGTAATAGAATTATTCCTCAAGATTGGAAAGAATTGGCCGCTACTGTACTAGAACTCAATCAAAATTTACAATTTCAAATGTGGTATAAAGATGAAAAAATAGGACTAGAGGTATAGAAATTACCAAGGATCAGCTTCTTGGAGAAGGCAAATACACNGATATAAACAGACGTTTATATGATAACCAAACCCTAATTCTATGCCACATGGCAGTCATGAATGCATGGGACAGAATTGAGGAAGCAGGAAAGAAAATTGAATCATTTACAAAAGTTATTCAGGGCCCCAGAGAATCCTTCATGGATTTCTTACAAAGGTTGTCTTCAGCAGTAAATAGAATGATACCAAATTCAGAAGCTGGACAGATAATAATTGAATCTTTGGCCTTTGAGAACACAAATGCAGCATGCAAAAGAATAATCAGGCAGTTAAAGGCACGATCAGCTCCCTTGGAGGACTGGGTCAGGGACACAATTAATATTGAGTCTCATGATCAGAATGATACGTGGATAGGAGAGGTTATATCAAGAGATTTGAGGAAAATAATAATGTCAGATGTTTTAGTTGTGGAAAACTAGGACATCTGAAAAGGAAGTATAAACAGGGCGTTTCTAGAAACAATGTTACTTCACAGAATAGTGGCAACAAAATGCCCCTCCCTTCTGGATTATGCAGAAGGTGTGGCAAAGGTAAACACTGGACCAACGAATGTAGATCAACAAGGGACAGACAGGGTAATCCTCTGCAATCAGGAAATTCCCTGAGGGGTCTCACACAGGCCCCCATGGCAAATTCAGTTCAGACTTTTCCTGCCATTGTAGAAGAAACCCCTTCCCAGAACAGTTAAATAACCNAATGCCTATTGTAAAAAACCATACTCTTGGGGTAATAGAACAGCTATAGCAGAGAGAACAGGAAATCCAAGAGAAACCATAAAGCAAAATTTTGGCAAACTTCTATAAATGAACAAAGACCTAAATTAAAAATACGAATAAATGATGTCCTCTTGGAGGGTCTAGTGGACACTAGTGCTGACATCACGATAATCGCACCAGAATTTTGGCATCCAAATTGGCCTCTTCAGGAGGCAAATNTTCAGCTATTAGGGATTGGAACATTATCTGTAGTGAAACAGAATGCAAGATGGCTTGAATGTATAGGACCAGAAGGACAGAGAGGAAAATTAATGCCATACATGGCTAATATAGCTATGAATTTATGGGGCCGTGATCTATTACAACAATGGAATACTCAGATTAACATTTCTCCAACCTCAGAAACAAACCATAAACTAACACATGTTTCTGAGAGAAATAATTGGAGGTATTATTATAAAGAGCAGTCACTGGCCATTTGCTAATTCTTGAAAGTTATTATTACCAATTATTAGGATATGGAGAAATGAGAGTTAGTGGTCAGTCATTACAATCGAACTTGTAGTCATATTAGGTGTTTTCAAGGTTAAGCAGAGATATATTTTAGATAGACAGGTCATCTTCAAACCCTTCAGAGATCTGCAGAATATGGCATTTAAAGTGTTTTAATAACTTAAATTTTTTTCTTTTTTATGACTATGAGACATGTTGGCTCCTGGCAGCACCAATCTGTTTCAGAGAAGATATGGGCATTGAAGAGACTGCATATGGAGTTAA
>LZPO01017308.1:726941-741929 GCA_001675575.1 Neotoma lepida
CCTAACTTGGGTCCTCTGGAAGAGCAGTGCACACTCAACTACTAAGCCATCTCTCCAGCCCCTTATATTATTTTCATTACATTTATTTATGTATTGTGTGTTCACACGTGTGCCATGGTGTGCTTGTGGATGTAGAGGACAATTTAAGGGAGTCACTTGTGTCTTTCTTCCATATGGTACTCAGGGACTAAACTCAGGTTCATCAGGCTTGGCAGCAGCTGCCTTTACCTGCTGTACCATCTCCATAGAGAGGAGGAAAGGTCTCCAAGTTATCAGTTTGAGGAACTGACTGAATAGCATTGTCATTTACGGAGACAGGGAGCCACTGCAGAGAAACAGAGGGCATATGTGTTTGATTAGGCAGACAGTTTGGCTGTGGTGCGAAGAGACAGGATGTAGACTTCATTTNTAAGCACAGTTTGATTGGCAAACCAATAGAGCTGTATTTCAGGCCATTGAAAATATGTGTCTGAAGTTCAAGGTGGCGACAGGGCTGGATACATTCAGAAATGCATATATACATTAATATACATTATATATACAGTATATAGTTAATCTTGTTTACTTCACCTTTTATTATTGGAAAATTATAACTATATATAAAAGCAGAGAGTAATAGAATGAATATCTCNGTACCTACTTTTATTCATCCTTAACATTTGTTAGTTCTGGTCTAATAAGATGTCTCATGGATTAAAGTGGTTGCCAGGCAAGCTGACTTAGACTTAGACTCCAGAAAGTTGTCTCTGCCCTCCACACATGGGCTGTGGCTCCCACATTCACACTCAATCTTGTCCCATATCTCCACATACTCTCCCGGGGTCAGAGTAGTTTAAAGCAAAGTCCCATATTGTGACCCATAAATACTTGTCATTACAGAGAAGAAGCATTTAAACTGGTGTGGTGGCATGTGTTCTTAATCCCAGCCCTCAGGAGATGGAGGCTGTAGGATCTGAAGTTCAAGGTCAGCCTTGGCTACATAGTGAGCTTGAGGCTAACCTGGGACACATAAAACAGTGGCTCAAAAGACAAAACAATGACCCCAACTCAGGTTTAGAAATACAGTATTTCCTGGAGACCTTGATGCAAGAGTTTGATCAAAATGGGTTCCAAAGTGGCTGGAGAAGCTGGGTGGAGTGACACAGGATTTAATCCCAGGATTTGGGAGGCAGAGGAAGGCTGATCTCTAAGTTTGAGGACAGGCTGGTCTATGAAGTGAGTTCCAGGACAGCTAGAGCTACGTGATGAGACTCTGTTTCGAAAAAAATTGGGTTTGTGGGTCAGGAAGGTGGGCTAGAGAGATGGCTCAGATGCTAATAACCCTTATCTAATCTCGTAGGGTTATAAAGTGACTTTCTGGCTACNTTAAACTCCAGTGCTGATCCCAACCCACAGCCAGTGAAAAGCATCATGGACACAGCTGNGCTCTGCACCCCATGGTGAACTCTTAAGACACAATCTCACTGCAAAAGGCCAGCCCTGTCTGCAAAGAAGAACTAGTCACTTGCTTNAGCACACAGCCCCCTTCCTCTCTCCTCCTTCTAGCTTGGTAAAAGGTTCCTAGTCTGTAAAAGAGCCATGCTTGCTTAGTGTGAGCTCCTCTCAGGTTCTCTGAAATAAACCCGCCTGCATTTGAGTCCAGTCTCCTGATCTTTTTCAACTTTATTTCCTAACATAGTTCTCAATAAAGGGACAATCACTCTGTGCATGAGACCCTCTTGCAACCCAGGGAGCATGTGCAGCAGCAGCTCATCCAGGGCTAACCCTCAGATCCTGAGGTGTCCCTGAGTTAGTTCCACCCTGTCTCTGAACCTCCCCTACTTTCTCCCACTCACCCCTCCTCTGCCAGCCCTCTGGATTGAGGAGTGCAGATTGCCTTGGGCCAAGGACCTGTTCATCCAGACTGCTAGGTCCTGGTAACTCTCAAAACACTTGGGCTTGTTTCTCCAACTGCCCGNTAGTTAATTCATCTGACCTTTCTGGTTTCCCTAACTTTGACCTCCCCACCTCTCTTCTCTCCCTAACTGCCCTGCTTCCCCAAATAAAGGTCATTCTCTCCTTGCAATCATCCAACCCGAGNCCATCCTCTGACCTGTGAGGTGATGAGTGTCTTGTGTCTGGACAAATCTTTGGGACTCCCTCATCTTCCCTGTGCTCAACCCTTCTCTCCAGGAGAGGATCACCATCTCTGTTAAAGCCAGGGACCCCCATCCTCTAACAGACACCCTAACTTCTCACCCCTCTTGGCTTCTCAAATGTCAGTTCCAGGGATTGAACTCAGGACTTTGGGCTTGGCTGCAGCTGCCTTAACCACTAAGCAGATTTTATTTCTGCATTTGTGTGTCCGTGTGAGAAATTAGGTGAGGTCCAGAGAGGCAGCAGCTCTTCACTACTGTGCTTCATGGAAGAAGAGGCTGTGTGGAAGGAAGACAGGACTCTGCCTTGTGTTGGGACTGGGGAAGGGAGACTTGATTTTCCTCCAGGGCGAGTCATGGCAGGTTGTATTTGTTCTGGATCTTGAAGGAAAGCGAGGATTCCAATGGGTAAAGATGATATTACAGAGGAGGAAGCTTTAGCTAGTGAGAGCAGGAGGAAGNTGTCTCCTTAGAGATCCAGTCAGGAATCCAGACTGTCATGGAGGGCATTCTTGAGTATAGCAGAGAGATGTGGGAACATGGCTTCTTCTTATCCAAGTGTAATCTGGTTTATAATCAGAGANTCTTGTCACTGAAAAGTTTCCCCTCTTTAATACACTGTGTGTTCTGTGGACAGATTCTCTCTCTCATTCTAATAAACCCTGTAATTTAGGTGCTCAAAAAAGTTTTTTTCTGAAAAACATTGAAAATGTTTAAATGAATCTGTCGAGGAGAATGTGTGCAGGGTACAGTGGGATTCTTCAACCCTGGCTTTCTAAAGGAGGCAGAGGCAGGTAGTTCTCTAAGTTTGAAGCCAGCCTGGTACACAGAAGAACTTCCAGGTCTGCCTGTGCTGAGAGGCCCTGCTGCTCTGAGCTTGTAATCTACCATGACCTGGCAGCTTTCNCTGAGCTCAACAACAAGAATAAAACCCCTAGTACCCCCAACATCCCCCAAACTCCAAACTGCCAACCCCCTACCCTCACCCCCAGCAGATGGTGCTCTGTTCTCTAGCTGACCTTATTATTTGGAGACTGTCTCTAGGTCCTGATGCCTAACTGACCACTAGTGTGACCCTGAACTCAGTTCCCTGCAGAAGTTTGTTCCCTGCTGCCCATATGGTAATTAGATGNGGTGCTNGGAGTGTTATGATAGATNTCTGCTTCCACAGATGATAACTAAGACTTGTACTGGGAATGTATGTTAGGAGTGTGCTGTTTAATGCAAATCAGGTGATTTCCCAGCTGTTGTACCCAATCCTATATATTCCCTGTACTCTGGAACAAAGCTGAGCTGACTCACTGAAGCTGTGTCCCAAAGGGCTGTCTCCATCATGCTCACAGGCTGGACAAGACCCTGCTTGCCACTTCTGCCCGCATGGCCTCTGTGTCCCAGTGGCCAATGAACCATCAGGGAAGAAGGGGGTCCCCAAGCCGGGATTACACAGAGAGACCCTGTCTCAAGAAAAAGGGNAAATTTTTAAAAAAGGCAAGTCATTAGGTCATCACAATGGATCAGGGGGNAAAGGTGCTGGCTACCAAACCGAAGACCTGAGTCCCATCCCTGGTACCCTAGTGGTTGGAGGAGAGGACTGACTCCTCAGAGTTGTCCTTGGACCTCATACATCCACCATACATGCCCACACACATGCGCATACAGGCACAAAATAAATAAATAAAATGTAATAAAAACATAGGGCTCAGAGATGGTTCCCTGGTTAAGCACACTCACTGCTTTCCCAGAAGACTCAGGCTTTGTTGGCACCCACCTAGGTTTCCTAGTGGCTTTACCCAGCAGGACGGTATAGGAGGATGATTGGACCACAGGCCTGAGTACCAGGTGTTTGAAATGGTCTGCACGTGGCTGTGCTGGGGGCAGGTCTTTTGCTCCACTCCTTGGCATTCCTTTAAAAGCCATATGGAATAAAGCTCTGGGCCTGACGGATTAGGATCCAGGCCCTCCTGAGGCTATCCTGTGTTTTCTATGTTTCTCTCCCCTCTGTATTTTCTATCTAATATTTCCTGCTACTCCTGCTCAAGAGTACCCTGGGGAAAAGTGAGGGTGAGACAGCTTGCTGTCAGAACCCACATCCCGCAGTTCCAGGGGATCCAATGCTCTCTTCAGGCCTCCCTGGGTACCAAGCACATACATGGTGTACATACATACATGCAGGCAAAATGCATATACATACAATTAAATAAATAAATCATTTTTACAATGCAATAAAAAACTAAAAGAAAAGGAAAGTAGGTTCGGGGCTAGGGAGACAGCTCAGTCAGTGAAGTGCTTGCTGCAGAAGTGTGAGAACCTGAGTCGAATCCCACATCCACAGGTGTAGGGATGTGCACCTGTAATCCCTGTGCTGAGGAGTAAGGATAATGGAGTCCCTGGGGCCAGACAGTCTAAAATCACATCACCAGGTTCCAGGGTTAATAGGAAACTGTCTCAAAAATAAGGTGAGAGGGATTGAGGAAGAAACCAGATAGGTCTCTCTCATGTAGCCCAAGTTGTCCTGGAACTCTCTGTGTAGCTGTGGATGACCCTGAACTCTTGCTCCTCCTGCCTCTGCCTCAGAAGTTGCTAGGATTATAGGCCTGGGCCACCATGTCTGCTATGGAAACACAACTTTACAAAGGAGAATAAAATGATAACACACACATCAACAGTTTATGCTGCACTGACCAGGCACGGCAGCACACACCTTCAATACCAACACTTGAGGGAGAAGCAAGTGAATCTCTGTGAGTTCAGGCCAGCCTGGACTACATAGTGAGTCCCTCAAAACAAAACTGGCCTGGCCAGGAAGAGACTGGTTCTCTTGACAGGCATGGGGGCAGGTGACACTCCCCCCCCGCCCTGGGGATTATTTGTTGCAATCACTCCTCACCTCAAATGAAGTCTACATACTGTTCCTTCATAAGAGAAGCATCACCTTCCAGAACAAACAAACAGAGAAGGGCAGCACAGCATGGATGTGAACACATACACACACACATACACACACGCACTAAATAAATGAATATAATACATATTAATGTTAGGATCTCCAGAGAAGGGCAGCACAGCATGGATGTAAACACACACACACACACACACACACACACACACACACACCACTAAATAAATGAATATAATACATACTAATATCAGGGTCTCCAGAGGTGGTTTAGCAGTTAGGGGCACATACTGTTCTTCTCCAGGACTTGAGTTCAGATCCCAGCACTCTCCTCAGTTGGCTCACAACTGCCTGCAATTCCAGTTCCTGGGAATCTGACGCCCTCTTCTGTCCTCCAAAGGAACCCACACTCACAGGCACATACCCCCCACATACAGTATTTAAAAATCATTTAAAACTTTGAAAAATTAATTTCAGGACTGGAGAGGTGGCTCAGTGGTTAAGAGCACTGGCTGCTCTTGCTGAAATCATAGAATTAAATAAATAAATGATTAACTCTCAGCACCCACATAAGAGCTCATGACTGTCTGGAACTGAGTTCAAGCAGATCTGACACCATCTTCTGGCCTTCATGGGCTCTAGGTATGCATGTGATGTACAGACATACATGCAAGCAAAGCCCCATACACATAAAAAATCATATAAAATAATTAATTTAAAAAGAAAATGTCATTCTGGTCAGGCATTGTGGTCACACCTATAATAAAAGCACTCAGAAGACTGAATCAAGAAATGTAAGAGTTCAAGGCCCTTGCATAGCAACATCAGGAAGTAAGGAAGGGAGAGAGGGAGGGAGGGAGGGAAGGAAAGAAGGAAGGATTATGCTGTGTCATGAGTCCACTCTACAGAATCCCACAAGGTTCCCTCAGTTTTTCTGACCAGACCCCTCCTCCCCAGCATCTACATGGCTGGCCTATCACTCCTGCTTCTCAGACACTATGGGTTCAGTAGAGAGGAAGGACACAGTAACCTTCAGCAGGGCTTTAGTAGGAGAACTATAGCATTGTGGTCACAGACAGCCATGGTGTCTTCTTAGAGATCCAGTGAGGGCTTCCAGACTGTCATGGATGGCATGTCTTGACTGTAGCAGAGAGATGTGGGAACATGGATTCTTCTTATCCAAGATGCAATCTGGGTCATAGCCAGAGACTCTTGTCACTCATGTCCCCTCTGTGTTCTGTGTTCTGTGGACAGATTCCTTCTCTCATTCTATATTCATCCTGTCATTTAGATGCTCAATATTTTTCCTGAAAAATCTTGAAAATGTTAAAAAGAATCTGTCAAGTAAGATGTGTGCACGGTACATGGGATTCTGTGACACTGGCTTTCTAAAGGGAGATGTAGTGAAGGCGTGTCAGGACGCCACACACCTTTTATCTCACTGTAACATGAATCTTAAAAGGTCTTATTAATAGAAAACCCAGAGCCAGATACTGGAGTAAAAGGTGAAAGATCAGAGAGGCAGAGCTGCAAGCCACTAGTTCTTACCCTTTGAAATCCTCTGCCGAAAGACAGTGAGCTTCTCTCTCAACCCTTCCTTATTACATCCTCTCTCTGCCCATCTCTATCACTTCCTGTCTGTCTGTACAGACCTCCAGACCTCTATGGTTAACTATTGGCTAGCTCCTCCTTCTGATTTTCAGGCAAGCTTTATTTGTTAGAGCACAAATAAAATATCACCACATTTCGCCTTTTTCGTCTAAAATAAAAAATTTTTATAAATAATATAAGAAAAACTATATGCAATAAGTACAACAACTCTATACAATATATACAGTCAATAAATACATCAACAATGTCTAGTCCATTTGCATTTGACCTATTCAGAGAAAATACTCCTTTATCTATCCTATCTTTGTGAATCCAAAGGATTATATCTAATTCACCTCTATCCTAATTTGCATTACCAACTGAAAACTATCTTTTGATGTCTTTCAAACTTATACACTTTATGTCTCTTTAGTGTATTTCTTTTCTGAATTTGTTAACAAGGAAAACTATAACTATAACTATAACTATAACTATCTAATCTTCAACTCCCTCAGAGACCTGAGAAGGAAATAATATTAACTGAGTAAACAGGAAGTGCAAACAAGCGACTTCCAAAAAAATGTAAAAAATGACAGAAACAGCTGGCTACCTAGACAGTCACCCAAGGTTTCTCTGCAATGCTGGGGCATCTATCTTTGGCCTACAGTCCTAGCATACCTGACAGACATCTCTGTGAAGCAGGATTATCTAAAGGGCTTTCTTACCCTGTTTTGGCAACGATAGGCAGTCCTTTTTTGTGTGTCCTGCTTGTCCATTTTGGACAGCATACTGTCAGCAGTCCTTGCAAGGGCATTTTCTTGCACAGTGGCTGACTTTTGTCACAAAGAAAGTAAACTCCATATGGATGTTTACTTCAGAGAAGATGCCCATCATCTTCTCTGAAGTAGATTGGTGCTGCCAGAAGCAGACATGTCTCATTGTCATAAAAAAGAAAAATCTATGTTATTAAAACATCTTAAATGGCATATTCTGTAGATCTCTGATGTGTTTGAAGATGATGTGTTTATTTAAAATATATTCTACTTGACCTTGAAAACAAGCCTAATATGACTGCAAGTTCAATTGTAATGACTAACTACTAACCTGCATTTCTTTATTATCCTAAATAGTTGATAATAACATTCAAGAACTGGAAAATTGCATTACATTTTTAAGTGAGCTGTATAGGTACAATACCTTGAACAAGATTAGAACTATATGTGCAGTATTTTCTAACAAAATCAATCTCAAATTTGTATCAACATGCAAAATTTGTATACAGTATACAAAAATCCAATCCAATATAAAATATTTAAAACTAGTAGTTGCTTTCTAAAAGTAGATTCAATAATCTACCTTTTCTTCTTATCATATCCATATTCTCTCTTTGTTATTTTGAGAGTAGATTCAATAATCTACCCTTTATTCTATCATTTCTATATGGTTTTTTTCAGAGTAGATGCAATAATCTACCTCTTTCCTATGTCCTCTCTTTTTTTCCAAACAAAAACCCCGAGTCTAATTTTCTTTGTTTAGTTTTTTTCCTAATCATTATCAATTAACAACTTGTAACCAACCATCCTAAACAATGACAATTATTCATAACCCATAGAATGATAAAAAACCACCCATCCCACCTCTTGGGAATGTGGGCATCATTTTCTTAAAATTACTTCCTGCTGTCTTGGGGAGATGACCTCTTTAGGGGGATCCTGAAAAGAAAAATTTTGGGTTAATTGTCAAGTCCTGGGAGAGGTATCTGTATCATTTGTTGTCCAGTCTCTACATAATGGGAAAGTGCAGGGCTTGTCTCAAGTCCTTGCTCTAGTAGTCTCTGAGGCTGGATCATCTCAGCTAGCCATCTTGAAATTGTCCTGAGCAGTGTGTAGTCCAAAGCCAATCTTTGGGTGGTGTTTGTAATCTTAGTGGTATTATCATTGTCTTGATGGAATCATTGTTGTGGGGCCCCACCAACTTTTTGGAGACTTCAAAGTCACTGTTAGGCATGGTCATGGTTCCCTGCAGAAAACTAATAGAGACTCAAACTCAAAGTCATGTACAGGAAGCTAGATGAAGCCTTTTTTCTAGAATTAGTTAGTATTCTATATGATTATTAATATCATGACAAAAGTTTAAAATATATACATATATAAATCTTATAAATTTTGATATAAAATTCATACCTTAAGAAAAGTTTTAAAGAGTCAAAATAAAACCAAAGAATTATGAGATTAGTGGCAATAGAATAGTCCCTTAATTTTGTTTTTTCTAGCTCCTCTGACATGATACAGAGATTTTGCATTTTCTTTTAACAAGCATGCTTGGGTTTAGAGAAGGAGAGAGCCATGCTCCAATTCAAAAGCCAGCTTTAATTTTTAATTGAACTGGAACTACATAAATACCATTTTCATTATGTGTCTGTTTATGAAATTTTGTATGTGATATAACAATAGGCCAATTTACTCTTTTTCTTGGAACATTTTTTCTGGATGATTTGTCCCTTTGCTTCAGATGTCTCATTTGTCCAGTGTTCTTCAGATTCCTTAGCCTTCATTCTTGTGAAAGACAAAAACAAAAACTCTTCCCCAACCCTAACTTTGGGTAGGTTCCCTTTTGGCAAGTTATATCTGATTAAATGAAAAACATTTGTTAGTGTATAAGTTAATTTAAATTGAATAGTCATGCTGGTTGATAAACTATCACCTCTTCTAGTTAAGAGGTCTCTCTTGTTCAAATTGACCCATTATCAATTTTGATGGTATTCATAGCTTTTCTTCTCCTGTAGAAACAAAAGCAAAGCCTCGTCGCCAACATAATACGTATCCTGGTTTCCATTCTGAAGTCAGTGCATCTTTAAAGTATACAGGCTGGTTTAATTCTGTAGGTTTTTTTTATTATCCAATGTCTCTCCACAGCTGTTATTCCTTTCTCATTAGCACTGAGAAAATTCAAAGTTAATAAAGAGTTATATAACCTATTTCTAGGGGTTTTTGTTACCCCTTTCTATTTATTTAACATATCATTTAGAGTTCAATTTGATCTTTCTTTGACTGCTTGGCCTGTAGGATTNTGTGGTATACCTGTAATATGCTTTATATTTTATCAGGGACTATGGGAGTCCAGCCCCCCAGTAGTCCCCTCCCAGGGTTTGGCAAGAATCTACAACCAGCTGATAATTTAATCTTTGATGATATGAAATGAATCTATGTACACAAAACTCCTTAGTCCATACATTTTATTATTCTGTCAGTTCTTTCTCTACACAGCTTCTATTCTGCTCTCATGCCTAGCTCCTTTCTTGACTGATTTCTCTCTACATTTATCTGCTGTCCTTTCTAAGTTCTATCTTAATTCTCTCATATTAGTTCTATCCCATCTAGGTTCTCATCCATCTAGTTCTTTCCCATCTCAGCTCCTCTCCCATCTCCTTTCTCATCTTAATATTCCTCATCTTGTTCTTCCCCATCTGGCTCTTCCTCATCTTCCATCTTGTTTCTCTAGTACTCTCTTCTAGCCCTTTGATCTAGTTCTTCCCCGTTTTTTGTTACTCTCCAGTTCTTACCAATCATGTTCTTCATTTCTCTTTTTTTCTTCTCCATCTCATCCTCAAGTTCTATCTGTCAAAGCCTCCTCTATGCTTCCTTCTACCTCTTCATTCTCTCATATCTCAGGTATTTAGTTATAAACTTAAGCAATAGCAATCCTCTGGCAGAGCAAGGTCACCAAGCTTAAATTCTTGCAGGGTCATAAAGGCAGATAAGTGCTTTCCCCAGGCAGTGACCATCAGGCTTTCTTTTGCAACCCGAAGGGGAATGGTAAAGGAGGAGGTCAACTGAGAGCTAATGATTGGTTAGTGTATCAAAAAGGGAATTTATGTGCTCAGTCCACATTCCTAGAAGTGGTTAAGAAAGAAGTTAAGAGTTTATAATGTGAGTAAGGCTGTTTAAGAAAGGAGAGTCTCAGCTAAAATTGCACAACAAATAAAGCTATCTGCCTTACCTAGGAAACAGGCATTGATTCCACAAGGGTGCTATTTTAGTTCAGGAGATCATTTGGCCTTGGATGCTTGATAAGTATTTTAGATAAATACACTGTTAGGAGTTCTTGGAAGCACACATAGCATAACAAGAAAATCATTTTAAGAACCAGCTAATATATATACAAAAGCTAAAATATCACCAAGACTTCTTAAGTCATGGCTTGACTTTTGGAAAAGTCCTTGAACTTTCCAAGTAGTAGCTTTTGTGATAGTAGCTGGATTCCATTAAATTTTCCTGCAGCCGGGAAGCAATATTATAATAAGCAAAAAACAAAAAACAAAAAACAAAAACTGTATCATTTTACCAGGGACATATGCTGGAGCATTGTCAGTTTTAATCTGCACAGTACACCCATGACGGCCATAACTTCTAACAAATGCATGATTACATTTGCTTTTTGGAACTCAGAGCAGTTGCCCATTAAAATATTGAATAGGTATCAATGGTATGGTGTACATATTTAGCGTTCCAAATTCTCAAAATGAAATACATCTGTCTGCCAGATTTCATTCCTCTGAGTATCCTTTGGGTTATATCCTGCTGATAGCAGAGTTTGTATAAAGAACAAGTAGGACATTTCCATATAATTTCCTTGGCTTGTTGCCAGGTGATGGAAAAATCCTTTTTTAAACCCTTACTAATGACATGATGTTTTTTAATGAAATTCTGAGGTCTCTAGCACATTTCCTATTGATAGTTTATTGATCTCATCATTACCCTGTGCTAGAAGGCCTGGTAGACCTGCATGGGATCAGATGTGAGTTATATATAAAGTATGATTCCTATTCCTGATTATTTCTTGTAACTGAATAGATAACGAAGTTAATTCTGACTCATCAGGGATAAATTTCAATATATAAGACCACTCTTTCAGCATACCAACAGTCATTAACTATGTTGAGAGGTTCTGAAAAATCCATTAATACCATCAGAATGGCATATAATTCTGATTTTTGGACAGAATTATAAGAACTTTGAACTACTTTACTTAAATATTTTGATTTGTAACCTGCCTTTCCTTGTTTGTTTGTGTCTGTGTAAAATGTAGGGGCTCCAGATATTGATGTTTCCCATACAATGTGAGGCAGGATCCAGTTAGCTCTCTTTATAAGTTGAATTCTATCACTTTTGGGATATTTATTGTTAATCTCTCCAAAACCAAAAAATTATTGCAAGCTCTTTGCCAAGGTTCACTTTCTGCCCATAATTTGTCAATTTTATCATTAGTTAAAGGTACTACAATTTCTGCTGGGTCTATTCCTGCTAATTGATGAAGTCTCAATTTTCCTTTTAAAAATTAACTCAGAGATCTTTTCCACTTAAGTTTTTAATTTTTTACTCTGTTTATTTGGTAGAAATATCCATTCCAATATAATATCTTCCTTCTACATTAAAATTCCTATAGGAGAATGCTTAGAGGGTAAAATAACCAAAATGCAATCAAGCTTTGGATCCACATGATCCACATGTGCATCCTGTAATTTTTTTCCACCAAAGCCAATTCTTTCTCAGCTTCAGCTGATAATTTTCTTGGACTATTTAAGTCTTTCTCACCCTCTAAGGTTTTGAACAAATTACTCACTTCATCATTTTTTACCCCAATAGCAGTCTGTAGACTGGAAAGGTCTCTAAATAATCTTTGAAAGTCATTAAGAGTCTGTGATCAATCTCTACTAATTTTCACATTTTGGGTTCTAAGTTTCTGTAGACCTATTTTATATCCTAAATAGAATCTCCTCTTTGTGTCTTTTCAAGAGAAATTTATAATCCCCAACAAGGCAAATTTTTCTTTACTTCTTCAAACATTCTTTCTAAAGTATCTACATTTGAGTCAGCTAGTAAAATGTCATCCATGTAATGGTAAATTATAGATTTAGGAAATTGTTTATGTATTACTTCCAATGGCTGTTGTACAAAATATTGGCATAGAGTCGGGCTATTTAACATTCCCTGTGGGAGAACCATTCATTGATATCACTTGACTGGCTTGAAATTATTAGAAGTAGGTACTGTGAAGGCAAATTTTTCTCTGTCTTTTTCTTGTAAGGGTATTGAGAAGAAACAGTCTTTTAAATTGATGACTATAAGAGGCCATCCTTTAGGTAACAGAGTAGGCAAAGGAATTCCAGATTGTAGAGAGCCCATTGACTGAATTATCTTGTTAATTGCTTTTAGGTCTATTACCATTCTCCACTTACCAGATTTCTTTTTAATAACAAATACAGGAGAATTCCAAGGGCTTGTTGATTCTTCAATATGTTGAGCATTTAACTGCTCTTGTACCAGCTCTTCTAAAGCCTGTAGTTTCTCTATTGTTAAAGGCAATTGCTGAACCCATACAGGCTTGTCTGTCAACCATTTTAAAGGTAGAGCTGTTGGTGTCTTTGAAAGATCAGCAGCTGTTGTGCCCTGTTTTTGTACACTCTGGATGGCCAGTGACTGTTCTTTATAATACCTTCTAATATTTTTCTCAGAAACATGTATTAGTTTATGGTTTGTTTCTGAGGTTGGTGGAATGCTAATCTGGGTATTCCATTGTTGTAATCAATCACAGCCCCATAAATTTACAGCTATATTAGCCACATATGGCTTTAATTTTCCCCTCTGTCCTTCTGGCCCTATACATTNGACCCATCTTTCACTCTGTTTCATTTTTTCATTTGAGATAATGTTCCAATCCCTAATAGCTGAACATTTACCTCCTGAAGAAGTAGGTACTGTGAAGGCCAATTTGGATGCCAAGATTCTGGTGCAAGTATTGTTACATCAGCACCTGTGTCTACAAGACCTTCAATGATAATGTCATTTATTTGTACTTTTAATTTTGGTCTTTGTTCATTTATAGAAGTTTGCCAAAAAGTTTGTCAAAAAATTTGCTTTATGATCTCTCCCAAATATTTTGTTCTCTCTTCTATATCTGTTCTATCACCTGGAGCAGTGTGGTTTATTACAATAAGCATTAGATTAATTGCTTCAGGAAGGGGTTTCTTCTATGATGACAGGAAAGGACTGAACTGAATTTGTCATGGGGGCCTGCAAGAGACCTCTCAGGGAGTTTTCTGACAGCAAAGTCAAAGGATTACCTTGTCTGTCCCTTGTTGACCTACATTCATTAGTCCAAAGTTTGCTTTTACCTCACTTTCTGCATATTCCAGAAGGGAGGAGCATTCTATTGGGATTATTTCTTGAGAAACATTGTTTCTAGTAACACCCTGTTTACAGTTCTTTTTTAGGTGACCTTATTCACCACAATTGAAACACCTGACATTACTATTTATCTTCAAACCTCTGGAAATCAGTTCTCCTATCCAAGTATCATCATGATCATGAGATTCAATATTAATTATATCTTGGATCCATTCCTCCAAGGGTGCTGATCTTGCCTTTAATGGCCTAATTACCCTTTTGCATTGTGCATTAGCATTTTCAAAAGCCAGAGATTCAACTATTATCTGTCTAGCTTCTGAATTTGGTATCATTCTATTTACTGCTGAAGACAGTCCTTGTAAGAATTCAGTGAAGATTTCTTTTGGGCCCTGTATAACTTTTATAAATGACTCAATTTTCTCTCCTACTTCTTCAATTCTGTCCCAAGCATTCAAGGCTGCCATTCGGCATAAAATTAGGGTGTGGTCATCATATAAAGATTGACTTTGTATATCAGCATAATTGCCTTCTCCAATAAGTTGATCTTGGGAAATTTCCATACCTCTAGCCCTAAATTGTTGTTCAGTGGTCTTAGTTTCCTCTTTCCACCAGGTCCTCCATTGTAACTAGGGACCAGCTTCTAAAACAGCTGTAACCAAATCTTTCCAGTCTTGAGGGATAATTCTATTACAAGTTGACTATGAGTTTAACATTTGCTTCACGTACAGAGAATGCATACCATATGACATTATAGCTTCTTTGAATCTCCTCAAATCTAACATTTGCACAGGAGTCCAATCACCTTGTACATGGCCTTGAGCCTTTGGCAGTTCCTGTAAGGTTACTGGATAGATTAAGATTGGCTGTTTAAAAGCCTTAGGATTTTTCTCAGTAACTATATAACACAATGCTGAGACTGGTTCACTTTTAAATTCCTCTGTCTGGGTCTGAATTTCTCTATGATCTGTTTTAACAAGTTTTTCTAAAACTTTTATCTTGGCTCTCAAATTAACCAACTTTTTTATGATAAAACAAAAATGATCAAACAAATAATATTTATAATTGATGTTATGTAAATTCCATCAACATTAATTATCCTCTCATTTAATTGTTCCATTTTCAGACCACCTAATGTGTTATCAAACAGAGACCAAATTCCCTCCATTGTAAAAATGTTTCC
>LZPO01017309.1:0-12411 GCA_001675575.1 Neotoma lepida
AACTGCCCCCCAACTAGCCTTAGCTCATTTTGCACCTAGCATTCTCCGCCCATTGCTTCATGACTCTGCCTGTTTTAGACATCAGACATCTCCCTCTGCCAAACAGGATATGCATAGAATGAGACAGCCCAAGACTGTGGTTCTGATGTTGTCTACTTAGGGGACTTTCAGGCTACTCAAACTCATCCCAATTATAGCTCATAGGTGGGTGGGGGGGTATCCTAGAAATTGACCACTATTTTTAGCATGCTTTGGTTGGAAATTATTAATTGACAAATCTCAAAAGCCCAAGTTACAAATCTTTCTTTTGAAATAATTTTCTTGGAAGTGAAATTTACATACTGTGAAATTTATCAATTTTAGGATCACCGTTTGGTGAATCTGGGCATTTTATTAGTCATTTAACCTCTACTCAGTCAAGGTCTAGAGCACTCCCCCTCTTCCCCTTTTGCAGCCCCTTGATCCCATCCCAGGCAGTCACTGACCCTTGCTGTGGTTGTAGTTGGCCCTGCCTGGACCTTCACACCAGTGTTATCTATCACACAGGAGATCAAACCTTTAGTTTTTAAACATACCATATTCCTCTCTCAAGGTGCCAACTGGTGAGTGCATATGTGTATCATATTATTTAGGGACTGAAGGCCAGATGTGCCGGCTGAGGCAAAACTGTCTAAACTGAGACTGTTTGTAACCCAGAANTGGGTGCCACTTCCTTTGAGCAGGCTGAGCCTGCTCTACCTTCACTTCCTCACACAGCACAGCCCACAGCCACGCTCTCTGGCTGATCTAGTGGTTATCTTGAGAAGGTTAGGTTATTTTTTGTTTCTAGTTATTACTTCAAAACCACTTCTGCTGTTAGAAATTTTGTAACCTTCCCCAGTTTCCTGTATCCGCCATTTTGTCGCCTGTCACAGTTTACCCGCCGCTAGCTGTGTACCTTCAGGTATGTTTACTGGAGTGATCTGTGGTTATTTCAGAAGGATAGTTGATGTGTTGTATCATTAATGAAGCAGTACTAACAAATATGTAGCACCTTTACTGTCAGAGGTTACCTTGTGACATCTTTCTGAAAACCGGGTTTATGACTTTGGAGCCTTGCNAGGCCACCCTTTTTTATTGTCTATTCCTGTCGGCTTCAGAACTTCAGGTTAAATGGTAAAAGCACATCAAGTGTGCAGTGCCTATGTTCTCGGAGTAAGTAAACTGAGATACGGTGCATATAAGCTTAACTTGGTGATTTCTGACTCACATTGTATTTCAAAATGTGCAAAAATTTTGTTGAAAAGTGATTGGATGTGCTTTTAAATTTTAANCAATGTGGGGAGCGTTGGTGATTGCCTTTAAAAAATATTAAGACTTGTGCTTTCTGTAGCAGCTGCTGGGGAAATAGTGTGGACACAGTGAAGAGGTTTTTAAGGAAGTTTGCAGGTTTAACTCCTTCTCTCCCTATCAGCCTTCATGATAACACTGTGGCCTTGCATTATTGCAGGAGAAATCCTTTTAAATGGAAAGTTACAAAGGAGAACAATGTAATATTTGCACGTGTCCTTTCAGTAGTTTGCTGTCTCTTTAGAAGGTTTTGACAAAAGTGAATTTTGATGAGTTCCTTCAATAGCTAAGGAAGTCAAATTAACATGTGGCTTAACTGCCTGTATTCTAACAGAAGGTCTGAAGGACCAGGGAGTTGTAGATGTGTAGTGAACAAGGACCGCATGCTACCCCTGTAGGTAGTCCTCACAAATACAGCTCTCTGTCATATATCTAATAACTGAGTGGGAGGCAGTACATTATATTGTCTCCTTTTGTTTTATTCAGTTTTTGTTTTTAATGCTAGCTTTAAATGCCTGCTATGATGATTGTGTGTACAAATATTTTCAAAATAAATAAGGTGCTTTTTTAAAAATTACATTAGTTTTGTGTGTGCACAAGCACACGTGTGCTTCAGCGTGCCAATAGAAGTCAGAGTTCAATTTGCAAGAACTTGTCCTCTCCTTCTACCACATGGATCCTAGGGATTGAACTTAGGTCATCAGGCTTGAGGGCAAGCACCTTTACCCACAGAGCCATCTTACCAGCCCAATAAACTACTTTTCCATTTTGCATGTTTTAATGTGAAGGAGAGCTGTCATTTAGAATGAGATTTCCAGACACGTTGGTGGATTGGGTCTGCCTGACACTCCTGTCAGGAGCCTTTGAGGTCAGAGCTAGACAGATAGGCCTCTGGCCATCCCATGTCCTGGCCTGAGATGCCACTGTCATGGGAGCAGGTTAACCAAAGATTTGGTGTCAACCATCTACATAAGCAAACAACTCTACACCTGATGCTTGTAAATTGTAAAAAACCTTTTCTCTGGTTATTAAAAGTAGAAGGTATAGTAAGTACATAGAGGAAAGGTTTGGGATCTGTGCTCTAAGGAGGATTGAAGACCTGTGTGGTGGTTAATAACCTTAAGTACATTTTCTGGAGGAAAATGTACTATTTTAAAAAATAATAATAGAAAAATCTGAAGTGAAATGAAAGGAACAGCCAGAACCTGACGGCTCCGGATGAAGTAAAGGATGTAAAAAGCCACACCCTGGGCATGCACCTGAGCACCATGGCTGCAGGACGTGTTTGTATGCCTAACATTCATGTTTTAAAGAAGTCTCATGCCTAGGAAGCATTCCTTCCTGTATACGCATTGGCTTCTGTGAAATACAGCACCCCTTTTCTTTGCCCGCTAAGGATGACTGGAGTGCTGACTTAACTCTTAGCCTCCTTTGTGCCTCTGATTCTGTTGATGTTTTTCACTTGCTTGCTTCCAGAGTTAACTGTTCAGCGTTGTTGATTGTACTGGAGGGACAGGATGGAAAGTGAAGTGCTCAGTGTAGTTTCCATGTACACTCCCAGTGGAGGAAAAAATGCAAGCATCCTGCATGCAGAGCAGGCACTTTGTTATGGTCACTGTAAACAGGGATCCAAACAAGCTGGGGAGATGGCCCCGTGCGTAAAATGCTTATCTCTCAAGCATGAGGACCTGAGTTCAATCCCCAGAACCCACATAAAAAGCCAGGTGTGGTGACACCTACTTATAATGCCAGTGCTGGGAAAGTGGAGACAGGGGCGTTCATGGGGCTCCTTGGCTAACTAACCTAATCTAATAGCCCCATGTCCAAGTGAGAGCTCCAAAAACAAGGATAGATGGCTCCTGGGGAAAGCCTCAGGTTGACCTCTGGCCTTCATATGTGTGTACAACAACGTGTACATGTGCACACACATATCTGATTTATTAAAAACAGATTGATGGGTATGATGCCATCTCAGCATTGGCAGTGGCAGCAGTGGAAGATTTCCGTTGGTGGAGGCAGGAAAGCAAGCTTCTAGGTCACAAAGTACTTTGAAATCATGGACGACGGAGGAAACTTTCCGCCTTTAGCTTTGTTTGCTAAGTGTAGAATGGTGACTGTATTTTTTATTCACTAAGGAGATGTTTATTGGGTCTTACTCTGTACTGGGAACTGCCCTAGGAGCTATAGAGAACAGTCATTAATGTAACAAAGAATCCATCCTTTGTTCTTGAGAACATTTTAGAGTGGAAGGTGGGTGTAAATAAATAAGTGACTGTCAGCTGTGCTGAGGGCAGGAGAGGTACGAGATAGTGACACAGATGAGATGCTATTTTAGGTGGGGTGCTCTGCCAGGGCCTCTGTCTGAGTAATTGCCAGATGATGGGGCAGACCATTGTCTGCTCCTGGTCTTTGGACCATTTCTCCTGTAACAGGTATTGAGTTTTCACCTTTTATAGCTTTGAGTTTCAGGAACATGGCAAGTGTTTATTTTAGCCCACTAGACTTTTTTTTCTCTGACAGTTGCACACAGATACATTTTTCTCTGAGGCTTCTACTTTCCAATGCTCAATGCTGATTCACCAAGCGTAACTATGTTTCACAATGCCTTTTAAGTGCATTTCATTACCTGGGCTTGGGTTGCTCATAATACACTTAACGCTTGTCATTACGTTTATAATATCTGGGCATTCAATCCCCTGAGAAGTTCTGAGTAGAATTTGTGGGTAGTTGTAAATGCATTTTTTTTAACTTGTTCTGATGCACACTTAACCATTACCTTGTATTTTAGTTATCTTGCAAAATACTGATTCTCTGGAAGGCCTATAAGAGAAAACAATCAAAATTATAGTTGTTAAGAACACAGCCTGACTGTTGTTGAATTCCAAACGTACTACTTCCTAGCCATGTCATCAATGGCAAATTATTAAATCATCTGAAATAATTACCATGTGTACTTCACTGGGTTCTAGTGAGATTTATTTGGAAAGGCCCTTCATGAGTACCNTGGTCCCTTCCTCAGCTGACTTCAGGTTGTAGTCAGAACCAGGGGAGACCTTCCTGTCCTCTTGCCAGCTGATGCTCAGGGGGAGCTGTTTGCTCTCAGCCACTGAGGTCCCCCTGTAACCCTCTCCTCCACCTCCATTTTCATCCTGCTGACAGTGAGCACTATGTAACTCAACTATCTTAAAGAATCTGGGTCGGAAGTAGGGCAGTGTACTTAGTCAGGGATCCTTAGAGGAGCAGAATTGATGGAATGAATATCTATATATTAAAAGGAGATTATTTAATCCCTTACAGGCTGTGTTCTGGCTTGTCCAACAATGGGTGTCTTGACAGAAAGGCCGAGAACCCAGCAGTTGTTCAGTCCACAAAGCTGGATGTCTCAGCTGATCTTTCGTATATGCTGGAATCCCAAAGAAGTAGGTTCTAATACCAGCAAAGGAATGCCTCAGCAGCAGGATAGATGAGCTTGCTGGAGAGCAAGCAGGTAAAAAGCCAAAGCTTCCCTCTTCCATGTCCTTTTATGTGGGCTGCCGCTAGAAGGTGTGGCCCAGATTTAGGGTGGGTCATATGACATCAAAGGATCTGGATTTACAGTGTGTCTTCCTGTCTCAAATGATCCAATTGAGAAAAACCCCTCACAGGTGTGCTCAGCTGCTTGGGTTTTGGTTGGTTCCAGATGGTCAAGTTGACAACTAAGACTAGCCATCACAGGCAGCTTTATCTTCTCTCTCCAGTGTAAGTTAATTCTGTTTCCATTACTAGCAGGACAGCAGAGGTAGGAAAGGGACTGTGAAAGCCAGAGTTACAGTCTGGAATCTTTTTGCCCTTTACCTCTTTAACAGCCTTGTTCTTCCACCCCAGCTTGAAGCCTGCTGGTATTTAGACTCAAGGGGATGAAAAACCAGTTTTGTCAGCCCTTCCTTCAGGCCTGCCCTCCCTTAGCACAAGTCAGGAATCTGGGGCTTTTGTTTCCTGCTGCTTTGGGGGTTGAGGAAGAACAGTGTTCACTTTGACTAGCAACTCCACACAGGCTTCCATAAAGGAACACTTCAGAGAGCTGAGCCCCTACTGTAGTTGCTACTGTTATTCTTGTGCCAATCTCCTTGATCTAGGTGTCTCTCACTGCCTTAAGGCAGTGGTTCCTGGATCTTTGCATGCCATAGGCTAGGAAACGTATTTTGTTAATAGGCGACTGGCAAAATGTCGCCAATTCTTGATACTATCATCTAAAGAGCAGCATTGTTTGAGTTACCCTAGGTTTCTATCCTCTCTTGTATTCTCTCTCCCTCTCCTTGAGAGGATGAAATGAAGACAGGACAGCTCTCCTCAGCAGACACTGAAGGTTTGCTTGCCCAGCTTCAGTCCAGTGAGTTTCTTCCCAACCGGTAGTGTTTGGAAGTCTCAGCCCTGGAGGGGTTTAGCCGCAAGCCTGGCTCCGTGTCAGCTGGGATTGTGGCTGAAGTGCTGGCTTTGAGCAGCAATATATAGACGTTTCCCTTCTCAGGCCAAGGGAAACACTGCGCCTGAGCACACAGCCAGAGGAGTGCTGTGTTTGCCTGAGTTTCTGGAAAACTGCCTTCTTTCTCTTTTTCACTGTGTTTGGGTAAACAAAGCATGGCCTCAGAGAGCTTTTGCAGGAAAAATTATAAGAATTCCTCAAAGCCTGTGATCTCATTTTGGATCTCCTCAGGATTCCTCATCAAGCTGCAATTAAGCAGAGAAAAATTCTGCCTTAGGGTGTGATTTTAATGACTCATCGTGTTGTGACTTGACTTTCTGCTACTGCCTTTCTCTCTCCTGTCACCACCACAGTTTGACAGCTTCTCCAGCATTTAGGCTAAAAGTGAAATGCTGAGTTGAAGGGGAGGGCAGAGCAGATATCCACTGCCTGCGTGCCTGTATGTCTGTTTACTCCACCAGTACGCCTAGTGGGAACGGCCCTCTTCTCTCTCTCTCCCTGTAGCCTCAGCTTTATGAGCCCGTGGAGCCCGTGGACTTTGAAGGTCTCGTGATGACACACTTAAACAGCTTGGANGCGGAGCTGGCGCAGGAGCTGGGGGACCTCACCGATGACGACTTGCATGTGGCATTCACACCCAAGGAATGTAGGACTTTGCAGCCCTCTCTGCCAGAGGAAGGGTAAATTATTTTCTTAAAATATGAGAGCGGAGGGGTGTGGATTCTGAACCTCTTTTTCTTTCTTATTTCTTGAGATAGGGTCTCCCTGTGTAGCCTAAGCTGAACTCAAAGTCACAATCCTCCTGCCCCTGCCTCCCAAGTGCTGGGATCACAGGTGTGCGGCAGCACACCCAGCTTTGAAGTGCTCTTGAAAAGAAGCAAACTTCGGGTTGAGGTGGGAGTGGTGGTGGGCTATAGGGCAGTGGTGAAATGCTTGTATAGCATGTGCAGGGTCTTGGGTTTGATTCCTAGCATTACAAGAAGTTAATACATTTTTTTAATTAAAAAGTATATCTTAGGGCCTGAGGAGATGGCTCACATGGTATTGTGCTTGCTGCACAAGCATAAAAGACTTGAGTTCAGATCCCCAGCATCCCCAGAAAAAGCATGGCATGGTGACATGCCCTTGCAACTCCAGTGCTAGAAAAGCAGAGAGTATCCCTGGGGCTTGCTGGCTAGCCAGTCTAGCCAATTAGTAAGCTCCAGGTTCACTAAGAGACCCTCCCTCAAAAACTAAAGAGTAATTGAGGAAGACTTCCAACATCTGCTTTTGGCCTCCACATGTACACACATACGCATAGACTCATCAGCGTACACACACACACACACACACACACACACACACACCACACACACACAGCACACACACACACGTATTTTAAAAGGAGAAAAATTACTCAATCCACTAAAATACAAAGCACATATAGCATTGCTACCTAGATGTAGATTTTTTTTGTTTGTTTGTTTGTTTGGTGGTGCTGAGTACTTAGCCCAGGGCCTCACACATACTAAGCAGATGTACACAGTTTCTAAATTGGTTTAGCCAAAGGCTTTGGAAAACCTTGTTGGAACTAAGACACAGTTCAAAGGATGCAGTAGAACGGGATGGGACCGTCCAAAGAAGCTAAGATTGCAGGCCCTGGAACTGGACTGTTGGGTTCCAGCTTAGTGGCCGTAGGCTAGTTATGTGACCTCAAGAAGCCTCATGGTCTCTATTTGCAGAATGTCAGGAGTCTTCCTAACAAATACTGAAATGCCTTTACTGGAAGCATTTTATGGGCCATTAAGACGGCTCAGCAGGTAAAGGCACTTGGCTGCCATCCTGACAACTTGAGCTCTATTCCCAGAACTGACTCACTTGAGTTGTCTTCTCTTTGCCACGTGCATTCATGTGCGTGCGCGCGCGCGCGCGCGCACACACACACACACACACACACACACACACACACACACACACACAATAAACGAATGTAAAAGAATTTTTAAGGCTTTTTTTTTATTTCTGTCCAAAGGCCTGGATGGAGTTTGTAACCTAACTTATGCTTATTGAACATCTGTTGTGTCCTAAGAAAAAAAGATGAGGAAGGGGAACTCCCTTCCTTTGCTGAAGTTTCATAAAGGGGAGACACAGCAGAAGCGTTGTAGAGTGAATATTCAAACAACTATTTAGAACTGAGTTACTGAGCATGGCATGGGCAACCATGCCATGGCATGGGCCCCACATCTAAATGAGACACAAGCAGCCGTAGGATGAACACCCCTGACTCTTTGGAGATTTTGAGTCAACTTTTATTTTCATTAAACCAAAATTAAGATTCACGTTCCCTTGAACATTTTGAGTCTTCTCATTTTCCCCAAAAAGTCCCAGGAAGGAGATTGCAAAATGACACCTGCCCTCGTTGCTCTGAGGTGCCTTTGTGCCAGGTTGAGTTTCCTCACAGTTGAAGGTGACTGGACAGCTGGCATATGGGAAGTCCCTTTCTTCTCTTCTTGGGTCAGTTTCCCTTCTCATAGCAAGCTAGTCATGTGTGCAGGTCTAGTCTGTGTAGGAAATACTCATTTCCCAAAAACCAGATCTCTGTCATCATTGGGACACCTTTCCCTAGTGTCAGGCCATTTATTCACAGGTGGTTTTAATATTGATAACACATTTTCATCTTTGGTAGAGTCACGTTATTTGTGTGAATATTTATGGTTAGTTGCCTCAAAATGTGACCAGATCCATGGAAGAACTGGTATAAAGTCCAGGAAGTTTAGAGGAAGGAGGACTTTTTAAACTTTGATAAAGAAGGCAGGTTTTCCTAGAGCCATTTTGTGAGTGAGATACTGTTTTGTTGCTATGACTTCTAGTGAATGTGTTACCTTTCTGATGACTATAAGTCAACCTGTTCTATCTCAGCTGTTGCCAAAGTCTTCTGCATAAACAAGGCAGGCAGGGGAGCACATTCTGGTCACCATAAGGGTAAACACTAGTGACTCTTTAAGAGAACCCTTTGTGCCTCACTATGTTGAGTAGTGATCTGTGGTAGTCACGAGCCTGGCCCTTGCAGGTCCTGGCTCGGCCACTTGGTCTCCGACTCAGATTGATATCCTTACCACCTCGTTCTTCAGCACAAGAATAACAGCAGTACCTGGCCTGTTGAATCCATACGTGTTAAGTGCTTGAGTCAGCCACCCAATTCACGATTAAAATCACCTAAGTCTAAACTAGCACAGGGTACTTGCTATGTGCCAGACACTCTTCCAAGCGCTTTACACGTTAGCATCACATCTTTCTCATGATTCTCTAAAGGAAGTACTCTCACTATTGTCACCACTTGCTGGTGAGGAGGAAATTGAGACACAAAAGGTTTGAATGACTGGCATAAGGTTACAGAGTCAATGAGGAATGGAGCTGGGATTTGGGCAGTGACAGGCAAGAGATCTCATATCTAACCTCTGCAGAATTCGGTCTTGGGCTAATAGGAAGTCCAAAGGTGAGTACTGTTCTGTACCGTGTTAGCCAGTTTCCCTTTACTGTAACAAATACTATGACAAATCAACTAAAATGAAAAAACATTTATTTTGGCTCACGGTTTTGGAGATTTCAGTTCCTGGCTGGGTAGCTGCATTGCTTTAGCTCTGTAGTGACAGACTATTATGGTGAGAGATGATAGCAGAAGAGAAGTAATCTGTGACCCCTTCATGGCCAGGTGCACAAGACAGCAAGGGAGCAGTGTCCCACAGTCCCCTTCAAGGGCATGTCCCCAGTGATCAAGACCCTCCATAAGACCCCACATCCTGAAGAATTTGCCCCTTTTCAATTGTGTCCTGCCAGGGACTAAGGCTTTAACTTGTGGGCCTTAGGAGGACATCCAAGATCCAAATGATAGCATCCCTGTTTTACAAATGCAAAATTAAGACTTGTAGTATAGCCTGGGAAAGCCCAGAGGCCTCAACCCCAGACAAAGAACTACAGGCAGCTAAGGAATGCTGAGAGTCAGAGAAATAATCTTCCCCAGGGAAGAGCACACCAATTGCTTATCCATTACCAAACGGGCAGCCCTGAAAAGATACACCTACAAGTAACATTATATGGACTGAGACAGTTGTATTTATGAATATATATGTGTGTATATGTATATATATATGTATATACATATATATATGTATGTATATACACATTTATAGATGTANCAATAGTTAAAGAAAAAGAGACCAGCTGGGTGGTAGTGGCGCATGCCTTTAATCCCAGTACTCAGGGGGCAGAGGCAGGCAGATCTCTGTGAGTTCAAGGCCAGCCTAGTCTACAAAGTGAGTTCCAGGACAGCCATGGCTACACAGAAAAACCCTGTCTTGAAAAGCCAAAAAAGAAAAAAAGAAAAAGAGGCCATGAATTTGAATAAAAACACNGGAGAGTTTGGAGGGAGGAAAGGGGAAGGGGGAAATGATACATTTCTATTATAATCTCAAAAAATATTTAAATAAAAAACTTTCAGCTTTTAGACCTATTTAGTATTAATGTGTTTCTAATAATACCAAAAGCTTTGCGACTGTCATTATTTCTGATTTTTAGATTGTGAAACACATGGAGACTATCTCTAATGGCACACTTCTCAGCAGGTATGACAGGAATCCAAAGCCTATGTCTACAAAGTCATCAAAGCCTAAGACAGCTGTTCTTGGCTTTCTAAACGGAAAATACACATGCCCTAACAAAATTACAGGAGAGCAAAAAATTTATCTGTTAGAAATAACTATTTGAACTTATTTTTCTTGTCTGGTGTTTAATTATAGCTGTTTCTCCCTACTAGTGTCTTAATGCCTTCAGGCATAAATGTAGTTTAGCAATTCTCTATAACAAAGAAACTCACAGACATAAAATGTCAATGTATTTGTTTCATCAAAGAACAAATATTGCCTTAGGAATACTTCATACACTTGAAATGAATGGGCAAAAACATCCCTAACATTCTTATTGATACAGATTTGAAATGGTGTTTTGTCCATTGATTATGGCAAGGAATTCTTTTATCACCTTTGCTCAGTAATAACCTGTTTTTATCTTATTTTTCCCCTAATTAGAGTTGAACTGGATCCTCATGTCAGGGACTGTGTTCAGACCTATATTCGAGAGTGGCTGATTGTGAACCGCAAGTAAGTTTATCTCCTCTTTATATATAAATGCTAATTTATGTAAATGTAAATTTTGCATTGTTCGTGTTTTCTTGTTTTTCAAATTAAATGACTTATTGGAGGGTTTTTAGGGTTACAGAAAAACTGAACAGAAAGCCCTGAGATTTCCCATATGCCCCCTCTCAGAGCATCCCTCATGCTGGTCACACACTGGGCACATCCCCAGTCCTGGTATTGTTTTTTGAGCTATGTATTTGTTGCATTTGACAGATACATAATGAAATTATGTATCTTCTGCCCTTGCATTGTCAGACAAAAGGGTTTTGCTGCCCTGAAAATCCTGGTGCTCCACCTGTTTCTGCCCCCACCCTCGTTAATCTGTACCAATCCTCTTCATAGTCTTTGAGCTCACCTTTCTCCATCCTGCCTCCTTGTGTCTTCATCCCTCACTTTCTGTTATCACAGAAGAAAAATCTTTCGTTTTATAGATATACTACAGTCTGTTTATCTATTCAGTTGGGAAGAAAATCACATTCTAAACATGAAGAATACAATTGCCTGTTAGCCAGTTACAACTGTCAGGAGGCTGAGGCAGAAGCACACTCTGAACCCAAAGGGTCAAAGCAGCCAACTTGAGCAGTGTGACCAGACTCTGTCTCACAAAAATAATAAAAAAGGAATGCATCTTTTTGTTTCTTTTTTTATTTTAATGAGCTCTTAGATAAAAGGTAGTGAATTGAAACTTGGCCTCAGATTCAAATATGTCATTAGAATTTGTGACCTCGAAATAAATTACTTGCTAGTCTTCCCATCAAGAGAGCATTTTTATCTCTGGGTTAATCAAACATTTGCGACATTTTTCTTCTGAGGTTTCTATCCCATACTAATGACCTTCACAGCACAGTTTTGTGAGAAGCGTTGGAACACAGGAATCCCTGCTGTGTGTTCATGTGCATGTATACATGGACNTGTGTGTTGGAAAGTAGGCTGTGGGCTGTCTACAGATTGAAGTCCACTCCACTAGCTACTCATCAGAAAGCCTCTGAGACATAAGCAGCTTGCAAAAAGTAGCCTCCCCCTTTCCCTACTCTAGCAAGAATTACTGTTCTTGGGGATAACTAATAAAGGACACAGGATTGAGTTTTATCCAGTTCCTCTAAGTGTGCTATGGAATCTGTGCTAATTTTTTTTTTTAAGTAAGGTCAGTATTCGTATTGTTTCCAATAGCTGAAGAGGAGAAAGAATCACTTATAGAAAGTAATTACAGCAAAGCTACATGTCAGTCTGTCTTCTGTTCTAACATAAGTGGAAAATGAAGTTTGCCAGCAGGCAAATAAGACTATGCCTTGCTACTAATAAATGAGAGATTTCAGAACAAGTTGTTCTCAAGCTTCAAAATGTTATAATTAGAGGCACTTTTCTGGGCATTTAAAGTTCTAAAAAAATCCAAGAGGGAACAATAAACAGAGAGGTCCAGTGGGCTAAATTTGGTTTTCAGATTTATTT
>LZPO01017309.1:34486-61473 GCA_001675575.1 Neotoma lepida
AAGAAAACTGTTTTGAATGTGTGTTTGGAGCTTCCGAGGGGGAGAAGACGAGAGTGTAGATTTTTGCAATGCCCTCTGGTAGATGTTCCTAAGCCATAGCTGTGTTTGCATTTCCTTCCTCACTTCCTCCCCCAATCTTTCTCTTCCGTGCTCCTTTTCTGAGAGGAGAAAGTGTTTTCTGTACATGCTGGCTTTGAATGTCGGGGGACGGATGNCAAACTGTCTTCTCAAGACAGAGCAGTATTCTGTGGCTGGAAATAAAGTAGGGACAAGGAGGGAAGCCCTTCCTCCCCTGGCTTTCCTCCAACCACAAAGCCCTGTGGGAAGTTGCTAACGATTTCTTCACAGGAGGATGCTGTGGAAATACGTCCGGTACCGGAATGTCCTAAGGAACATCTGGGCAACAGAATACTGGTCAAGGTGCTGACTCTGAAGTAAGTATCAGACACACTGTACTGATGTCCACCTTGTTTTGTAGATAAAATTGTGCCTGCATCATCAGCCCTGGAGTCAGGAAGATTCTCCCAGCATCTTTTCAATAGAGGGGAGCATTGGGGTAATGGAAAGATAGAGCTTAGAGTTGACTAGACCTGGATTCTGTTCCTACCAAGCCTTTAACAACCAATCTTCTATGATGTGGAAATCAAACACAGGTGTCTAGAAAAGTTAGGCCTATAAGGTAATTGTTAATTTTCTTAAATTAATAAAAATAGGGAGACTGGAGAGATGGCTCAGAAGTTAAGAGCACTGGCTATTCTTCCAGAGGTCCTGAGTTCAATTCCCAGCAACCACATGGTGGCTCACAACCATCTGTAATGAGATCTGGTGCCCTCTTCTGGCATGTAGGCAAACATGCAGACAGAAGATTGTATACATAATAAATAAATAAATCTTTTTAAAAATTAATAAAAATAACTGTGGGTTGGAGGTATAACTAGGTGGTTGATCCCCACCTTAAGTTGGGTTACAGTTGCTATGGTGAAACACCATAACCACAAGCAAGTTGGGAAGGAAANGGTTTATTTGGCTTATGCTTCCACATCCATAGTCTATCACTGAAGGAAGTCAGGCCAGGAACTCAAACAGGGCAGGATCCTGGAGGCAGGAGCTGATGCAGAGGCCATGTGGAGGGGTGCTGCCCACTAGCTGGATTGCTCNCTGTGGTCTGCTCANNCTGCTTTCTAATAGAAACCAGGACCACCAGCTGAGGGATGGCCCCACCCAGGATGTGCTGGGCCCTCCCCATCAATCACTAAGTAAGAAAATGCTCTATAGGCTTGCCTACAGCCCCATCTTAGGGAGGCATTTTCTCAGCTGGGGCTCTCTCCTTTCAGATGACTCTAGTCTGTGTCAAGTTGACATAAAATTAGCCAACACAATTCCCTAACGCCACAAATAAATCAAATGAATGAATAATTATAAAAACAACAGTGAATCCAGCCATGCTCTAGAATCAATTCATGCTTGTTCATGAACTCTTGACAGAGCACGGACACACACAATATTTCATATTAAAATATTGTCATTATAAAATGTANGTAAATGAGAAAACATAAAGAGTGAAATAAGTGAAGTACTTCAGTACTTTCTTCATGCACCCCAGTGCATTGCTGTGTGTTCCCCAGAGTGTCTGCAAGCCNTTCTCCCTCACTGCAGACTTTAGAGATTAGCTTTTCTACATTTTCACATCACAGACCTCTCTGAAAATATAGAAGATGTACCTCAGTGGTAGAAAATGTGTGTAGCATGTGCAAGGCCCTGATTTCTCTCTGAGGAGAGTACATAAGCCAAGCATTTTGTCACACACTGTCAGGAGGACCATCTACCTCACAATCAATGTGAGGCTNGCCTCCATAGTTCCTAGTTTGTGATTACACATCTCGATCCTGCATTCGGGGCTTCGTTTCAACCCTGTCATCTTCTCTGGGAATTTGGGTTCTTTCTCAGAAATGANGACATTAAACCAGGTGACCTCACCTGTGATTCTGATGTGTTGTCTCCCTGGTTCTGTTCCTCGACTCATGCAGTGACCAGTGCTGGCTTTGTTGTATCTCCTTTTCACTTTAGCCAGTTCCTTGGGGGAGGTGTCAGGGCCTTTCCTCTGCACTGCTGTCTGCTACACTCACCCCCACGAGCTACTCAGGCTACTTTTAGATGCAGTGGATTTGTCTTTGGGACTAGAGGAACTTCCCCCAAGGCTGACTGTCACCAAGCCTTCCAGACTTATCTAATATATAACCTGCAGCAGCTGTTCTCACAGATTGGGAAACTTGTCCTGCTCAGCTAGGCATGAATTATTTAAAGAACGTGGAGTCACTTGATTTTCTTTAATGAGAATTGTCAAGTAAGTTTCTAATGATGTTTTCCCAGCTCCTACAGGAGACATCAAATACAACTGATGTGTGTAGCCAATACCCTTGGCCTGTTCAAGTGACATTCATATTTGTACACCCTGGAGAGAAGAGACAAACCAAAGAAATAGTTCTAACTATAAACTGGATTTNAAAAAAAAAGAAACTTTGAATGTGAAAATATGAATAGTAAAACTAACAACAGTATGGAAGACACACTCTATCATTGATGTTGATATGTGAAGTTCTGTCTATAATACCATAGAGTTTATTAGCTGCTAGGAAATTTCTAAAACTGTTTTCATCTCTATCACCATTCCTGCTTTGCTTTTGGGAACTAGATAAAGCCTCAAGGACACAGAAAAAGAATTACACTCATGCCAATTCTGCAAATTCTGAGTAGTAAGAAAAAAAATAGTGACTATGAAATATTTTTCTGTTTTGTATTTTGATGTTTTTCCGTGACTTAGAGGCTGCACATGAATCTTCTGATATTTTAATTATCGTCTGCCGCCCCATGACCCCTTGGTCAGTGCCTGCGACCACGATATGTAGGTTTAAATTAAGTCTCTATTGTTCTGTTTATCAATAAGACTCAGAAATCAAAGGCTAGGGTGAAAACCTGCTAGCTCAGAGATGCTGAGTAGCAGCTAGCTGACCTTGCTTTTTGGCCNGAGGCACCTCAAAAAAACACATATCTTCCCCCGTCCCAGAACNAAAAGAAAGCTCAAACTCCAATCCCTGCCCTTTCTTTCCTATGCATCTTCTCTATCCAAATTGCTGGCTTCTCTATGGCCAATTCCGGTCAGCCAATCACTGGCTCTGCCCCCTGATCAAAGTATAACTTTATTGGGCAGTCTCAGGAGTGTCAGAGTACAACCAAAATATCCCACAACAGTATTTAAGGTAGGGGAATCTTTTAATTTAAAATTTAATACCCTCGGGGGCTGGAGAGATGGCTCAGTGGTTAAGAGCACTGCCTATTCTTCCAGAGGTCCTGAGTTCAATTCCCAGCACCCACATGACAACACACAACTGTCTGTAATTCCAGTTCCAGGGGATCTGTTACCTTCACACCAATGCACATAAAATAAAGTTAAATAAATTTAAAAAAAATAATATCCTCATACGCAAAGTAACCTCCATTCAGAGGACTCTCTTTAGCACTGGAACTTTAATGTANACTAAATCTTGCCAGGGAGTGGTCTTAATGCAGGTTTGGGAGCCTCCTATAGGCATCTCCCCCAAGGGATTCTGCTTCGGCAGGTCCCAGGTGGACCCAGAACTCCTACATGGTTGCCTCAGATGCTGGTGTCTGAAGACCACACCTGGAAAAACAGTGGCAGAAAAAGCCTTTACCCACTGCTTGAAAGAGATAGCCTCATAGCCTGCCTCTGAAGTTCCTAGCTTGGTGGCCTTGGCCAGGTCTCTTCATTTCTCTGCACCTCAGTTTNCCTGGAGAGCAGGAATGTGGTCTCTGCGATACACGGCTGTGAAGAGGAAAGGGGTTGGCACACCACCCTGGAACTATAAAGCATCATAATGGACTTCTCTTCTCTTCCCTGGACCACAAGAACTTAACACTCAATACCAATCTAACTATCACACAGCAGTGCTCAGACCCTTTGTATGTCACAAAGTACATGCTTCATACAGGTTGGCCCTGCCAGGAGACATGGAGACATGCTCAGCACAGCAAAGCCCTCAGGTAAAGTTCCAATTCCTGCCAGGCATGTCGGCTCATGCCTATAATCCCAGCACTGAAGAGGCAGAGGCAGGGAGATCACAGTAGGTTCCAGGGCCAGCCTGAGCTACATAGCATGATTCCTGTCTTTCAAAAAACTGAAAAAAGAAAAAAAAGAGCTATTTTCTGACAAGAGAAAGAATGATAATAGGTATTTGCAGTGTGTGTGACAAATGTATGGAACAAAATCCACCATTTTTGATGTGCAGTTCGGTGGTGTTGAGTGCAAGAACATTGTTGTACAACCATCACCACCATTCATTTCTAGATGTTTCTATCTTTCAAAAGTAGAACTCAGTATGGACTCAACACTAATCCCCATGACCCCCTCCTCCCCATCTCCCGATAGCTACCACATTACTTTCTATCTCTGAATTTGACTATATGAATACATCCCATAAGTGGAATCATATAGTACTTATCCTTTCAAGATGGTTTTATTTCATTTAACACAGCCTACATATGCATATAAATAGCATTTTATATGCCCAATAGAATATTACACACATGCAATGTGTTTACCCTTCTTCTGATGGTAGATGTGGGGATTTACTGTGGTATGTGATGCTGCTGCTAGGCCTTGTTTTCTACATATGTTACATACATTATCTACATGATTCATAGGACATCCATGGAAAATGGGAGAGGCAGTACCCTTTCCTTACTTTGCAGATAAACAGAATTAGGAAAGTTAGTAACAGATGATAGCAGAGGGAACAGAGCCCAGTTCTGTTTGACTTCTTGTCCATGAGTATACCATTATTCCAAATTATCTCATCACTGAAGATGCCATAGACCAACTAACCCTTTTGTCTGCCTAAAAAGGCCTCTTTGAGAAAGAACTATATGTCGGTAAGGCCACCCCTCATATATACCTTGAAGAAAATCTGCCTTAATTTGCATGGCTTCTGAGGCAGTAGTAACTGCCCAGCAGCTTTACTGGTGCTATCAGTGGGCAGTGTCCAAAGTCATGGGTTGTTAAACTGAGACGCTTGGAAGGTACACCTATATTTACATGTATGTGTAACATGTGGCAGGATTGGTTTGGGGGTGTTTTCTTAAAACCTATGATTTCAGGAGGAATCAGCAGTCGGGGTTAATATGAGAGGCGTCTAGTTCTGGTTTTGATAGGGTGTCTGGTGTGTGTGTGTGTGCGTGTGTGTGTGTGTGTGTCCCCAGAACCAAACCTAGAGCCTGTGTATGGCAGGCAAGTGCTCTTCTTCTAAAATAAATCCCTGGCCCCAAGAGCTCCTCATTCTAAATCAAACAAGGCCAGGGCACCTCAGTATTTGCTATGTGCTTATTAATCCTGTCCCTTCCCTCACCTGTCCTCAATCTGTCTCAAATGAACAGCCTTCCATAGCAGTTAGGATGAGCCACACCTTCACTGGCATCATGGCCCAGTCATCATCTTAATGTTCTATTGTAAGCCTAAGGAAAAGCAATTAAATATTTCCTTTTAACTATCTAAAATTCTTGTTCCTTAGGATTGAATAGTAGATCTTTGGAACTTTTTATTTATTTATTATTTTTAATTATGTGTACATGTTGAGAAGGAGGGTATGTGCATGTGAGTCCAGGTCCCTGAAGAGGCAAGAAGAGGGTGTCAGATCTCCTGGAACTGGAATTACAGGAGATTGTGAGTTTCCTGTTGTTGGTTCTGGGAATCAAACTAGGGTTCTCTACGGGAGCAGTAGTCCCTTTTAATGGTTGAGCCATCTTTCCAGCCCCAAATGGTAGAGATTTGATATCAGCAGAAGAATGTAGGTAAGTCCGTCGCCTAAGAAATAGAGACTAATCTTTAAAACATGACAGCTACAGTAGGAGTAAGTGCTATAGCGGCTGTGATAGCAGAGTACTTGTCTATCATTTTGAGTCCCCAGCATGATGTGCATATGAAGTGTAGTGTTTTGGATCAGACCAAAATTCCACTCAACTCACTCTTGCTGTACCACCAACAAGCATTTTTTTTCAAGCAAACATTTTTTAAAGAATGTAGCCCCCACCATGACCGCAAATGATCTGGAATTTTCCATTAACTTCTCATAATTTTCCCATTAGTATCTGTGTGTCTCACATTTGTGGGGTTATCCCTATATTTCTGGAATCATGTTCACATTTTTAATGATTTTATATATCCATGCACTTTTAGAACATTCAAACTTATCTAGACTAGAACCATATTGATTTTTTTTCTCTCTCTCTGACAGGTTTGAGATTGAAATTGAGCCTCTGTTTGCCAGTATTGCCCTCTATGACGTTAAAGAAAGGAAAAAGGTACGAAAACGAAAAGAGCCCGTCCCACACATCCCACGTGACTCTTTGGGTTCTGGGTAGCAATAAAGCACATCAGGTGTGTGTGAGTGTGTGTGTGTGTGCGTGTGTGTGTGTGAATGTAGGGGTGTGTGCTGCATGGGTGAATGTGTATTTGCAGGTGTGTGCACATACGTATCTGTGTGTGTAGGGGCCAAAGTTGATGTCAAGTGTCCTCCTCAATTCCTCTGCGCATTTACCCAGGATCACTCAGTTGGACCAAGAGCTTCCTGACTTGGCTCATCCAGCTAGCCAGCTTCTCTGGAGATTCCCACTCTCTGCCTTTCAGATGCTGGAATTACAGCTGTGCCCACCTAGCATTTATGTGTGTTCTGGGAATTCAAACTCAGACACCCATGCTTGTGTGTCAAGTGCTCCCTGCTGAGCCCCAGGATCCACATCAGATTTGAAAGCAAATAAACAGTGATAGCTCCAGGTTTTTTTTCTTTACCTTTTTTTTTTAAAGAACTGATCTGGAAATTTATTGTTTGTGTTCTTCAAAGAGTCTTTAAGGGAANGGCCTGCTAGAGGCAGTGCTGGTTGGATAGAGAAAGAAATAGATAGCACTTGAGGGTGTGTGGCATACAAAATAATGTGTCGCTTTTAACAAGTCCAGCTATGCATGTTTTTTTTTTTTCTCCTGGAGTTTTTGGTACTGTGAAATCGGTCCGTTGTGGGCCAGGGGAGATGACCCGGTGGGTAAGAGCGCTTGCTGTACAAACACAGGACCTGAGTGTGAATCCCCAGCACCCACATGAAAAGCCAGGCATGATCGCACGTTCCTGAATCCCCAGCATTAGGGGAGGATGCTGGCTGATTCTAGAGCTCATTGGCCAGCCTGTCTAGCTGAACCTGCAAGCTTCCAGTTAGGTAGAGATCCTGTTTTAAGGCAATAAAGCAGAAAGTGATAGAGGCAGATATCCTGCTTTTGCTTCTGCATGTAACATACACACACACACACACACACACACACACACACACACGGGGGAGGGAGGGAGGGAGAGAGAGAGAGAATTAAATGGGTTCATTGTGAGTGGCAGATATCACATGTAGCAACTGTCTAAATTGATGGATTCACTGCATGGTGAAGACGTCACCAACTATAAAATATTTTTCCATTGAAAGAATTCAGTGACCCAAGATTTCTCCTTGAGGTTTTAAATGTTCTGTAGTTTAGACATGTGTAACTTAAACAGGACGANAATCATGCTTCTGCCATTCTTCACCTGTGCAGCTGACTGCACTGAAGGAAATGTGCAGCTCTGGAACAATAAAATAGATGGGCTTGGTATTGATGAAGAGATTAGATGTCNTAACAAACAGGTCTTGGGGGCTGGAGAGATGACNACTCGATGGTTAAGAGCACTGGCTGCTTTTTCAGAAGACCTCAGTTCAATTCCCAGCACTCATATCACGGCTCACAACCATCTGTAATTCCAGTCTCAAGAGATCTGATGCCCTCTTCTGGCCTCCATGGGCACTGCATGCACATGGTGCACAGAGATACATTCAGACAAAACACCCATACACATAAAATAAATAAAATAAAAAAGATAGGTCTTAAGCAGCAGTTCTCAGGGCTGCAGGGGTNGCTTAGCAGNTNAGAGCACTGCATAGANGATGAGACTGGAGTTCAGATCCCAGCACNCATAACAAGTCAGGTNTCCCCACAAACACTTGTAACCCCAGCTCTGAGGCAGGGGGAGACAGGAGATTTCCCCAGTTAGGTTGCTGGCTTCCAACCTAGCTGGCGAAAAAAAAGAAAGAAAACAAACAAAGAAACATGGTTCAGGAGAGATTCCATCTTGAAGGATTAGGCAATGAATGGTGACAGAGGATATTAACACTGTTTCCTGGCATCTGTCTACACACACAGGTGCACATACACTCATACATACATGCACATAAATATGAAATCCTTAAAAAACACAGCAGTTCTCAGACTTTAGTGCACAGAATCATCTGAAACACATGGTCAAACACGGGTTCTAAGGCTCCATCACTGGGGTTCTGTCGCTGTAAGTTTGGGTAGGGCCTGAGAATTTTCATTTCTAACAAGGTTTTTTTTTATCATGTGCCTTGGTGTTTTGCCTGCGTATACGTTTGTGTAAGGGTGTCAGATCCCTGGAACTGGAGTTACAGACATTTATGAGCTCCCATGTGGGTGCTGGGAATTGAACCCAGGTCCTCTGAAAGAGCAGCAAGTATTCTTAACTGTTGAGCCACTCCCCAGCCCCTGTAACAGGTTTCTTGATGGTGCTGAAGCCACTTGTTAGAGGACCATAGTTTTAAAACCACTGGCTTCCATAACATGAGGTTCTCATAGTTTTTCCCTTAATAGTTGAAGGTGGTAAAGGGTGAGTGACAGGCCAGTAGGACCTCTGTTCCACTCAGTCATTCAGAATTCAGAAACCCAGGCTGCTGAGAGCTCCTCTTTCGTCAGTACGTGTTCCCCNCAGGCACTCCTCTTATTGTCATTGGTGTCTACAGTATGAAATATCTGAAATGATGAGTGGAGGAGACTTGGAGATTTGATGTATCACTTCTGCTCCCCATTGCAAAAAAATTTAGTCACATTATCACCCCAACAGTACATACAAGGGCTAGAAAATGCAGTCTCTGCCTCAGCCTCCAGTTCTCACTAGCCCACTCTTAGCAGGGAAGGGAAGAGCCCAGTAATGGCACATCACCCTAAATGAGACAGTCCGAGAGTGTTGAGTATTTTGGGCTCAGGATGCTTAATGGATCGGTACCACCTGTACCTCCCTCCCTACCCACACAGCCTCTTCAGTGTGCATGCCAAGCCTCCCTCAGGGTCCCTGGCATCCTCCTCCTNNCTCTCTGATGCAAAGTCAAGCTAGACAGCTCACTGTTCATCAGGCCTTCCAGCATCTGANATCACTGTCTGTGCTCTCTTCCCTGTTCACTGTTCCTTCCAGCTCTGCCTGCAAGAATCACTCGTCTGTCTCCAATGTCTCATCCGTGAATAGTTTTCCCTGGTACCCCAATTATCTTGTACTTTCTAGAACTTCCNTGGTACTTCTGTGCATGAGTGTAGTGTAGTGGTTTAATTTGCTTTTACTCTAGTTTGTAGTGTGTTAGCGTTTCCCTCACCTTGATTGTGAACCAGGAAGAGGTTGTGTTCTCTTGTTCAGTGCACATCACTAATACCCAGGAAATACTGGTGAGTTAATAAAAATAAAATGTTTCTCAAATGGCTCCAAACTATATAGAAGTTGTAACAAAATAGCAGACTTTCTAGCAGCCACTAGTCATCCACCATAACCACTTCTTTTAGCATACTTCTTTTAGTTATACTTCTTTTAGCAAATTTTGCCTGTGACTGTTCACTCTTGTAGACCTTTAGACCAAGACCTTTAGACTTACTGTTCCCTGTGCTGCTCATTTGCAGATCTCAGAAAATTTCCACTGTGACCTGAACTCCGACCAGTTCAAAGGGTTTCTGCGAGCTCACACGCCCTCAGTTGACCCATCAAGTCAGGCAAGGTCTGCAGTATTCTCGGTCACCTACCCGTCCTCAGACATCTACCTGGTTGTCAAGGTAATTCCACACAATCCAAGCTGCATGTTCTGACACTCGTGTTGTTGTCTTACTCAGCAAAGCTGAAAGGAACCACAAAACAGGCCTGTGTGTCCTCTGTGATGTTTGGGTTGTTTCCTTCTCAGCAACACTATTCCCTTTCCAGTAACTTCTGTTGGGACACTAGAAAGACTGGGGGTTGGAGGTCCCACAGTCCTAGGTGGCAATCCTGACTGTGCAGTCAGAAACTGTGTGGCCTGCTGTGACTCAAACTTCCTGAGACTTGGTTTCCTCATCTGTGCAGCAGGAGCGATCACACTGACCTCCATGAGTTGTTGCAACTTCAGATAAAGCCTGCTCNTTCCTTACTAAGGAAATCGACTTCAGCNATCCTGCTGTGGAAGGTTGCCATGGTGACAGAAACAAAAGCTCTCAGACAGTCTCCCAGTGGTGGTTGCATTTCTCTAGGACCCACAGGGCAGCATCCCCAATCTCNCCTCTGACACACAGCTTGAGATGTGACTTCAGTTTCCAGCTTCTCTGTTGTTACAGAGCATGTGTCCAATGGAGTCAAAATCTGTGGGGCCATTATAAATAGACTTCACAATATAAACAGACTACACTTCACTGGAGACTGTCTGTGTAAGAAGATTTTAGAAGACCAGAGCTTTGCTGTACATATTAAAGTGATTAGTTTGAATCTGACAACAAACATTGGGTGTTTAACAACCTCCAGCCAAATAAGTGCACTTATTGACTCCCTAAGGCAAAAATTTGTAAGTAGTTCAAAACAAGTAAATCCAGGTATCTGATCTCATGAACAATCAGACTTCTATGTTTGGAACATTTTTTCCATTTAGCTCAGTATCCTGTGCCTGTATCACTTGGATTCCCATGTGGTCTAATAGTAGTGTATTATAGATTCCAAACAATGTAGGCAGCTTGAGGTTACTTCCTTTATATTATTTCACAAAGATGAATCTAGCTTGAAGGGACCTGTTTAAGGCTCTGGAAGTTAAAAATCCATGGCTGAGACTGGAAGGTATACCTCAAGGATCTCAGATGGCTCAGTAGCACTAGCCTAACAGGTACCAGGTCCTNGATTTCATCCCTAGGAACTGAAAATGAAAAAAATAAAATGATAAAATAAATCATTTGCTAAGAATATGTGTCTGTTGCTACTGTTGTAAACTCACCAGGCTTCTCACTGTGGCACTTAATTCAACATACAGGAAAGCTTTATTTCAACTATGACTGCCTTGTTGTTAAATATACAATTCTCTCAATGGGTAATCAACAAAACTGCACTAGTTCTGGAGCTAATTTTATTTCCAACTCTCCTTGATTTTTATTAGCCTACAAAAATTAACTAATAGTGGAAATATGTTGGTTGCTACCATTGACTACACGTGTTCTCAAATTTTTGAATGTGGAGGTGTACTTACTTGACAGTAACAAATACATTCTAAGATGTCTGGATATAACTAAGAGATGTAGATCTACACTGGAAAGCAATCTTGGTTTGGTGCCTATTTGTCTTACTTGTAAGACCATCATTATAGCTGCTTTCCATCAAATACACAGTAAGTAGTGTTGTAATGTTTAGACAGCCCAGGTAGATGCCACGTGATAAAGAAGGGACTTCTCACTTTATTTTTGTTNCCAAGATGAACATCAAGATCTTAAATGATAGGGTCACCTAGTCCAGCTATCACATATACTACTTTGAGGGATTATTTCAGGCTTAAAGGCTTAGTTCAGGATTGTGAGTGCATGAAAGGATTTGTTCCTCAAGCGAGGATGGGTNTGAACCTCAAGCTTTTAAAACAAAAGTTTAAAAATTGATGAGGTAGGCATTAAACCCGCCTCTCTTGGTTTAGTGAGCACATTGGAAAGTAACTGCTTTACCTCAGAACTCTCAGCTGTTCCTAATGTGCTCCTCTGCCCATGCCTACACTCATGAGGACTCACATGTTCCAGTTCACACATGCTTACACATCATCCAGGAAGGACCATACATGAGGTGCTCATATCAGACTGAAATTCTTGTAAAGTCGCCCTGGCCCAGTGCAGCAAAGGGGATAGTAGTCCCTGACCCTATCAGATCAAGACTCTTGGTTTTAGATTTTGAGGAGCCTTTCCATGGGTTTCAAATAAAGTCAAGGCATGTCCATGCCTTGCTGCAGAGTCCCAGCTGAAAGATTCGTACCCAAACTCTTTTTTTCTTCTCTCTCTCTTTCTTCTTCCCTCATTCCTTCCTCCTTTCTTCCTGTGGTATTGGGTATGGACTCCACAGCCTTGTACATGGAAAGCAAGTACTCTGCCCCTGGGCTACAATCCCAACTCTGAAAGAGTCTTAATCTCTACTTAAGATTTATTTTAAAGACCATGTGTTTTGTTGTCATTGTTGTTTGGTTTGGTCTGATTTTTTAAGACAGCTTGGCTGTCCTAGAACTCGCTCTGTAGACCAGGCTGGCCTTGAACTCATAGTGATCCACCTGCTTCTGCTTGCTGGGTGCTGGGATTAAAGGCGTGTACCACCACCACCAGACAAGACCATGTTTTTATTTGTTGAATTCATGGAAAAGTTAGCCTCTCTTCGGTTTGTTCTATGGGGTCCTGATTGTGAGTTTGGGGAGAAGATGAGCCATGTNTATTGTGTTCACAGCTATTCTCCCCAGCAGCTACCACAATGCAGGCTTTTTGAATGAATAATGACTGAGTGACGGAATGAATGCTGGNGATCGGGAACACTGGTCAGTTTCTGGCTNAAGCCCTTGTCACCCATGTTTCCAGTGAGCCTCATTTCTCAGGGCCAGCCTTCTCTTATGCCACCAGCAATGGGATCGCTTTTAAACAATGCTTTTGTAAAGAGACTGTCTACTGGGGCTACCCCCTGAAGTCGCTGTCCATTGAGCAGCTCTGCCACTTCCTTTGAAATGCCGTTGAATGCACCTCCATCAGTAGGATATTCAGATTGAAATAGTTGATGCCTCACTTATAATGGTGCCTATCAAGAATGTGTGCCCATGGCCTGTGTTGACCAGATTCCTTCTTCAGGAGTCTCTAGTAGTGACACAGATTAATGGGGCTAAGCCTTAACATCTAAGGTCACTTAAATGTTCTTTGAGTAAAGAATTAAAACATTTCAAATTTCTCCCTTTCTTTCCCCGAAACATGGTGCCCGTATTTATGACAATTGATTGTCAACTCCTTAAACTTGAAGCGAAATGGAAGCAGATGCTTGGTAGTACTAGCACTCATTAGCAGAATGAGAAGACACNCATCTCAAGGCATTTCCTTCTGTCTGTCAAATCCAGAGAAGCAGCCCCAACAGGAAATACAAGGGGCACAATTATAGATGATTTATTCGGTTCATTTATTCATTTTGTGGAAGATTTTAGTTCACAGCCTGACTTTTACAGAGTCCATATCTCTGTTTTACTTTGTAAGCAATAATAAAGAAAATGAGCTTTTCACTTCCTATATGTGTCTCCTGGGTTTTGCTTTATAAAATAACTTTTATTACATTTTTATTGTGGATATACACATGTTTATTGTTTAAAAATAGAAACTTCTCATCAGCAATAGGAAGAAAATAAAAATCTCATAATCTCATTATATAAAGAAACTACTGTTACCATTTGCTGTTATCATCTTTTTAATGTCTTGTTCCTTTTTTCTCCTCTGAAACCCTGTAGTAGTCTCCATACTATCTATCTATCATATATATACATATACATATATATACATATATATAGGTTTTTTTGAGACAGGGTTTCTCTGTGTAGTCCTGGCTGTCCTGGAACTTGCTCTATAGACTAGGCTGGCCTCAAACTCACAGAGAGCCACCTGCCTCTTCTTCATAAGTGATTAAAGATGTGCACCACTACCACCTGACTCAACACTATATTTTTAAATCAGAGAACATGTGAACACCCTGTGTCATCAAATATTGTCATTAAACATGCTTTTTATGGTTGCATAGACCCCATTATATGAGTATAATTCACACACTTTGTTTTAATATTATTTTTGTTGGTAGATTGAAAAGGTCCTTCAGCAGGGAGAGATTGCAGACTGCGCAGAACCCTACATGGTCATCAAAGAAAGCGATGGTGGAAAGGTATGGCCATCTAAGTATTGGTGACATTTTAGGATGAACAAATTCCCAAAGTGTCCCACAAAATAGTTAATGGTGGTAGACTATTATGTTTTCCATTTGAAACATGAGTAAATTGTGTTTGTGTGAAAGAGAAAAGAGAAACCAGTTGCTGACCTGACAAGTTTTTTAAAGAAATACATGATTGAACACACTATAATGATGCCACATGCCAGTGTAAGCTCTAGCTCAGACCAAGCTATACCTGTTGCCTTGGTTCTGAGGCTCTGACTTTGCACAGATTGGGAGCACTGCCAAGGCCCCACAAGCAGNAGAGGGCAAGAGTTCTCTTGGTTTTCCTCAACAGCACTGGGTATTGTCTTGCAGCTGGGGTTCAGTTGCAGCTTCTGCTCATCATAAATTATGATGATGAACACACAGTAGGTCATAAAGCCACGAGTAAGACTTTCCCCAGTACCAATTTGCAAAAGTTCCCAGGACGGTTTTTAAAATGTGGCCTTTTTGGAACCAGTCTTGTAAACTTCAAATAAAATTGATTGAACTAAATAAAGACAGATATTTATGTTNTAAAGTCTGTGAGTATTTAGGAAGAACAACAATGACATTGTTAGGAATCTTTAAGGATCTTTTTAGAATTGCAAGGCAACTTTTGTGAAGTAGATTCTCTTGGGACTTTGATAGATGACATACTAGCATTTCTTTCCCAAGTTTTTCTTAGGAGGACCCAAGTCATCTAGGTAAATGAGGTGTCTGCATGTTGGCTGATGTAACAAGCCTAGGGCATGTCTTCATCGCAGAAAATATGTCATCTGCTAATTGACTGATGTCCTTTTAAAACTCTCTTCCTTCTGTAACCTTTGCTTCCTTATCAGCTAGACTTTCAGCCTAAGCTGTTGCTTTCCTGTTGACTCCCTGTCACAGTGTCCCTGTCATCGTGCCCTGCTATGCTCCCCGTCAGTGTAGTTGTCACTGTCCCCATGCCAGGCAGTTGACTTGGTGCTGATGTGTTGTTTGTTTCGTCTTGTCTCTTCCCTTCTTCCTCCAGAGTAAAGAAAAGGTTGAAAAACTAAAACTTCAAGCCGAATCCTTCTGCCAACGTTTGGGGAAATATCGGATGCCCTTTGCCTGGGCCCCCATTAGCTTAGCAAGCTTTTTCAACGTCTCCACTCTTGAAAGGGAGAGCACTGACGCCGAGCCTGTGCTTGGTAAGATCTCCATCTGCGACGGGAAACAGAGCCCCCCTCCCCCCATCTACCAGCTTTGTGGTTATCTACTCATTAGTAAGGACTTGGGAGAACAGGAAAGTGTGGAGGTAGCTGAGAGGAAGATGAGAAATAGAAGACTGAGCTGCATGTGTTTGATCAGCGGCCCCCTCATCAATTACCAGGAGCATTTATGGAGCCTTCAATATACTTTTATATTAAAAACTTTGGATGGAGTTTTAAGGCTTTAAAAAGTTAATTTTCAGTAGCCATCCCACCTCAAAAATTAAAATGCTTCCAAATAACAAGGACAAGGGGTGANCAGGCACAGTGTGTTAAACAAAGACACTGGTTAGCTCCCACTCAGAAGAATGGCACTGTTCAAAGCTCAGAAAAGCAAAACTCAGATTTCTCAGTAAAATTTCTGCTCTCCTAAAGTCTACTTTGCAAGTACAATGAGAGTAAGTATCTAAGGTAACCAGTAGTTACTGTTCTTACTTATTTCACAGACTCCTCTTTTCATCCCCTCTCCGTAAATGTGAACCAGTTATTTCTACAGTTTAAGGTGGAAGTGTCCGAGTGATTGTCATTTTCAAGTCGACCCATGCCCAATACCTGTGGTGGGGTTTCTGTTCTCCTAAACATCTTTGTATTCAGCAAATATTTCAGTCTGCCTTTGGATGTTTCCTACATTCCTTGGCTCTGTCATTTCTGAAATGTTGCCCTTTGCAGGGAGTGGAGGCCAGAGTGACTGTTACTGTTGCTACTCTCCAGAAGTTAGTGTTAGTGTTACACAATCACCAGTCAGAGCTCCTGCATNCTTTCCCATTGTCAGTAAACTTCACCCCTTCTGACCTTCACATCCAGTTTTTCTAAGGTGGCTGTTCCATTTATTGATTTATTTAAAAATGTGGAGAGCTCAGAGGGCATGACATGCCCAAGTAATTCAGGCAGAGGGCTTGCCAAGATGTTAGTTAGGTTTAAGTCAGTAATAGTTTAACTTGAGCACTGAAGCTAATTTCCTAACCAGAGACCCAGTGCATCAACATGGAGTGTAGGTAGCCAGTGGTAGCTCTCATTCAGTATCAGTGTGAAAATTAGGCATAAGAGAACATTAAAGAGTTGTACATTCCAGGCAATGGACTATTTATAGCCGAAACCATAGACTTTGCAGAATAAAAGATACAAGGTTTCAAGCTGGTTCTTCAAAAGAAACAAGAAATATGGAAGCAATAGTTTTTAAGAGCCTCTGCCCTGTCTAGTTTCCGTTGGAAAGATCAGCCAAGGCACTTCTGTTACCCGGTCCATGCTAGAACAGAGGCAAACCAGATCCAGAATGTGCACAAGCTGGTTTGAGTCCTCAGGGCCTTCAGGGATGTGTGACTGTGTGTGTGTGTCCTCCCATGGGAATGCAAGAGTAAAAGCTAGGCAAACGCTGGGNTGTTTGCCCAGCGTTTGCCTAGCTTTTACTCTTGCAGACTCTACTGGTTGAGTTCCAGACTCTTGCAGGGTGACATCTGGCCATCATTGTTCTCCAGCAAGAAGGACTTACAGCACTAGGGTCCTCTCTCTTCTAGTAAGGGTGTTAAGGACTTCAGGAGGGGGTTAAGAAAGGTTGAGCCCTGTGTAGGTAAAATTGCATTCACGAGGATGGCTGGGTTCAGCAATAACTGGTGTGTGTTCCAACACGTTAGAATGACAATTGTTTTCCTTAAAGGGAGAAACTCTGTGGGTGAGCGGAGGAGTTTGTCTCAATCCAGGAGGCCTTCTGAGCGATCCCTCTCCTTGGAGGAAAATGGAGTTGGATCCAACTTCAAAGCCACCACCTTGGCCACTCACATCTTCTTCAAGCAGGTATTTGTGTTACAGTGCAGCTGAATTTGTCTTGTATTAATGAGGATATTGGTGTCCAAAGGAGTAGAGTAATGGGTGATCAGTTAATTAGTGTTCTCTGCTCAGCTGGGTTGTTGCAGGGATTAGAAGACATGCAGATGTGCCCCTGGCCAGGCATCTGTCCCGTAGTGGGCATGTAGAGGGTGGGGCTTACACCTGCCCTCCTTATTCAAGACAAAGGCAAAGGCAATGCTATCAGAAGGAAAGACGTTTTTCCCATCTTCATATCTCTGAAGAAGGAGGCTCGTTCAGCATTGTTTTGGGGCCTAAAAGGAATTTCAGTTGGTTGACCTTACAGGGTAGATGGCCTGTGANCTTGGTTCCTCAAGATCAAACCACTGCCTAGGANAGCGGTGGAAGCTCTGCCTCCACCACTCAACCACATCAGCTCTGCTGATGGAGGTTGGCTGTGAAGAAGAACACTGGGCAGTGGTGGTTGATAAGTGATTTCAGGGTTGCCTGTCACATTAATTTCTACAAAAGACTTGTTAGAATAAAACAGATAAGCCAGGTATGGTGGCACTCAGGAGACTGAGGCAGGAGGGTCACGAGTTGGAGGTCAGCTTCAGCTACCTAGTGAGACCATATCTCAGGAAAGAGAAGGAAGGAAGGAGGGATGGAAAAAGGAAGGAGAGGGGAGGGAAGGAAAAATAAAGAAATACAGAAAGAATAAACAAAATAATAATTTAAAAAGTGACTTTCGGGGGAGATCTTAGAAACAGCTGGTCCCAAGTCCAGGAGTCAGCAGCCTCCCCACTAACCCTGAGCATCTCTTGGCAGGAGGGAGATCGCCTTAGTGATGAAGACTTGTTCAAGTTTTTAGCTGACTACAAGAGATCTTCATCCTTACAACGAAGAGTCAAATCCATCCCAGGTGTGCTTGGCTTCTCTTGAGCCTCTTCATTCTGTTGCTATGATAAAACACTGATCAAAGGCAGCAGAGGAGGAAAGGGCTTGTTTGGCTTACTCTGCCATGGTGTAGTCCATCATTGAGGGAAGCCAGGATAGGAACTCAAGAGGAGCCTGGTGTCCAGAACTGAAGCAGAGACCATGNAAGAATGCTGCTTACTGGCTTGCTTCCATGATCACATTCTGCTGCCTTTCTTCTCCAGCTTAGGCCCACCTGCCTAAGGGTGTTACCGCCCTCAACGGGGTGTGCTCTCACACACTAATTAGCAATGAAAAAAAATACCTCACAGGTGTGGCCATAGGCCAGTCTGATCCTGGCAATTCTTCAGTTGAGGTTCCCACTANGCAGGTGACTCTAGGTCTGTGTCAAGTTGTCAACAGAAGCTAACTATGACACTCTTGAACTGTGCCCAAACCATTTATGATTGACATTTCTTGTTTAATACTTTAATTTTATATAATTGCCAAGGGCAATATAGATTTTTGCATTTGAAGTTAAGAATCTAAATTGCTCTGCATTTTTGACAAATCTATTAATGTTTTCTCATTCATAAAGGATTATTCTACAAATAGTATGCTTTAGATTTGGTCTCTCAGACAATCTGATGATAATTGTTTGAACAGCTCACCAGCCCTTTATCACACAAAATATTATATGGAAGTGTAGTATTTAAAGAGAGAGTTGGATGCTTTGGCAGTTGAAGGCACTTCCTTATCCTCAAGCAACAGCCCATATACTATTCCTATAGCATCCTTGGATGCCAGAGGACTCAACCCAAAGCCCACCAATTTTTGTTACTACCAGTACCAGGAAGTTTGGGTGTTTTTTGTTTGTTTGTTTGTTTGTTTTAACATATATAANTGTGGTGTGGTAGATCTGGACCTTCTAGAGCAGTGGTTCTCAACCTTCCTAATGCTGCAACCCTTTAATACAGTTCTTCATGTTATGGTGACCCCAACCATAAAATTATTTCATTGCTACCTCATAGCTATAATTTTGCTACTGTTATGAATTATAATGTAAATAGCTGATATGCAGGATATCTGATATGTGACCCCCTAAAAGGATTGCACCTCACAGGTTGGGAACCACTGTTCTAGTCCATTCCTACTCATTTTATAACTCCTTACTTTCCTTTTATAAAATGTTAATCTCAAATTTTACCATGACAGGCTTTCCCCCAAGGTATAGGAAATTATCTGGGATCCCCAAAACATGTACACTCCCACAACTTACCCTTATTCTCCTGAAGGAAACCCAGCACAGTAATCCTGGGTTCCGTCTTGACATGACAGGTTTTACTAAAGAACCTCCCCACTCTCTCCCCCATGACTTGCTCTAGGCTCACTTAAGCTGGAGGTATCCCCAGCTCCTGATGTNATGAACTGCTGCCTGACGCCTGAGATGCTGCCAGTCAAACCCTTCCCTGAAAACCGGACACGTCCACACAAGGAGGTCCTGGAATTTCCAATACGGGAAGTGTACGTCCCTCACACTGTCTACAGGTGAGAAACGTGGGCTCTTATTTGGATAATACACTCCTCCAAATCTGGCCTCTTCCCACTTCCTGGGTTTGAGTGGAAACTAAATGTGATGGCGTGGAACTNCAGAGAAGTTCTTCGATTCTTAGAGGTGCTTTGTCTGATTCTCTGCAACAAGAACGCACTTTTTTCAGTCATAACTAATAGAATTTACTGGATGTCTTCTCACCAGAAATGGAAAGAAAATGAACCTATCACCCTGACTTCCTTCCATGCAGAAGGACTTTAAGGAAAAGAGGAACATGACTAAAATGTCATAGTTGTCTAAGGTTTTACTCCGGCATGGTGCCACGTGCCTAATCCTAGTACCTAGTACAGAAGCTAAAGCAGAGGATTGCACATCGGAGACCAGCTTCTGTAAGGCAAATTTCTAAANGATCTTATTAATAGAAAACTCAGGGCCAGATATTGGGATAAATTCTGAAAGATCAGAGAGACAGAACAAGCCACAGCCTCACCTTGNCAACTCCTCAGCTGATCTTGTTTCCTCAGACTGCAGGCTTCTGAGTCCTCATCCGAATGGATCTCAGCTGAACTGCTGCTAAAAGCCTAAAAGCTTAAAAGCCTCTAGTTCCTGGTCCTCACGCCTTATATACCTTTCTGCTTCCTGCCTTCACTTCCTGGGATTAAAGGTGTGTGCCACCATGCCTGGTTCTGTTTGCAGTGTGGCCTTGAAGTCACAGAGATCCAGATGGATCTCTGCCTCCTGAATGCTAGGATTAAAGGCGTGTGTGCCACCATTTTCTGGCCTCTATGTCTATCTAGTGGCTGTTCTGTTCTCTGACCCCAGATAAGTTTATTAGGGTGCACAATATATTGGGAGACACAATATTACCACAAGCTTTAGCTTCATNATGAGCCCCAGGCCAATCTGGATTACAGGCAAAACAATACCACAAAACCCAGGTTTTCAGATGAAAACTCAGCTTGTCCAGGAAACTTAACTTCAGTGACAGAAGTGGTCCCCAGATGCTGCCAATAATTTAGCATATGGTTGTTAGGCTAATACAATAGAGGAAATAAAATTTCATCTTACTTTGTATCAGTTAATTTAAGTGTAAGTGGCAAGACTGCCATACTGGGTGGCAAAGAGTGAGATGCCATAGGACTGAAGGCACAGTTGCTCTGCTTTCCAAGTGACCTCATGCACCTGACCCTTCTAGGGTCATTTGACAGCTCACATCTATCTATCCAAAGCATTGCTGCTCATGTGCTCTTATTTGTCTTGAGATGCTTTTTGCCTTTGAAATGTGAGGAGAATTCTGTCTTAGTCATCTTTTCTCCACCATCTGTCAACAACGTTTTGTGGGGTTTGCATTTTCATATAAAATATCCAGTCAAATCTTACTGTTCTCACNAAGTCGCCCTTATCCCATGCTGAGTCCCTTTGCCTTGCTGCCTGTGGTGCTTGCTTTCTTTGTTGCTGAGACTGAACACCAGACAAGAACGACTTAAGGAAGGAAGGTAGGGTCTCTGTTGACAGTTTGAGGGGAAGGCATGATGGCATGTGCTCAGTGGTAGAGGGGTGAACCTCTGGGCCCCCTCAGCACCTCCTCACATCATGGCCGAATGGAAAGAAGACAGGGANTCAGGGCTGGCCCCCAGTGACCCACTTCCTTTGGAGATGCTCCACCCCCTGAAGATCATAAAGCCTTTCAAAACAGCACCACTTGCTGTGGACCTTGTGTTCAAACACCTGAGCTTGTGGAGGGACAGTTCACATTCAAACCACAGCCCTGCTCAGCAACTACTATCATGAGTTTATGTGTGCCCTCCCTTGATGTCTCTAGTTCTGCACACACACACACACACACACACACACACACACGAACACACATATCTGTGCACATTGATGCTGTCATGTTAATATTCCTTTGGGCCTCACAGTTTGTGTATTAGGTACTCTGGTTTTCACTCAACAGTGTTTTTCTTTCCCCTTTTGAGTATTACTATGCACTCATACATTTTATTAATTTGATGCGTTATACTCAACTGCTCATTTTTCTTTTGAGTTAGTCATATTGTCATGAGTTTAACCAGTGGGAACTTCTGAACAACTTGTATTTTTTAAATATCAGTATTGATTTATGTAGAGCCATATTGATTTGTTGTTGTTGTGTATTGTCCCTTTGTCTAAAGAGGCCATATTTTATTTATCCAATTCACTATCTGTTTTTCTTTACTTGCCTTTTGTTAAGTGTGTGTGTGTGTGTGTGTGTGTGTGTGTGAATAAAATTGAGAAAGGAAGGGTTTATTTTGCCTCACAGTCCATCACATGNTGATGAGGTCTCTCACTGGGACGTGGGCTCACAAATTAGTCTAAATTGTCTGCTCAGTGGGTCTCCTGTTTCTGCCTTCCCAGTGTAGGGATTATAAACTCATGATGCCATGCTTGGATTTTTACATGGTGGGGGAGATGTGTCAAGCCAGGTCTTCATGCTTGCATGGCAAGTACTTAGCCTATGAGCTGTATCTGTGAGTGAGCTATCTCCCCAGCCTGACAGTAGTGGTTTTCTTTTTAAGTTANTTTATTTAGTTTAGCATATGGGTGTCTTGCCTGCATGTATGTCTGTGCACCACATGTATGTTTGGTGCCCATGACGGCCAGAAGAGGACAGGTTCCCTAGACGTAGAGTGACAGAGGGTTGGCAGCTGCCGTGTGGTTGCTGGGAATTGAACCTGCGTTGCCTGGAAGAGCAACCAGTGCCCTTGACTGCTGAGCCATCTCTTCAGCCTCACATTTGCATTTTCTACTAGTCCTGCAAAGTGACAGATTTTTGAATCTGTCTTGTTCCTCTGTGAATGTGTGTGAAAGTTTCCCCAGGGAATATGCCTANAAGTGAAAGTACTGTGATAATTGTTTTTCGTTGCATTCGTGTTGTTAAAATNCCCTCCAAAATTGAATGATTATCTCTTTTCCTAGCAGTGCACNAGAACTCCTGTCACCCTAGTTCCTACCCACTCTTTCCTATGTGACATGCAAGGGGGTTCAGAGCCCACCTGTCCCCACCACACATGCATCTTACAGGTCCACTAACTCAAGGCCTGGAAAGGACAGGTGACTAGTGCACTAAGTAAAAAATTACCATGAGAAATACACTCAGGTGCCACACAATAAGAAATGGAGCTATTCCTTCTGGTATTTGTGTCCCCAACTTCATCCTTCCTGAAGCAACTCCTCATTTTCTTAAACACCAAATCAGCCTTAAGCATCCCTCCTCGAGGAGCTAGGCATTTATAGACAGTAGTCATTCTGTTCCCCACTCCCCGGAGGAAGATGAAGGTANGACCGTGTTTGCTTACAGATACTGTGTCTCCATCTTTGTGGAAACCTTATCCTGTAATTGGAAGAGGAAGCTTGTGGCATGGGAATACACTCGCACCAAATGAATTCTATAGCTACCCCCTGCCCTCAGCATTTAATCGCCTGCAGGAGTCGTTTACTGCAGACGTTATCCCTTAATCACTTCAGTGCAGGATTTGGAATGCATCTGTGCACTGAGCCATTCAGAATGTGGGAGTGAGAACAAGCCTCGGCAGATACTCTGCTGCCAGCATGGTGTCCTGAGACACAGACCTGCAAATGCAGAGCTGATCTTCTTTGGTTGTGCCTGACACCATAGGATGGTCAAGGCCATGCCACTAGAACCAGGTCTTCACTCTTAGAAGTGATGAAAGGCATTTCTTTCCAGTTTGGTAAAGGAGGGACCTGTTCTTATCTCCAAGCTACTGTGTCTCAATAGCATGTTTGTGGAAAGAGAGATGTAACAAACTTGGCCCAGAATCTTGCTCCATGAAAACTTCAAGGAATTTAGAAGCATGTTATCTAAACTTCTTATGGCATTAAATTTTAGTGTTTCCTCTCTGGTCCTCGTGTGCTGAGAGCTTACATTTGACCCACAAGCATGAGGAGTGATAACTACAAATGGCATGGACTTCTGAAACCTCAAAGCCTACTCCCAGTGACACACCTCCTCCAACAAGACCACACCAACAATTCCCAAACAATTCTACCATCTGCAAACCAAATGTTCGAACAGATGAGCTTAGGGGAGACATTCTCATTTAAGCCACTACACAATCCAAGGAAGTGAAGTACATGAAAATGGACACTGAAGAGCATGTCAATTCAAGGGTTAATCTTTTGAAACTTATCTCACGAATGTGATATAAGGCTTAACTTATAAATACTTTATATAGCTATAACCTACAGAGAATAAATGCATCTGGTCTGCCAAACAATGAATGCTTCCATTGACAAAGCCAGAAATTTAGGGTGAGATTGGTCACTTTTACCAGCCTGTAGTACTTAGGGCCTTGCTATGAAGGGAGCTACCACAGATGTCAACCCTCAGCCTTGCCTTCCTCCACCTCCTCAGGGAACTCCTTTGTTGGCTGTGCCTCTGCAGTGTCTTCCATCAAGCTCATTGTGTATTATCAGGGCCCATTCTGGTTGCATCCTGTGTGGATGCTGCCCCAGGTCCCTCTACCATAGTAAAGAAAGACCCCAAGGCCCATCCTAACAGAACTGTTGAGACTTTCCAAGCATCAGGCGTTCATAAAATGATCACTTGTTCAGGTAGTTGAAATCACTTTACCAATTGAGAAGTGTCATTCCCAAAAGTGACTGGGTCTCCACATCACCCCGGTCTTCTGAAACCACATCCAACCTGCTCAGTACTGGCAGGAAGGATGGATTTAGCCCACAGTATCAATGTCCAACCTCTATGGAGGGATTGAGCTAGACAGGGTGTCCTTTGAGACTGACCCAGGCAAGCAGCTCTGAGAAGTCACCAAGAGAATTACAGCAGTTCCAAAAGTGGGAAACTAAAGTTGACAAAAAAGATTGTCCAAGTCTGAGCTTGCATTCCTGTTTCTATGGCCAGGGTTTTTTGTTTGTTTGTTTGTTTGTTTGTTTTTGTTTTGTTTTGTTTTGTTTTTGTGTTTAAAGACTCGCTGTCTGCCTAAGAATACATTGGACTTCTAGCCTTTTTTTCCTGACACCCAACAGCTGGCAATAGAGGTGCCAGCTGCCTTGTGGTGGGAGCAGAATAAAAACAGTGTGAGTTGGGGCCCAGTCCCAGCAAGGCCTTCAAGGGCGTCTTATCCGGTAGCTGCCGTGGGGGTGTGTGCAGAGATCACAGGGGAAGCGTTTGTAATGAGCTTGTTAACTCCGTGCTGACCTTTTAACTAGTGATTACACTGAAGAAAGCCACATAAAGTGCATTTTCATCTCTCAGCCCAGCCTCTGGAGTCTTGTTTATCTAATTATTGGACTGCTCTGGAGGACTGTGCTTGCTGAGAACAAGGCTATCAGTCGGAACACAATTTCTTTGATGGATAATTAGCTGTTTCCAGGCCTCCTCCTATTCAGCTGCATGTTCTCAGACCAGAAAGTCTGCTCTGGCCTAACAAGGAGTGCTTTGCATACCCCTATGAAGTCTTAATGGATACTGTGAGAGTTGCAGCATATTGGAGAAGAGAAAGGCTCCAGATGGATGTAGGGCTGATTCCAAGTGATTGTCAGGGAGCTAGGGTTTAGTCAGTAGGATTCTTAGGAAAGAAATGAACCCAAAGTACTCTGGAAGGAATTGGGACATAGGGCATGTCCTTGAATGGGACTTGGTTGTTTTCAATGAAATAGATTCCCAATTTAAACCCAGTTATCATTATTTCTAGAGAGAATCTCTTCAGTGCTGGGGGGAGTGTGGGCATGCCACACAGTGTCCAGTCTCACTCTAGAGGGCCCTACTCAGGAGCCCCAGGAGCTGTCCTTGGTTAGAATTGGTTTTACCCTCTGTATCCACCCTCAGTTAGGTCCTCCACTATACGGGTCATCAAAGGTCTGTTATGACTTAGAGAGGCATGTCCCTTCATCCTCTTGATTTGGGAAGCAATCTCAGTGTGCACCTTGATTTGCAGTCAGGTGGCGTTGGTCAAAGAACAAGTATTTGTATGTCAAGAGGCTCAAACCCAGCAGCTCACCTCTCATATGAGGTGGTCTTTGTGTTGTGGTGCCTCTCACCTGCCTGTGTGCTCACCCCAGCACAATTATTACTGAGTAATCTTGGTAATTTATAAAAAGTTTGGACCTTGTTTATTTAAATCTCCTTAGAAACAATGCTTTACAAAGGCACCTTCCATTCTTCACTGTTCCATGAGTTGTCTGAGTTTTCCTTATTAAGGTAACTTCTCCCAAAGGTTCCAAATGTTAAAGATACTGAAGACAGAGTAAAAATTCTCCCTGCCACTCCTGACTTCCAGCCACTGAGTTCCCCCCTTTGGAAACAGCTCATTTATGTATGTGAAACGGCCCACTTAATAAAAGCTTCTGTTCCACAAACTAGTGCTTGCTGTGCTTGCTAAAACCAAGGAGGGCTTCTAAATGTATATATTTTCCAAAGAAACAATAGTGAACAAAACAGATAAAAGGAGTGTATGCATCATACTCCAGGCCTATTTTGGACCACTGGAGGCAGTCATTTTCTTACGCTTCCTTGTAGATGTGAACTGCATGGATATGCATTTTTCCGGTCACACATTAAAGAGCATAATCCTCATACCCCCTGCTCCTCCTGAGCAGCCTGGTGTGCGGAGCCCTTTTTATGAATGCACAGAATCTCTCCTGATTTTTCAGAACTGCACTCAGTCTCATTATGTATATTCTCTGACTTAATCTTGTGCTGATGAGCCTTTTGCTCGGTGGTTATGTTATAATGGAATATCTTAACATACAACGCTTCATGCATGTCTTTTTATTGGACGGTTTCCTGCTTTTCATCCTTTGAAGAAATGTTTAAAGCACTCTGCCTTAAGAGAGAAAGCCCAAGTATTTGTTTTACTAGTCTTAGCAAGCAGTGATTAGAACTTCACTAANAAGCCATTTACCTGGGGTGAGCAGCAGGCAAAATCAAGCCATTTGAAATACCCAAGGAATGGGAACAAAATGATTCTGGCTCTAGAACCAGCTCAGGCTTAGTTGTAAATCAGGCATACAGAGCCCACATCCTGGTATATTGCTCCCAAACTCAACAATCTTCTCTTTTCTAAAAATGGAAAAAAATCAGAAGACAGCCAATGACCTGAGGTTACTTACAGCCTTGTATGTTATTTCATTCCTAAGCTATGGTTTTAGTATACTATTCAGCCACTTGAGGGCACAATACACTCACTTCTGGACTCAGGCAAGCCCTGCCTTTTTCATCAGAAAACAGATGCATTGTTTTCTTACAGGGACCACACATTTTATCTTTCATAAATGCAAGACCAAGAAAAAGTGAGCACTATCCCAGGGCCCCAAGAGATCGTTGCTATATTTTTGGGAAGGGTTTTATTCTCACTCCTCAGCTCTGCCCTCTTTCAGCTTTTA
>LZPO01017309.1:62673-80608 GCA_001675575.1 Neotoma lepida
AGGGCCTGCTGCTGCTAAGCCTACACTCTACCACTGAGCTACAGTCCCAGCCCCAGTGTAAGAAACCATGACTAATTGATTAGATGGATCTTTTTAAGTAAAAAAAAAAATTATTTTCCCACTAGCTTAAAATACCAGGGAGATTATAAAACTACAAGAGGTGACCAATCCTACCTTAGAAATTTTCAAAATATGAGTTCAGATCTATGCAACTATTCATGGAAATATAAATAGTATGATTTAATAAGGACAAAATCAGAGGACCTCTCAACTTAATGACCCATTGAGTTCTAAAGGATTTCCACACTGAAGCTAATAATTATGTTTAGTTGTGAGAAAATCCCAAGGCACATTTCTCATCTTTTCTTCAAACTTTAAAACTAAGCTTGGGCTGAGGAGTGTGAGGGTGTGGCAGAGCTGGAGAGGCAGGTCAGTGATGAGAACACCTTCTGTCAAACCTGAGGACCTGAATTCAAATCCCAGTACCTGTGCCAAAAAGCCAGGCATGACCGTGTACAACTGTAACCCCAGGATGTGGGTGGGGGTCATGGGAGACACAGGAGGTGCTGTCTNAAAGGAATAAGGTGGAAAGGACAGCCACATTCTCCTTTGGCCTCAACATTTATGCATACAGCACAACATACACACACACATACACACACTCACTCACACACACACTAAAACAATAGCAACAAAGCTGACAATTCCTTTTGTATCAATATGAAAGCAGTTGTGAGTGACCAGCCCCCGGCCTTTTACAGGATTCCTAGGAGGAGGAGAGAGGAATAGGGAACTTGTAGATAGGATGATAGGCCTAGCTGAGAAGAAAGAAACACAGGAGAGCTTCGAGAAGACCTGGGTCAGTACCCAAAGGCGGGCCCAGAACTTTATTCCAGAGGGCTTTTTATAACAATGCCAAGGGGTGAGGCAAAAGACTTCCCTCTTGCTAGTTACAGCCAAGTGCAGACCCTCCCTGTCTCCTCTATACTGCTATCTACATACTTTTCACTTCTCCCTCCTCAAGAGTCCCTGGGGTAATAAATGTGGGTGCAGGTCTCCCACAGAGGACTACCTAGAAAAACTGTCAGAATCCAAACCCAACAGTGAGCCTTGAGATTTCCAGTTTTAATCTGTTCTTTGTGTATGTAAAAGCCTAAAGCTCTATCCGACACCTGTGCATAGTAAATGTGAAATAATGTCAGCTACTCTTATTACATCTAAAATAGATTTTCCTNGAAGTGAAGTATGAATGGCAAACTAAAATCACCTCCTCGGCTATTTGCCTTGCTTAAATAATGTATCTGGATTGCCACTTTCTTTTGAATGCTTGCATAAAAGCCATCAGCTAACCACAGATGCTGACGTTAGTAGGCGTTTGAGCATCGCTCTGCTGGAATCAGTCTTGCCCTCTGGCTGACGCAGAGGTGAAGGGCACCCGCTTTTCTCTTTGCAGTAGAGCTTCTCTTAGGTACAGCTGCATTTTGACTACAGGAAACGGCTCCCAGAATCTTTGACTTTGCCTCTGCAAAAAAAGGCTTGGTAGGGGGAGTTTTAACACACAGGTAAAGACAAAGAAATTACTTTGAAATGGCCACAGTGCTGATCTGAGAAAGCAGAGAGCTTTTCTATGTGAGGCTATTCTGGTATCATACCAGGAGGATCCAGTACTAGCCATCTGCTTTAATACAGGGTGTATCGCTAGTTTGCTATTAAAAAAGCACGTATGTCTCAGGGTTTAAAAAAAAAAAAGCTAATAGGAAAAACAATTTCTTCTTCTTTTTTACCTTAAGAAAAAAAATGTATTCACTCTCAGTAGACAGAGAAGGACCAAAACACTGAGAAAATGAGTGTTCCCTTGACAAGGGTGAGGGTGTATGTGGGGTTGAATGCATCTACTCTCTGGTCCCTAGAAGAGTTCTTCTGTATTGTTTGTTGTTGTTTAATTATTTTTATTTACCTATTAGTTTATTAGCTTCCAAAGTAGCAAGCTTCCTTCTAGTGTTTTCATACATAGCTTTAGCTGTTTTCATGCTACTTCTCTCTCTTCCCCTCCCCCATCTCCCTGCTCCCATCACTCTGCCACTGCCTCTATGACAATACTGCCACTGCCCTTATGACAATACTGCCACTGCCTCTATGACAATACTGCCACTGCAAAATGTGGTATGGATGCACAATGGAACTTCATTCAGCTGTAAAATATGAAATTATGAAATCTTCAGGAAAACAGATGAACTGTAAAATATATTAAGTGAGGTGGCCTAGGCTCAGAAAGACACACACTAAATTTTCCTCTCATCTGTGGATCCTAGCTTCTAATTTATATATGTTAATATTTACACAAGAGTGGGTGCAAACAGAGGCCAGAAAACTAGAAAGGAAACCCTTGGAGATGGCTGGGTGACAGAACACGTGTGATTTAAAAGTGTTGTGGGGAGTACTGGAGGGGGAAGGGCTTGAGCAGGGAGTGGGAAAGAAGTAAGCGATTGCAAACTGGTGAGAGGCAGGTTTCAAAGACAGATGGACCTGGTGGCTGGAAGTCAGCCTGGGAAAAAGCATCTCGGTGTTGTCATAAGGGCAGTGGCAGTATTGTCATAGAGGCAGTGGCAGTATTGTCATAGAGGCAGTGGCAGTATTGTCATAGAGGCANGGCAGTGGCAGTATTGTCATAGAGGCAGTGGCAGTATTGTCATAGAGGCAGTGGCAGTATTGTCATAGAGGCAATGGCAATATTGTCATAGAGGCAGTGGCAGAGTGATGGGCGGTAACCAGAAAAACACAGAGACTGGGAGTCGGGAAGGGGCAGAGAGAGATGAGAGGCACCTGTAAAAGAAAGGTGCAGAGAAACAAGACACAAGGTAGAGACAGTGAGGTGAGAGAGGAATCCAGAGGGTGGATCCAGTCCCCAGATCTCACCGCTCTGGAGGGTTGGGACCAGCTGTGGCTCACAGTTCTGCTAAGATCTTCTAGATCATAGATGGATATGTCTCCATGTTCACAGCAGTTCTCAGGCATCCTTGAACGTGACAGTTGACTTCATCCTTCTTTATTGCAGGTCAGGAAATGAACTTAAGTCCCATCTTGTTCTGGTACAAAAGCAGCATACCTTACCAGCAGTCCTGGTCCTCAGAAGACAGCCCACACAATAGAAAATCAGCACTCTTTTCTCCATTTAAAAAAAGTGCATTTAAATAGCATTACTTTATTGCAGGCTGTGTATTGAAATAACAGAAAGAAAATCAAATTGGCACCAATCCCATTTCAAAATCAAACCTACTGTTTTCTCATTTCCCGTGGTCTTTCCCAGCTCCTGCTTTTTGCAGGTANTCAGGTTTTGACTCTTTTCAGCCTGGAACTTACAGCTGGACCCCTCCCTGTTCCTCCTGTACACTGGGTTTCTAGACTCACCACAGCCTGTAGGTTGGTGCATGTATTAGTCCCCTTGAGGTTCTGGAAAGTCTAACTTTCCAGAAACAAAATGTCTCAAAGCCATACAGGTAAAAGAAGCAATCCTTTTCAGGATCTCCTATCCCTGCTGCTCAATAAATATTAACCCTCTTGAAGTGGTGACAGGGCAGATGAGCAAGAATGAGCAATGGGCGNTTATATTTATACACCCTTACCCATGTGCACACACACACCTCTTTAGCACTAACGTAAACTGTCTTTAGTACATTAATATACCAGTGTCCACTCTTGATGGCACCTGTGCCTCCACTGTATCAGATTTACCCTGATNGACAAACCAGATTGGCAGGTATCACTGAGNCAGCAGAGGGTAGAGAAGACACAGTGGATGTTGGGTCCTCTGCCTTTCAGTGGCTGACTCACAGCGTGGACTCACCTCATCTCACAAGGCTGAGATTTTCTCATCTTAGAATACCTGAATACCCAGATTCTAAGCCAGTCCTTCTGTAGTGCCATGACCCATCTTTTACGTTCCTGCGTAGGCTCATTAAATATTCTGGCCATTGAAATTAAGTTCAAATTGTTACCTTACATTGCTTTTCACTAGAATGTAAGAAATATTCAGTGCAGACAGGAATAAGAGCCAATGAGAGAACAGGATGGAAGACAGCTTAAAACAAAGGGCAAAACTCCAGGGGTGTTCCAGCTGCCACTGAGAGTAGTGATACTATTATGTGAAGTCAGAATGGCCTAGAAAGGCCACCACAACCCTTCCAGCTCCACGACTCTCACCCCCCTCCTGTCCCCAGTGAGCCCCAGTTTAGAGAGACAGGGTCAACAAAGCATAGGAATNCTATGTATTTACCCCTATGACCTTTGAACTTTACACACAAAACAACAACTCCTGTGTTCTTGAGAGTTCCAAATATTGATTTTTCTCTTGAATTACCTGACAACATTCCTTACTACAAGATATTTGAGCAGAAAATCCTTGGGTGTTGTTTTTGTTTTGTTTTGTTTGTTTTTGAGGCAGAATTGTGCTATGTATCCCTGACTGGTCTGGATTTCATTATGTTGATCAAGCTGGCCTCAGACTTGCAATGATCATCTTNCCTGTGCCTCTTGAGCACAGAGTTACGGGTATACACTCCTCCACCTGCTCAGAAGAATCCTTGTGCTGTAACTTTTTCCTGGATATGACATATTTTCCTGTAGCCAGTTATGTTTATTCAGTTCTTCCCCAAGTGATTTCTTAGAACGTTAAAATTCTGAAGTGTGTGTGTGTGTGTGTGTGTGTGTGTGTGTGTGTGTGTGAGTGTGCACGCATGTGTCTGTGTCTGAGAAATATATCTGAGAAAGGTCAGGCAACTAAAATGAATTCTGAGATCTAAACATTTGAGGAGGGAGTAGACTCCTTGTCCTTCTACCGAATTCCAAGTGCCTATTAGCCTGTTTATCTTAATTTGTCCCAAGCTTTGCCAGCAGTGCCTGATTACCCCACCACCTTCTTGTGTCTCCAGTTGCCTGTTAACACTACAGAGCTAGGTTTAGAAGGTGTAGGGCAGACTGGAGAATACAGGCATGGGAGGCAGCTTTCAATNGCCACAAGGCTCATGGACTCAGCCTTACAGAAAACTAAATGAGGTTTGATGACAGTCTNTGAAATGTTTTTGTTTTCATTAATGGTTGGTTGCCAATGAAATATATTACACAATAAAACTTTCAAATTTATTGTAAAAGCAAAACTAGNCTATGCAAACTGGGAGGGGGGAATCANCCTTGTTCCCAAATCTGGCCTCTCNAANGCAATTTCTANGTAGCTTAGAAGATTGCCACATTTTGAAACATTGAGAAACCCCCTCCCATCCTCTTTGCAGACCAGGACAGGGATTCTGAACATGAACTTACCTGTTCCTGGTGGTTCACAGGGATTAGATCTGTAACAAGGCTCTCTCTATTCGTCTGATCTTAAATGACTTCCTTGGGGCACTCTGTATGGTCCATCAGAAGCAGGTCCACTCGGCTATTCATTTGCCTCAAACGTGACTGTTGGATTCATTTACTCTTTTTNAGTAAGACATCAATAATCAACATCTAGAGTCCACTTCTGTTTCTGCTTTAGTCCAGGAGTTGCTTTCTGAGGTGGTGNCGGATCGCTATGGTCTTTGTGAGACATTGCCATGGTTACCATGGCCAGGGTCACAGGGGCAGGTAATGATGCACCTCAACAGCCTTANTTCAGACNTCAGGTTCAGGTNTTGGTCTNTGAGCAGAAGTGGACTCTAGATATTGATTATTGATTATCGGCTTCTCTCTTTTCCAGAAATCTTCTCTACGTCTACCCACAGAGACTGAACTTTGCTAACAAACTTGCGTCTGCCCGGAACATTACAATAAAGATCCAGTTTATGNGTGGAGAAGACCCCAGCAACGCTATGCCGGTAAGGAGAGGGTAGTGTTTGCCTCCATTCTGGCAGGCTGTGCTCTCTTTGTCTGTTCACAGGGATGAAATCTTGAGTTCCTCAGTATACAGAGTATGTCCACCACCCACCCGAGGTCTCTTGATCCTGCTAGACAAATGCTTTACCAGTGAGCCACATACAGGAGTGTTTCATTCCTGCAGGGACCTTACTCAGCACACGCAGGGACCTTTCTGGCTAGTCCAGTTGTCCCTAGGATGGTGGTGGGGAAACAGCATCTGTCTTAAGTCTCTTTCCCAAATGATGCCATTGTGAGATGTCACACATTGTAAATGAAGACCATTTTAAAAGACTGAAAGATCTTGTAGGGTCTCCCCACATTGCCATGGAGCCATGCCGTTCTAATACTCTACAAGTTAGAGAGTGGCTCAAGGCTCACTATTTGGCTAGATTTCTTCCACATTTGCACTTAGGTGAGTGTGAGACCATTTACAAAAAATCTGAAGCATAGCCTAGTAATAATAACACCACCACAACACCTTTTAGAAATGGATCTTTATCCTGAGGCAAACCATAAACCAGTAATACAGACTAGAATAGTATCTGAGAAGCCCCAAATGCCCAGATTTGCTAGTAAATTACGTGATTGGTTAGCTATTCGCAAAAGTAATGGAACTCAGCTACTACTCCTCTGAGATTGTAGGTACTAATAGAACACTTGTCTAGCATGTATCNGAGTCCTGGGTTTGATCCCTTGCAGCACGCAGTTGGTGGGGGCATGCCGGAGCACAGAGTGAAGGGAGGGAAAGGTGGTGACTTTTTGCCTCATATCCTTTTCTGGTGGAAGTGATGTATTCCTAGGACTTCCTTTCTAATGGGGACTATGGGGGTCCAGTCCCTCGATAGTCCCCTCCCAGGGTCCGGGAAGAATCTACAACCAGCTGATAATTTATTCTTAGGTGAAATGACATGAACCTATGTACATGAAACTCCTTAGTCCATACACTTTATTATTCTGTGCCAGTTCTCTTCATAGCTTCTATCCTGCTCTCATGCCTAGCTCCCATCTTGCCTGATTTCTCTCTACCTTTATCTGCTGTCCCCTCTAAGTTCTATCTTAATTCTCTCATCTTAATTCTGCCTCGTCTTGGTCTTTCTTCTCTTGTTCTTCCCATCTCCTTCTTCCTCATCTCCTTCTTTCCCATCTTGCTCTCCTACACCTTCCNCTTAATTCTGCCTCGTCTTGGTCTTTCTTCTCTTGTTCTTCCCATCTCCTTCTTCCTCATCTTGTTCTTCCCCATCTTGCTCTCCTACACCTTCCGTCTCGTTCCTCTAGTTCTCTCTTCTAGCCCCTCAATCTAGTTCTTCACCATCCCAGTTCGCTCCTCTCCAGCTCTTACTCATCGAGTTCTTCCATTCTCTCCTCTCTTCTCCGTCTCCTCTCTGTTCTCTTGTCCTCTTCTGTTCTCTCTCATGAGAATAAAACTGCCTTTTTAATCCCTGTGACCCTTATCTCTCCAAACTATCTCTGCTCCCTTCATTTCTGGCAAGTGTGTTTGGTCGCTAGGCAACTTGGCTAGGCAACTTCCATCACAGCTAGATGTACCTGTAAGTTGGAACCCTATAGTTCTGAGTTAATTATTAAGTGTGGATCTAATACTAGCGATAAGACTTCGGAGAGGAGAAAGTTAAGCTTAATTAGCACATCTGCCAGGCCTGAATTCCTGCAAGGTCATACAGGCAGGTAAGAATTCTCCTCCAGCAGTGACCATCAGGCTTTCTTTTACAACCCAAAATGGGAGTGGTAAAAGAGGAGGTCAACTGAGTGCAATGATCAGTTAAAAAGGGAATTTATGTGCTCAGTCTGTATTCCTAGAAGTTATTAGGTAAGGAGTTAGGGATCCATAAAGTTTGTAAGGCAGTAAGGAAGGAGGGTCTCNCCTTATATTGCACAAGAAATAAAGCTNTCCACCTGACCTAGGAAACAGGTGTTGTTTCGTTTGGCCTTGGATGCTTGAAAGGTATTTTAGATAAATACACTGTTAGGAGTTCTTGGAAGCATACAGCATACAAGAAAATCATTGTAGGAACCAGCTAAAACAGATAAAAAAGCTAAAATATCACCAAGACTTCTTAAGCCATGGCTTGACCTTCGGAGAAGTCCTTGACTTTTTCAAGTAGTAGCTTTTGTGATAGTAGCTGAATTCCATTACATTTTCCTGTGGCTTGCAGCACCTTTCCTCATATGTCTACTTTCTAAAAAGCCCTCTCTCCCACCTGTTCTCTGATGCAAAGTGTCCTCTTGCAACAGTGGCAGGAGAGGTGGAAGAGGGGGTGCTTGGAAAGGTAGGTCTGGGGGACTCCCCTAGTCCTCTCTGCCCTCGCCCTGGCGGCTCACCCCTCGGGCTTCCAGGTGTATGTGCAGAGCCTGTGTGTGGCCAGCGTACTCAGCCAAGGGACAGTGGCAGTAAATCTCAGCCCATTCTCCACTTACAAAACCCTGGGCCTGGTCTCTGGATTGCTGCATCTAGAGCGAAAGGCTCTTTCCTTTGCCCAGGAGCAAGGCCACTAGTCAAACCCTGCGTTGTTGGTGCTGCAGCAGACTCCATGAGGTAGCTGCACAAAGTCTCCCACATGGCCAAGGCCATGTCCTTGGAGGGAAGAAGATCCTAGCATCTTGCTAAGGACAAATGAATGTGATGTTAGGTTGTGTCTGTGCACTGAGACGGTAATGAGACCTCCAGTTTTCCAGGCTCACACCTGTGCCCTTGGTCACTAGTTAGTCCCTTGAAGCCTCAGTTCATTCTTCACCCGCGTTTAGTCTGTATGATCATGCCAACTGTAAGACTTAGCCTTAACTGATAAACTACAACTCTGTGAGAATACAGTGTCCTGTTGATGTGATGGCAGATGATTGGATAGAGTCAAAAGTCACTCTTAACTTGGTTCCTTCCACATCGATGAACAGGTCATCTTTGGGAAGTCCAGTGGGCCTGAATTTCTGCAGGAAGTGTACACAGCAATTACATACCATAACAAGTGAGTATATTTCAGAGTCTTGAACATATGCTACAATTATTTCAATATCTCCCAGGTTTTGGGGGTTTGGTTTTGAACTCCATGAGTGCTTTTCCCAACAGTTTTTGCAACATAGGGACTAAGGGGCAGAGGGAGTTTGTACCTGTTTTATAATTCTGTGTTGACAATATATAATTTTTGTAAGTAACTAAGGCTTTAAGGAGAGAAGATCTTCAAGAATCTAATATTATTTTGATTAATTTAAAAATTATGATAGCTTATATAGTGTTACATAACAAAGAGTATTTTCTTACTTGGTTTGAGATCCAAAGAGGGCCAGAAGCAAAGCCCAGCCAGCTCTCTTTGGTCATCTTGTCATTTGCCCCTTACCTACTATAAGCCAACCAAAGGAGAAATGGTATATTCAATGTCAGTAAAGTGAGTGATGGGACCCTCTAACCTCATTCACATTTCACAGGTTGAGGAGGGACATCTCTTTGATGTCAGGTAGCGTTTCATCTTGCCTGATAACTAGATTCCTTGAGGGGCTTCGTGTAAATACTGGCCAGGCTTGTCACAGTGGCTAAATAGGTAATGCGTGTGAAGCCTTAGCACAGTCGTTGACAGGACAGCCGCATGCCAGACCTGTTCTTGGGTCTGAGATGGGAAAAGAGGTCCTAGCAGTACTCTGACCCTCAGCCTCTATCCTGATTAAGTTGTGTTTTTCCACTGTGTGGGTAAAGTCCTTTCTCTCTAACAAAGCCTTCAGATTCTGAACATTTTTATGTAGGTGGAATGTTTCTCATAGTGTCAGCTTGGCCTCAAGGCCTCACAGCTTAGGAGCAGGATAAAGTAAATGAGAAACCCCACAGCATGCAGGTGCTCGCTCAGGAGCAAAGGGTGGGCAGTGCTGTACCTGGTACTCAGGGAGTCATCCTTTTGCCGAAAAGNGATTTGTGTCTAATGTGCTTTTGATACAGGTCTCCCGACTTTTACGAAGAAGTGAAAATCAAGCTCCCCGCCAGGCTCACAGTAAATCACCACCTNCTGTTCACCTTCTACCACATCAGCTGTCAGCAGAAGCAGGGAGCCTCGGGAGAAAGTCTGCTGGGGTATTCGGTGAGTTGCTTTCAGCTTGCTCCCTCCCCGTGCAACTGCCAATGGAGCCAAGGTCCCTGCAGAGAGTGTTGGCAGTCTGCTCCCTTGCTTGTCTCCTGTCAGGAGCTGTAAAATGTGCTAGTCTGGATTATAGCAGAAAGTAGAAATGGCTTTACTTAGAGAATGACAGGTTCCTCAAATGGAAAGCTGGTGGGTGATAAATCTTTAATGAATATTCATTTATTTAAGAAAAAAGGCATTGTAATATCTGTTATTTCCAAATTTAAGTGCTTTATATATATAATTAGCTTTTCAGGGGAAAAAGTTATTTCTTTAAAAAACATGACAGGTAAAATGAACATTGATATTCAGACAGGAGCCAATACTGGCCATAAAGAAAAAAAAAATGCTACTACTTGGGCCCAGAAAGCAGAAAATCATTGACATTACCTTCTCAGGAACTCTCAGGGAATTTACAATGCAAAGGAGTGGGTTGAAACTGCTGCCAGAAGGAGACCTGGTCAATATCTAATCATTGTTTAGTTTTGTTAGATGGCTGTGAGCTAGATAAATCGCCAGGGCTGTGCGCAGCTGTAAAAACCACTTTGCTCTTGACATCATCTGTTTCAGTGGCTGCCGATTCTCTTAAATGAACGTCTTCAAACCGGATCCTATTGTCTCCCAGTTGCCTTGGAAAAACTGCCACCCAACTACTCCATACATTCTGCTGAGGTAACCAGCACGGTCTGGCAGCTGCTTCCTGCCCGGCTGTGGCCTAGGATCACTTTCCCACGCCCAATTCCCATTCCTGAGGATGTGTCTGAGGTCTGAGGTGACTTGCCGGGCTTCTCCAGGGTTGTCATCTCCGAGCACCCTGTGTTTTCTGAGAGCACATTGTTCCAACAGGATGGGAGGAGGGTTTGACAGTGAAAGAAACTCTACTGGTTCAGACATCACCACATCAGAGTGTTCTGTAGATGCAGCATGCACCTGAGGCAAAGCTACCTCGAATTATCTGCAGTTCTCAGTTCTGTAGATTAGGAGACAGGTTGAGCCCACTTGTGATAGATGCTGCTCCTATCAAGAATCCTTTCGGGATGTTTCCAGGCCTGAATCAGCAGTTCCTCTTGTGGGCCATTGGTCACAGCCAGGGTGGACAGACTGTAAAGATGCCAATTCCAGAGCCTCTGCCCTTCCTGTCTTGGCTGTTCCTCTTGTCTTTGCAGTCTGTGGCAATACCACAGTCTAAAGATGCTCCTATGACTCCCAGCCCACTATCATGTCTCTCACCCTGTTAGCAGAGGTTTACATCAATGAGTATTATTTCTAAGCAAATCATCTTACTCATAAGTATTTTATCATGTATCATGGCAATACGATTCTTTTTCTAGCCATCACAGTATCATTGGTGGACATAATCCTGAATACCATCCTTTATCCATTCAGCAACCACCTTTCCTGTTCCCCACAAGGACCCTGTTTTTACACTTGTCTGAATTGGGGTCCAGATGCAGCCTGTGTGGTGTTGGTCGGCGTACCTTTCAAGATCGTGTAGCCTGTAGTTCTTCCTTTCATTCTTTTGGGTTTTAAGTTGAAGAAATTTCCNGGACCTTCAGTTTAGATAGACCCTTCCCAGTCTTCCTTCCCTGCCATTTTCTGTCACCTCCAGGCTGCCTCTTTCCCTTTGCTTTAGACTAAAGCTGTTCTCCTTGACACCCCAGGCCAGCCTGAGGATGGAGAGATTCCAGNCCANCTTTATGCCCTTGGTGTAAAGTGCCTTGCAGAATCCCTCAGAACTGCTTTTCCAGAGCCAGCAAGGTGGTGCATACTGTAGTCCCANTATGAGTGANGCAGGAAGGTCACCATAGTCTACAGCCTAGTGAGCCATCATTAAAGGCCAAGAATAAACAAACCCTGGTTTTCAGTTTTTAAGCTNCACATTCTAATTTGGTAGGACTCCTATGTTTTTATTTTTTCAAATACATAGATAAAACCTGAGGTTTTGTTGTTGCTTTGCTGAAATTTTTAAAAATGGTTTTTAAGACAAGGTCTCATATAGCCCAGGCTGTCNTCAAATTNACCAAGTAGCCAAAAATGGCTTTGAACTCCTGATCCTCCTACCTCGACCTCCCTACAAGCATGTACCACCACACCCATCTAAACCTGAAATTTTAAGACAAATCCAAATCCCAAACACCAATCTTCCACTCTCCAACTGTGTGAATGTGGGTGTATTACTTACCTCCTCTGACTCTCAAAGATGAAATGGAGTCCATATCTGACTATAAGGTGCAATGGACATTAATTAAAATGGGCTTATCTAGAGGTAAATAATGTTAGTTTCTTTTCCTACCTTAGTCCCTCATTGTCTTTCACTATCAAATACAGCAGTAGCAGATGGCTAGTGAGATCTTGAATGGGCTAGTTCTGACTCAGAGCTGTTAGCGTAAAATATGGGCTGGATTTCAAAGTCTTGGTATTGGAAAAAAACAATATTTATTAATAATTTTTATGACTTCTCATTGAAGAAAGAGTGGGCCATACTGTGTGAAGTGAAATAGTCTGTTGGAATTGCTCTCACATGTTCTTTAATGTGGCTTCTCAACAATTTAAAGTTTTTGCAGCCAATGAGATGGCTCAGTGGATAAGGATGCTTGCCACCAGCCTTGATGACCTGAGTTTGATCTTGATCCCCAGGACCCACATAGTAGAAGGAGAGAACCAACTCCTAACATTATTCTTGTCCTCTATATGCACATACATGTCCCCCCCGCCTCAAATGAAAAAGTAATATTGATTCCTATTGGGTTTCTATTGAATGCCACTACTTTAGATTACAAATGCAAACTTGTGTCTACAAGAATCCCCCAAGTCACTTACGTGAGGCTGATCCCCAGCCTGGAACTGTGTGAGGAGATGAGGCTGGTGTTCTTGGGTATTCCAGCTCTCGAGTTAGAAATTGGTCTGTTATATGAACTTTGCTGACTTTTAAACATTAACAACAAATTCACAACAATGTGTAATACCTTGTGGGCCAAGTAGAGCTCTGTAAGCTTGGGCTCCAGTTTGTACCTTCAGAAAGTCCCGTGGGTCCCCATCCTCTGCCACCACCCTCGTCCTCTCCTTGCAAACATAGCGTGCTTCCTATCATTTTGATGAAAGAAGCACAAAACCCAGGCTGGGCCCTCCTTGGTCCAGCACTGCCTGCTCTCTCTAGACCCTAGAGTCTAGAGAAACATAATACTAATGGGAGCTTGAGGCAAAGCNTTCTCTCTGAGGCCTAAGGAAGTAGATATTGGTGGTAAATGAAATGGAAGAAGCATAATGAACAAGCAGCAGCCAAGCAGTCTTAGAAATACTTTGTTTAAAAGGAAGTTATTTTGGGTGTTCAAATCCATTCCAATTTCCAGTATCTNTCCTGACATCCTTGATTAATGGGAAGATCATTTAACTACATTCCTAGCATCAAAGAGCATCAGTGTTGAATAAGAGGTTAGAGATAGATGACACAGCTCAGCTCTCCTAGCATTTCAACAAATGCTAAGGCCCAGGGAGTGTGATTGACTTGTCAGTGTGAAAATAACTAGTTTGGTGTAGAATCGAACTTGAANGAAAGAACTCTGACTTTTAGCTATGGTAGTTCTCTGTTGGTATAGAACCTTGCCATTCACTGACNAGTTGCTTGTTAACAGTTGGAAAGGGGAATCACGTTGCTAATCTTTGTTCTTTCTCTCTCTTTAACACAGAAAGTCCCTTTACAGAATCCTCCCATTAAGTGGGCTGAGGGCCATAAGGGGGTATTTAATATTGAAGTNCAAGCTGTTTCTTCCGTTCACACCCAGGTAAGGAATGTCAAGGCCTCCTGCTGGGTTATACATCTCATTAGCCCCCTTTCTTGGCCTGTGATACCTAGTGCACCAACTCTGCCTATGGAGTGAAACCTGATTTATTTTTTCTTTGATTAATAGTTATTAAAAGGTCCTATTTTAGCNGGGCGGTNGTGGAACACTCCTTTAATCTCAGCACTTGGGAGGNAGAGACAGGTGGATCTCTGTGAATTTGAGNNTAGCCTGGTCCACAGAGCGAGTTCCAGGACAGCCAGGGCTACACAGAGAAACCNCGTCTCAAAAAACCGAACAACAAAAAAAAGGTCCCATTTTGCACAGTGCATTCTGCAAAGAAGTCCATTATCTTTGCTGGAAGCATCNGGGACTGAGACTTCTAANCTGAAGCACTGGCTAGAGGGTGTACCAAATTCCTGGGAGATAGCACCTCATGAGTGTCTTCTGCTTTCTGCCTTCCCAGGACAACCACCTGGAGAAGTTCTTCACGCTTTGCCACTCTCTGGAGAGCCAGGTGACCTTCCCTATCCGTGTGCTGGACCAGAAGATCACAGAGAGCACGCTGGAGCACGAACTGAAGCTCAGCATCATCTGCCTGAACTCNTCCCGCCTGGAGCCCCTGGTGCTCTTCCTACACCTAGTGCTGGACAAACTCTTCCAGCTTTCTGTGCAGCCCATGGTCATCGCTGGCCAAACAGGTAGAGGCCTGGGCGCTGGGAGGAGGCATGGCTAGACCACACAGCTCTGCCTAATGAAGCTTGGCTTTCCACAAACCCAAAAGAATGCTAACCCACAAATGCCAGGAGCAACCTTTGCAACCTTTGTNGTGAACTCCACTCCAGGACTGTTTTGTCAGACTCCCTACATGTTTAAAAAAAGAAAGGAAGAAGGGCTTCGAGTGATGGCTCACTGATTAAAAGCACTTGTTGCTCTTGCAAAGGGCCTAGGTTCGGTTCCCACCACTCATAGTTCACAACTCTCTGTAACTCCGGTTCCAAGGAGTCTGGTGGCTCTTTTGACCTCCACAGGCACTGCACTCACATGGTACACATGCATACATGCAGGCAAAACACTCATATACATCAAATAAGAAAATAAAATAAATGTAAAAAAAGGTTTTTAAAAGAAGAGGGGAGTGGAGGGGTGAGAGAGAGGAAGAGAGAAAGAACATTAAAATGAGTTCTTAGGGCTGTTGAGATGGCTCAGCAAATAAAGGTGCTTGTCTCCAAGCCTGCTTGATGACTTGAATTTAATCCTTGGGATCCATGTGGTAGAAGGAGAGTACTGACTCCCATAAATTGTTGTCTGAACTTCACATGTGCACCATGGTGTGCACACACACACACACACACACACACACATAAATGTTAAAATTATTTTAAATAGGATCTTTCATATTAAAGCTTTTGCAGGTGGAGTACTTGGGGCTCACTGGCCAGCCATCATAGCCTACATGGCAAGTTCAGGCATGTTACCAAAAAATGAGGTGGAGANCAATTGAGGGAGACATCTAATGTCAGCGTCTGGCCTCTGCATGTACATGCAAACAGGAACATATGTACACACATGTACATGTGGCCAGGCATGCTAGCACATGCCTTTAATCCCAGCACTCAGGCAGGCAGATCTCTATGAATTCAAGCCTAGCCTGGTCTACAAATCCAGTTCCAAGACAGCCAGGGCTATTATACAGAGAAACATCATCTCAAAAAAATCCACAAATCTACACATGAAGACAATGAAGGACTTAGTCTGCAGGCATTCATTTGGAACCTGCTTCTGCTCTGGCTAATACTAGGGAAGGCACAGTGTGGGAAGAAGGAGGCACAACAATTGTGAGAAATGCACTAGGCCTGGGAATGGTTTCCAGCCTTCACAGGGAGGCTAAGTTACCACCAGGCACAGCTTCAGAATGCTATGGTGTGGATTCCTGTCACTGTGGGGGCATTGCGGGCTTTGTGGAGGAGACTGAGTGTGGAAGGGATGGTCTGACTTGGTGGTCAGTGTGATTTTGCGGCAAGAGGCAAGGAAGACAGTCCAGGTGAGGATGACAGCATGAGCAAAGTCAAGAAGGAGGGAAGACTACAGAATGGGGATAATCTGATGNCTACCTCACTAGGACTTAGCTGAATTTGAACGGAAACANGCACAAAGTTGGCTAAAGCCAANTGATGGAGGGCCTGGAGCACCAGACCAGTATGAGTATGGTACAAACAGTGTGCATGGATCTGCTNTGGAGAATATCATAACCTGTGTACATTATTAAGATTCACCTTTNTGAGAATCTATTATATACGTTGCCCTCACATCCCTTGAGCATCCTGTTGAGATGTCAATTCTGGTTCAGCTGATCTGGGGTAGAGCCTAAGGATACAGCCCAAGGTGATGCTGATGATGTCAGTCTGCAGAACCCACTGCATAGCCTGTTCTCAGCTGAGTTTAGAGAGCGATAGCACATGAACATGGACACATCCTGGTTGTAGGAAACTGCTCTTAGCAAAGGCAGAAAAAAGAACGGAATGTGAACCAGGCGTGGTGGGTTATGCTACCATACCTAGCACTTTAGGAGGCTGAAGCAAGAGGAGTGCAGTGAGTTCTAGGCCAGCTTGAGCGACACAGAGGGAATGTGAGCACGTCTGTGGTGAGCANAGNTGGAACACGGGAGCTGACTGGANCTTAGNTGCCTCCCACCGACATTCCTTTTGCCTGGCTAAGGTGGTCAGTGATGAGGACATACTGTTAACTGGTCTGAGAACATCTACCTCAACTTCTCGTCTCTCTTGGCTCCTCAGCAAACTTCTCCCAGTTTGCCTTCGAGTCTGTGGTGGCCATTGCGAATAGCCTGCACAACAGCAAGGACCTGAGAAAGGACCAACACGGGAGGAACTGCCTGCTGGCCTCCTACGTGCACTATGTGTTCCGGCTGCCTGAGCTGCACAGGGACGCACCCAAGTCAGGTAAGGTTTCCTGAGGGGACAGGGACCTAGCAGGGTACCACCTCATACCACTGCCGTGGATTAAAGGAAAACTTGTGTAAGTGCTGCAATGAAAAGTTTCTAGATGCTTCTCCCTCCCTCCCTCCCTCCCTCCCTCTCTCCCTTCTTCTCTCTTTTCATGTTGTACTTGCTATCTCTGCCTAGTCGGTAATTTCTCAGTGACCTTTTCTCCCATTGCCAATTTATGAATCAGTTGAGGATCTGCTTTAAAAGATGGAGAACTGTTGACTGTGTCAGATTCTAGAATAATAGTTAAAAAAAAAAGTATCTATCCAATGGCAGTGACACCACTGAAAGTTCTGAAACTTTTCACTCTATAAGAAAGAGTTCTCATTCCCCCAAGCTAGGTTAATAATAATCCATTTCACTATTCTTCTTAGTTATTTGCATAANCAATAAACCATAATGTCTGGGTAACATGACATAAAATATCATCAATGAACTTTAAAAAAAAAATCCCACATCTAAATACACTTTGCACTTTTTTAGTCTCTGCAGTCATATTTTACATAAATCTATCATTTCAGTCCAATTTTAAAACCAGAGTTGGACTCACTTTGAAGCATTGCATATGCCTGTCCTCAAAAGATGACTGCGGATAATTCATTTTGAACAACCTTCCTCCATGACTTACACCATTGCATCATTTAAATATTGAGCAAATAAAAATATTCATATTTCTATCCTACTTGAGAATTCAGAAACTCTGGCAACCTGGGGGTCGGGTTCCTTGTGGCCGTGACAAACTGGTCTCCAGTTCCCCACAGCCCTCCCCACTTCTCCCCACCTCACACCCTGCCTANTTCACCCAACATTGCCTCCCTGCCCCTCGAAGCTGCAGAATAATGAGGCCTCTTTCCAAGCCCGATCTGGTAGGTTTGCATTCTACTTCCAGTCCTCCCTTATTGGGTCCTTCTCAAGCTCTGTAACTGATTCTGTCCTGTCTCTTGACATGTCTCTGGCTGCTGGGGTACAGGTGGCCCTNCTGTCNTCCCCGACCCCCGATACCACACCTATGGACGCACATCNGCTGCCGCCGTGAGTTCAAAGCTNATGCAGGCCCGTGTGATGAGCAGCAGCAACCCAGACCTGGCTGGGACACACTGTGCAGCAGACGAGGAAGTTAAGAACATCATGTCTTCAAAGGTAGGGG
>LZPO01017309.1:92631-117583 GCA_001675575.1 Neotoma lepida
AAGACATTTAATATCTTGTAAAATTCATTGTGTGCATACTATCCTGTGGGTAATTTGAAAGTTTGTAATGAGCAGTCATTGTTACAACCAGTTTTTGCTTTAGATTGACTTTGAAACTTAACTTCCCCATAAATATGTGACGTTTGAGTGTTGAAATAGTTTTTACTCTCCTGGCCACCGAGGAACAGCAGAGGAGTCTATGTGTGTTTATTCTAGGTTTTTGCATATATGTGTAAGACAAGTGAAAACCACAGAGGATTGCCGGCCATTGCTTCTTCATTTAGTTTGTCTTGATTTGCCCAGGACTGAGTGGGTCCCCAACATGAGGGTCTTTCCGTTTTGAGAGCAGAAAAGTACCAAGCAAACCAAGATGAGTCATTAGCCTTACTTTTGATCCTCAGCTTCTTCCCCATCACAACGATTGTCTAGAGAATAAACAAGTGCCCAGCTAGGTTGAAGAGTGGGAAGATGAGGAAGTTAACACTCACGTCTGTGTCACATTTGCTACAGAGCAGTCAGGAGACTGGAAGGGAAGCGAAGGCATAAAGTAGCTCTGAGTGAGTCTTCAAACATCTGCCTCTGGGACACAGGGTTGCCATGACCTGCATGGTATTAGGATTGACCTCACTGGGGTGATGGGAAATGAAGGAATGACAGACATATGTACAGAAAAGCTGGGATCCAGTGGACTGTGGGCTCTAATGGAGACACACTAGCAACCTGGAGACTCAGTGTATTTGTTATATAAGCTGAAGAAGGAGGCAGATTAGTTTACCGAAATAGGGAATCTCTGTAGGGAAGTAGTCTCAGGCTGCAGTCATCAGGGAGGTGGAAACTGTGGTTGGTACCTTCTGCATACACTGTCAATATCCGTGCTTAGATCAGATGGAGGTCTTGCCATTCCATATGGGTCTGAGGCATTGGGGTCCTTGACATGGCCATGCTCTTGTCAACAATACCCATTCACTCAGGACTTCATCCTCTCCCCCACACAGGATGATACCACTGTGTCTCTGTCCAGTTTTGTTTTGTTTTGAGACAGAATCTACTATATATCCCTGCCTGGACTGGAACTCACCATGTAGACCAGGCTAGTCTCAAATTCACAGAGATCAGCCTGCCTCTGCCCCAAGTGCTGGAATTAAAGTCGTGTACCACCACACTCAGTCCTTTTTAAAACATCTAGATGTGTATAAGAGACAGATATGGGTCTGAGGCATTTGTCCTTGTCAATAATACACATCACTCAGGACTTCATCCTCTCCCCCACACAGGGTGATACCACTGTGTCTCTGTCCAGTTTTGTTTTGTTTTGAGACAGAATCTACTATGTATCCCTGCCTGGACTGGAACTCACCATGTAGACCAGGCTAGTCTCAAATTCACAGAGATCAGCCTGCCCCTGCCCCAAGTGCTGTAATTAAAGTTGTGCACCACCACACTCAGTCCTTTTTAAAATTTTTAAAGTGTGTGTGTGTGGGGGGGTGCATTTTATTTTATTTTATTTTATTTTTTTTTTGGTTTTTTCGAGACAGGGTTTCTCTGTGTAGCTTTGCGCCTTTTCTGGAACTCACTTGGTAGCCCAGGCTGGCCTCGAACTCACGAGATCCGCCTGCCTCGTGTGGTGCATGTTTTAATGCAGAGATCCACTCATAAACCCGTCCATCACATTTCCCACATGAAGCTATAGTGGGACTGTGCAAAGAAAAATTGCCCAACCTNGAACACATTTGGATATCATCCAGACAGTGGTCCTCAGAGTGTGGCCCTGGACCAGTAACATCCACATCCCCTGGGAAACTCAAGTGCAAATTCTCAGCCCCTGCTCCAGACCTTCTGAATCAGAACTCTAAGGGTAGCATCAGCTANCTGAGTATGACTAAGTCTCCACAGGCTTCTGATTCACATTCAAATTTGAGGATCATNGCTACCAACAAACCAGTTCTATGGATGAGCAAACTAAGGATAAAGAGAGGAATGCGTTTCATGGTCTGTGGGACTTCAAAAGTCATTCCTCCCTAACATACACCACCAGTTCCCAGTACTACCCAAGAGGGCTTCCCCATAGAATGCAACTGTTAGTCCAAGGCTGGGGCTAAGTTGCAATGCCACCCTCTGCCTGCCTANATGTTATTTCAGGATTGATGTTGCCACCTGTCATGTGTGGCCCGGGGTATCTTGGACTCAGGCTTCTGTAACTAACCAGCTATTATGTTAGCAAAGAAGGAAAGGGGGTTTCACTGAGTCATAACCTTGCCGTCACAGCCTGGTTTTTGTTTGTTTGTGTTTAGCATTTTCATGAGGAGCTCGCCCTGCAGATGGTGGTCAGCACCGGACTAGTGAGAGAAACAGTCTTCAAGTACGCCTGGTTCTTCTTTGAGCTTCTGGTGAGATTCTTGAATTTATATCTGTGTTCAGTCAGGCAAGCAAAGCACACAGGGGAAAGGCAGAGCTCCCTATGTCGGGCCCNGGCTGTAAACCTCGGATTGTTCCTTGACATGCAATTCTCCTTCACCCTCCATCCGTCTNCCGCCCCCGTTTCTGTATCTCATCCTGGTTCCCACCTGGTCAAGCCGCCAATATTTCTCACTTGCCTCTTGCAACATCTTCCTTTTTCTTCCTCCTGTATTCTTTTTGCTCTTAGCCCATCCCTCCTGCCTCAGGCAGCCAACATTATACAGACTGTGTCAATCTCATGGTTTCCAGTATGCTAGAAATAAAGTGCCATTAAAAAAAAAATCATAAAATACCCTTGTGTAGTCCTAATGTGTGCCTCTATCTCCTGCCATGGCCCCCTCATTGGGCCACATTGNGCCTCTTTTAGTTCCTGGAAAGTATCAGGCCTGGCCTTTTTAACCTAAAGCTTTTTGTTTTTTTAATTNCCTCTCACAAACTACCTTTTACTGCCTACCCCCAACACACCTCTGCTCATCTTCTGGCTCCAGCTTAAATGTCNGCATCTGCAGAGCCCTTCTCCGACCGCCTTATCCCGTAATAGGTGTTCCACTTTATAATTCTCCCCTTGAAGACCCATTCCTCCCCTTACTATCACTTTACACAGTCTGTCATTGTTTTTCCTGTCTCACCTATTGGATTTCTAGGATTTGGTCTCTCTTCATTATTCTGTCGTTAGCCTCAGCAAGCTCTTTGATATTGTGCAAACAATAACCAACTACACTAATATTGGTTGGAAAGAGTATGAACTCTGTATATGTTTACCCTACCACTGCTGNCAGTCTCCCAGCAGAACAGTGAAAGGTNCGCTTATAGTTCCTCCATTTTAAAATAAGAATACTACTGATACCTACTTGTATTTCAGTACTAATGGATGTGAAAAGATTTTGTCATAAAAACCATTAAGAACAGANGCTGGGGAGATGACCCAGTGAGTCAGAGCACTTGCTCTGTGAGATAAGAACTGAGTTCAAATCCCCAAGGCCCACATACCAAATTAGGCATGGCTGCATGTGCCTGTAACCCCAGCACTGGAGGACAGAGATAGGTAGATACCAAGAGCTCGCTGGCCAGCCAGCCTAGTCAAATTGCAACCTTCGGGTTCAGCAAGTCTCAAGGTAATAAGGCGGGAAGCAGCAACAGAAGACATCCAGAGCCCTTCTTTAGTCTCCACATGTGGGAGGTATGTGCACAAGCAACCACACTCTCACGTGCCACGTGCACAGAGCACACCCACCCATACATACCCCCACACAAAGAGCATAAGCATACCCCCTTCTTTTTATTGTGGTATTGGGGATTAAATTTGGAGTCTGGTGCATGCTAAGCAGGCATTCTATTACCGACCTCTATCCCCAACATAGCATTTATTCAATGTTGCTAAACAGAGATGCAGAGTGAAATGATACTAAATGGAAAAGGTATAAAATCACAGGTGAGGAGTGACTGGGACATGGGTGGTGTTGCTTTATGTTCATTGGGTTCCTTCNTCTAACATTTAGTGAATAATATTTTTAAGAAAAGCGAGAAGAAATTTTTTTTGTTGTTTTCTCAATGTAAAGCCAAGGTTGAGAAAGCAGCAATACTGAGCAATCAGACAGAAAGAGGAAAAGGGTCAAAGGGAATGAAGATAACCACACATCAGGAGGAAGAAGGGCATGCTGTGCCCCCGAGTTAAGAATCTAGCTTCTTACTACAGNAACAGTCTGAGATCTGAATCCCTGGAGTGTCAGCATCCCCAGGCCTGTCTGAGAATGGTTCCAGTGCCCTGATGCAGACCCCAGAATCACANGGGAGTGTTTGATAGAACCAATGAGATTCTTCAGATCCCTTCCCTGTGGGAGTGAAGGAAACACCATGCACTGACCTGTCGTCCCAGGTGACCTCAAGGCACACCTACAATGGACTAGTCCCCACCACCTCTACTTTGTGAGTCCCCTAACCATAACTAAAGGGCTCTGGGGTTTTGACCATTTCAAAAGCAGATCTTAGTCTACAAGCTAAGCTAGTTAAGGCTTCTGGCTACAGCTTGCCAGCCTTTGGCTAATAGCATCATCAGGGTATACATGAACTCTATGGTCTGGCACAAAATAGACNGGCAGCAAAACTCACTCTTCTCTTTTTCTTGAGGCACAGAAAGTGTTTAAAAAACCAAACAAACCATGTCCTGTAGGTCCTGCTTCTGTTGCCATCTCACCCGCATCAAGCTTCCCTTCAGAGAAGATCCACGTGGCCCATGATCCATCTATACATAATTCATAAAATAATTCCAAATTCTAAGTCAAAATTGCTGATTAAAGAAGTAAAAACTAGATCTGCCTTAATTAAANGTGTCTTAGTTATGAACTCACACATTTGCATTCACATGAACACACTTCATCTAACTGCTCTTCGCTCCCAGGCAGCACTGTGCTTGTTGGGAAAGCACACAAGTCCCTGGGGAACCAACTCAAGCCCAACTACGTGATGTTCCAGTAGCAACTCTGCTGGCTCTTGATGTTGTTGTTTGTTTTTGCTCTTTCTCATTTTGAGGGCCCACCACCCAGTTCCCAAATAAATCACACATGGAGGCTTATTCTTAATTATAAATGCCCAGCCGTAGCTTGGCTTGTTTCTTGCCAGCTTTTCTTTACTTAAATTATCCCCTCACCCTTATGCCTCTGGGCTTTTCCTGTTCTCTTACTTCTGTAAATCTCACTCTTACTCTGTGGCTTGCTGTGTAGCTGGGTGGCTGGCCCTTCTTTTCTTGCTCCTCTTTGGCTCCTTCTTCCTCTCTCCTCCCAGAGTTCTCCTTCTNTCTATCCTCTCTGCCTGCCAGCCCCGCCTATCCTTTCTCCTGCCTCGCTATTGACCATTCAGTTCTTTATTAGACCATCAGATGTTGTATACAGGCTCAGTAACACAGCTTCACGGAGTTAAACAAATGCAACGTAAACAAAAGAAACACACCTTAAAATAATATTCTACAACAGAATCCATCCTTGAAACCCTGTGAGACCCCCTGTTTATCCCCATAGCACACACCAGGGCTACAGAGGCTTGCCAGCCTGCTCAGCCAGGGGTGGGTGGAGCCTCATTCTCTGACGCTCAAGCCCATGTTCTTTCTAGTCACTATTTTGTCTCTTTGAGAAGCTTGGAGTTTCAAGACATCTTCTCAGTCCATCAGACTGACTGGTGATGGACTAACCCATCCCGTTCAGGAGTCCTCCTCATTAGTGCAGTGTGTGATGGTAGTTCTTTGGTTCCCCGTTACTAGGAGCTCAGCTTGAGTGGTTCAACAGAGCATCTTCTAGCTCCATTTTAAAGACAAGTTCATATAAGGTGTAACANTGACTCTGTCCTTCATGTAATCCCAGTAGCAGCCGGCACTCCTGAAAAAAGAAAAGTAACATCCGAAGTAGATTGAGCATCTTTATGTATGCCAGGCACTGTTGTCTCGCTTCATCTTTATACAGCCTGAGTCAGGGTTCTTATGATTCTGAGTTTNCAGGTGGGGTTAGGGGAAAAGTGGCGGCCAGCAAAGAGCCTCCAGGTCTCTCTAGGGCTGTGGTGCGACTGCTTCACTGCCCATAACTACAAGGGGCTAAGAATCACAGAAAAGGGGAAAATTGCTTCTGATCTGGCATAATTCTTACTAAGACTTGTTTGACCCAAGAGAAAGTATTCACATATACAGTGAATACTCCCCCTTACCTCTAGGACCCCCTTGTGTGACACAGATGATGTAGTTTAGAAAAGCCCACATGGATCAAAGCACTTGAATGTTGGTCTAAATGCAGATCCACCAATACAGCAGGTACACAGGGCTCTTCAGACCGGAGCCACTCTGTCAGGGTCCCAGATGCTGGGGGGCATTTATCACAAGGCCTCTACCCAGGGGGTCTATGATGTTAACGGGAGCCAATAAAGATTGGTGAGGCACTCTGGGTGTAGCAGATACCTGAATCCTTTATTTACCTAGTTCATTCTGAAGAATCACAGAGAGGGGACAGAGCAGTTGGGGCATCAAGACATCTAGAGGCAGAGAAGGGGGTCCCCATGACAGGACCACTCTGTAGCAGTAGGAGTGACAAATGGCCAAACCTTTCACCAGTGATCTCAGGCTACAGGGGAAGGGACCATTGCTACAGCGTAGAGTCACCTAAAACATTCACAGATGAAGAAGGGCAAGAAGCCACGGGAGGGTTTGGTCAAGGACCTGGAAAGAACATTGATCTCAGACCCAGATGGGGCCCTCATTCCTCCATGCATTGTTGCATCCTTACCTGCTAGGGCTTAAGCAGCAGAGGGCGGTTTGACACCGCCAGCTGTGCTGACCCACCAGGTGCTAGTGAACAATAACTTGGTCACAGGAGCTGGTACACTTAGTTCTCAGGTGCATTTCACACTTTTTAATGAATGAGCCCCTGTGTGGCTAGAAACCACTGATTCAGCCCTTGGAGGCCTGAGATAACTAGGTGACCCAGTTCCTCTGGACATGTCATTCTNCATGAGGGGGTTCTGAAAGGTATCCATTCTCAGAATGGGCCACAGAGGTCAATGTGGGAGAAATTGTTTTNCTACCTTACCAAACCCTACAAATGATAGGCTGAGCCCCACTGATATTTCTTCTGGATTCTTCTGTGGAGAGCCAGGGATACAAGAGCTGGCAGGTTGCTGACAGTCTGGACAGAGGCCATCAGTGGGAAGTACGGTATTGTGAGAATTATTTATTTGGTTGTGCGATGACCAATCTTAGCAGGCAGGAGGCGAATGCAACAATGAGTTCAANAGCCTGGCGCTAGGGTGGGTTAGCCAGCAGAGCATCAGGATTGGGGTCACCTGAACAAAGAAGCCTTGTCCTCCCTGGTCCTGGCTGGGAGTGTAGTGAGAGAGAACAACAACAACAACAAAAAATGGTGCCCTGTTACCACTCCTCGTTCAGGTCCTCTCACCATGTGGGTGTGGGTCTTTGGAAATATGGATTTGTGTATATGTCTGTGTGTCCTGGGTTAGACAGTACCCTTGGGTTAGGAGTAACCATGTTCTTACATTGGATTGGACATGCTTGGGTCAGCATGAGCTACTCAGGGCATTATGTGAAACATGGATCAGAAAACTGCCTCCGTCCTTCCCTCTTGTGTTGCCTCCTCTGTGCTTGTACCTTGTCTCAGTCTTGACGGNTTTACGTCTCAAGAAACAGACTCTGCTGTTAGTGTACGAAAGGTCCCGTGCTGTTCTTCGGAGTGGAAGCCAATTTCCAAGACTCCAGATGGGGCAAATGTGGGTGGGTCAGCTTCCAAGGAGATCGCTTTTCTGTTGTTGGGTTGTTTGTTTGATTGATTGATTGATTGGCTAATGTTGTTTTTGCTTGCTTGCTTTGAGGCAGGGTCTCACTAGATAGCCCTGGCTGACTTGGAACTTACTATGTAGACCAGTCAGACCTTGGACTGGTAATAATTCCCCTGCAGCCACCTCTTGAGTGCTGGGATTACAGACAGATGCCACCAGGCCCAGCTGACGATTACTTTTTACTGTCATGCTCTGACTAGCCTGTACAAATTCATGAACATGATTTCAGAATGTCAGCCCACAGCCATAAGAAATCCCAGTATAGCGGATACTTTGCCTTTTTCTGTGACAAAATATCCTGAGGAAAATAAGGAAGAGGGGGTTTATTTTGGCTCACAGTTCAGGGATACAGGCCATCATGGCAGGGAGGCCTGGGTTGCGGGGCTTGAGGCAGCTGGGCACAGCCTCCCCTGTCAGGAAGCAGATAGGAATTCTTTGCTCACCTCTCTTTCTCCATTTTCTTCAGCCTGGAAACCAGCCATGGAATAGTGCTGCTCGGGACACACACACACACACACACACACACACACACACACACACACACACACACACACACACACACACACACACACACGGCATGGGACGGGGGACAGGACTACAGTTGACCCAATCATGCCTGAGGCTTATCTCAGGGTGACTTTTGATCCAAGTTGTCAAGTTGACAGCCAGCAATCACCACCACCCCAGCCTTTCCAGCCAGACTGCCCAAATAGCTCTCATCAAACTCACCCGACTGTAAGACTCAACTTACGATGCCAAAGGAATATATTGACCCTGGGAGCTCCTGGCCCAGAAAGAACCCAAAAATTCTACATGATCTAGATTTTAAAATATAGTAGGCATTAAACTAGTATCATACTAATTATCAAGTGATTAATCGATTAGTTGACTATAAGTTAGGCTTAAGACACTTAAAATATAATTTTCCCTAGAAGCTGAACAAACATGGACCATGAGACCTGTTTGAAAAAAAAATATGTTTATATTCTCCAGAGGCAGTGTTCTACATAATGATTAAATTTCTAGATAGCCAACAAAATCCTGATCAGCCCATAATATAGTTTAAATTTTAATTTCTAGAAGCAGAAATTAACTTGGTGTGAACTATAGACTTGCTTCTGGAAAACAATTGTTTGATTTTAAACTCAATATAGAAGGGACATTTCTCCCTTGTGTTCCTTACTGTAGTTTCAGGAAAAGAAAAGACTTCCCATCTGGACAGCATTATAAAATAGTTCCTTTGTGTGTCCTGTGTCATGTGCTATAACAACCTGTGTGGTTCTGAGAACTCAGCCTCACTCTGTCTTCCAGGATGTAGGCTGCTGGGGGTGGGGGGGGAGTGTCTCCTGACACTGGGCCCAAACAGCTAAGCTCCAGGTTTTGTCAGCAGTGTGAAAGGAACCCCTAAGTAGGGGTCAAGAAGAGGACACTCTGCCCACCTCCAGCCACCATGGCAACCATTCTGTGTGTCAGAAGCATTTTGTGGTTCAGAGGCAGCTTGGGTACCACGAGCACCAATGAAGTATCAGAAAGTCCACGGTGAAAGAGATTACCTTCCAGCCATTCTCCTTTTGCCCATTGTACACGCAGGTCACCAGTCTCCATGTTGACACTGTCCCCTTCCTCTATAGGTGAAAAGCATGGCGCAGTATGTACATAACCTGGATAAACGTGACAGTTTTCGGAGGACTCGTTTTTCTGACCGCTTCAAAGATGACATAACGACCATTGTTAATGTGGTCACCTCGGAGATAGCAGCCCTTTTAGTGAAACCTCAGAAGGTAACTGTGTGTCTTCACTTTCTAAGTTGTTTAATAAGCAGAAAAAATAAGCCTCGTTGGAAAACAGTAGTTAAACTGTAACAACAGGAAACGTATGCTGGACCAGCCCCTCAGGTGTGGCTGGGGATAGCTGTAAAGAAATTACAGTGTGGTTTACCATTTAAATGATTTTATGAAAGAAAATACTTTCTCTTGGGAGATACAGCCTGAAGTCCTATGGAATAAATAGGGATGATATTTACCACCTACTTGCAAAGGGTTTCAAAAATATTTGTTATGTAGAAAGAATGATAATAATGCAAAGTTTGCAAAATGTCAAGTATCAGTGACTTGTTGGTATGATTCTTGTACCAGTCTATAACTTGAAATCATAAAGTTTATATAGAAATAGATATGAATTTAATGGGCCAGCAAGAGGGCTCAGGGAGTAAAGGTACTTGTGCCCAGCCTGATGGCCTGAGTTCAATCCCCAAAACCTACGTGGTGGAAGTGGAGAACCGACTCTTGCTCGTTGTCTCCTGAGCTCCACATGCGCACCATAACTCACACTCACCACCACTACACAAATAAGTAAATGTAATCCAAATTTATTTGCTGGTTTTTTTGAGACAGGGTCTCACTATGTAGCTCTGGCTGTTCCAGAACTCACTATGTAAAAATCGTTTAGGTAAGAACACTGAGAAATAATAATAAAAACACTGAAAAACCAAACAAAAACAGACTGTCTTCAATTCTTGTAAGAATTCACCTTCCCAAGTGTGACTCTGACATCTTTCAGGCTGAAAACCCTGCCTAATTGGAAAAGAAAAAATTCTTAAGCCTTTTTGTCCTGATTGGATTTTATGTAATAATCCTTACAAATTAAGAATCTTTCTCCTGGGGGCTTGAGGAATGGCTCAGCAGTTATGGGTATCTTCTTACAGAGAAGACCTGGGTTTGGTCCCCAAAAAAACCAATTGATGGCTCACAGAATATTCATACACATAAAATAAAATAGATAAATCTAAAAAAATGTTTTAAATCTATCTCTTTGAAGACAGTGAATGCAATTCAAGGTAGCCTGCACACTCTACTCCCACCAAAAAAAACATTTAGCCAGGTAAGGTGGCAAATGTTTATATTCCCAGAATTTAGGAGGCTGAGGCAAGAGGATCAGGAGTTCAAGGCCAGCCTGGGCTAGATAGCAAGACTCCATATTAATAAACCAAAACAATAAAAATAAAATTTCAGAGCCCAAAATTATATATATAGAATAGGGTTGTTTATATACTTAAAATTATACATGTACGAAACCAGGTGAGTGGAAAAAAACACAACTAAATGTTCAATGTCACCCAGAGGGTGACATTAGCATCTTCCACTCCCGGTGTCCACCCTAGGGCCCTGGGAGTGCCTGTCCAGGACCAAACAGTATGATTTGTGTGCTTCTGTGCCCATTTTAAAGGAAAGTGAGCAGGCGGAAAAGATGAACATCAGCCTGGCTTTCTTCTTGTATGACCTCCTCTCCCTCATGGACAGGGGCTTCGTGTTCAACCTCATCAAGCACTACTGCAACCAGGTGAGTGCCTCTTGGAGCTGCCTTCCCTTCCCTTCCCTTGCCCCTTCCCTCTGACGCGCTGCTCACTGTTACAGTGTTGCTTTCTTCAATGTGCCCCCTCCACACTGTGGACTTTCACCCTGTCTGTGCAGTGTGCAAGTTCTTCAGCCGCACTGGATCACCTGGGTTCCTGGAGCATCAGTCTGAGGAGACGGAAATTGCTTAGCAACATGATTAACATAGAAGAGAAATTACAGGACAATGTGTTTAATCTTTGATCATAGCATTCAAGGTTTGGGACTGGGAAGATGGCTCAATAGATAGAGTGCTGCTGTACAAGCATGAGGACCTGAGTTCGGAGCCCGGCACCTACCTCAGTGCTTACCTCAGTACTTACCTCAGTGCTTACCTCAGTGCTCCTGGAGACAGATTGGAAGTGGAGATAAGCAGAGATAGACAGATCTCAGGGGCTTGCTGCAAAACAATAGAAGAAACACCTGACATCAACTCTTGGCCTGCATGCGTGCACACACACACACACATACACTCTCTCTCTCTCTCTCTCTCTCTCTCTCTCTCTCTCTCTCTCTCTCTCTCTCTCTCTCTCAGAGTAGGGGAGAAACCAAAATATGAGGTTTCTTTTCACTTATTAGGATTATTAATTAAATTGTGGTTGTGGAGTTCTAATGATGAACTCAGAGGTTGGATTCCCAGGAGCATGAAGCAAATATTTTTTAATGCAGTGCAACATATCAGTATTAACTCTTTCCCAGAGGTTGTTTTGTTTTCACACAGGATCTCACTATGTAGTCCTGGCTGTCCTGGAACTCAGTAGCCCAGGCTGGCCTCAAACTCACAGAGCTCGGCCTACCTCCTGCCTCCTGAGTACTTGGATTAAAGACTTGTACCAGCCACCACGCCCAGCTTTCTCCCCAAGGTTTTGAGTGTAATTCTCTCTTGAGTGTCCCCTTCAGAATGTCCTAGCAATAAGAATATAAACAGCACTTATTGTTGCTACCCCTCTTCTTCCATATTTCTTCTCTTCCCCACAGCCACCATGTCTGCTGCTATTACCACAACCACCACAACTGTCCCCGCTCCCAAGCTGTCATCACCACTATCATCACTCTCAATAGTTAGTAATGTTACAGCTTTAAATATTTTCTATTTCTATGGCTCTCCTCTCCTTGTTTGTAAAATGCAAGGACTCTCCTCTGTGGAGCTTTGAGGGCTACAGGACCTTATCCAGGAGAAGGGTGTGACGAGGAGAGACAGGAGCGTCACTGGGCTGCAGGAGTGGAAAAGCCCTTCCAGTGAGACTATTCAGAGGCTTCCAGTGAGGGGCCACCCACCCTGAAGGGGAATCAGAAATATCTGAAGAAGAGTGGCCAGAGCTCAGGCTTGGGGTTGCTCTGCAGCACAATGGGGAATCTGGGTCAGGGCTGGAGGAGCCGTAACCTCCTCATGATACAAGGCTCTACCGTCTCAGCAGGAAACAGCTGTGCAGTAAGGGCTCATGAGATCTGCAAAGTAGATGCTGACGGCTGGAAATCTGTTTGGGTTTGAGCTGCTGTTGATGTTTTGGTTGAGAGCTTAGCCTTTAACAGCTGAGTCATCTCTGCAGTCCGTTGAGCTGCTCCTGAAAAAGGAATACAGGAAGCCGCCTGTCTTTGTAAACCATCGCTGTTGCTCAGTTTCACTCAGGAAATGTGACGCAGCCACACAGAGGTCTGTCAGGTTCTTGGCTTGGGACTACTAATGCAGAGAACTGCACAGTGAGCACTTAGCAGATACTGTTGGTGCCTACATAATTTAAAACACTTAATAAATTGCTCATTAGTCCACCTTAAATTCTGATTAAAACTATCAAGTGGCTAACTTCAATCCCAGCATTCACAGAGGCAGAGGCATGCAGATCTCTGTGAGTTCAAGGCCAGCCTGGTCTATGTAGAGAGTTTCAGGACAGCCAAGTGAAACCTTGTCTCAAAAAAAGGGCAGAAGATCCCTATTAAGTGATTTCTTCTTAAATAAAAACTGTAGAGTGTATTATATCTAACAAGAGGTTAAGCATTCTAGCAATATTATTAAATAATTTAGCTGCAATGCTTTTAAGTATTAAATTATATATCAAACAGGTGCATTTGAGATTACAAATAAGGCGTATTTTAAAGATATATTAATAATTTCTTAACCTGCAGATTTCTTATTTGTGGAGTTAAAATAGTTTGAATTTCTTTCTATAAGTTTCCTTGTGGTCTTCTTCCACTACATAAATGCATTATTTTATAATTATAAAATAAAAATGGTTTTTAATTCTTTCAAAAATTTATTTTAAAATTGATAGATGTATTAATGTTTGTATTAAGAAGTTATTTGACAATACTTTTTATGTTTGGTCAGGGTATTTTTTTCAAATATCTAAAAGCTGAAGACATTTCTGTCCTAACTAAACAAACTTATCTGTTTTAAAACTTTCTTGGGGAGTCTATTCATAAACTTCCATGCCCTAAAAATTTGAAGATTAATCCAAACTGACAAATTTAGGATGGTCAAGAAAAGATAGTCCTGCTGGGCAGTGGTGGCACATACCTTCAATCCCAGCACTCGGGAAGCTGAGGCAGGCGCATCTCTGTGAGTCCAAGGCTAGCCTGGTCTACAAAACAAGTTCCTGGACATCCAGGACTTTACACAGAGAAACCCTGTCTAGAAAAAGAAAAAGGAAAAAAAATAACTGATTTTAATATGAGCCCTTTAAATACTATGGAGATTTTGGTAATAAATAATAATGCCATAAGCATTGATGATTTTAAAATTCTTTCAATAAAATATGAAATGCTCTCTGTCTAAATATACACGGGGCATGGGAGATCAGAGTTAACATTAAAATGTGTTGTGTTTTATATGTTACCATGTTCAAAACACAAACAAAACACTTAATATTTGTCAACATACTTTCATAAAAGTAAATCCTAAATTACCAAGGTTTGTATCACTTTATTCTGTTTCTCATACTTTTTCAAATCATTATAGGGAATTACTTCATTCATATTAGAAATTCCCTTAAGTGCTCAAAAAATCAATTTTATGGCTGATTTTCAAATAACTGAACCTGTGAAAATTCAAGTTTGGTGTGTGCTGGTGTGGTGACATGTGTCGGTTCTAAGGAAGTGTGTACACAACTTAAGATTTGACACACAGAGATGGTCCCTGGCTTATTTATATAACACTGCTTTCCACCCAAACTACATCAACCCCTGAGTTTCCCAAAAGATGTCCTGGGTAAGAAGAGAATCCGAAGGAGGCGTCCCCATCCTCCACCTCCAACTGCCTGCCACTGGGCAGATCCCACCAGAATAAATAACAGCAAATACTTCAGAACCTCCGGACTCCGGGGCACTGTGTGCAGCAAGTACAAGTCCGTCTCTTTTCAAAGCTTTAAGAGCACACGGGGAAAGGTGATCCCAGAACAGCAGGACATGGATAGCTATGCAGGATGGGCCATTTTTCTTTCAGAATGGAAGTAAAGCCATCCACAGCACAGCCACCTGCCCTGCCCAATGCCTTCTTCAACTGTTACTTTGGATAGCTATGCAGGATGGGCCATTTTTCTTTCAGAATGGAAGTAAAGCCATCCACAGCACAGCCACCTGCCCTGCCCAATGCCTTCTTCAACTGTTACTTTGTCACTTTTTGGTGGCAGTGTTTAGCTTAGCTTCTTAGACACAGTAGAGTTGTCAGAAAGTGTGTTCAGTTGTGCTGTGCTGAAGACGAACAAATCTCAAGCTTATTTTCTACACGTTTGCTGTGGCATTGATTAGACACTCACTGTGAGAGTGGGACAAGAGTTCTCATTTGGGGCTGCTGGCTGGGGCTCCCCGAATGATGGCTGTTGCTCTCTCAGATTGACCTTTACTCAAATTGCTATCTTACTGTGCAGGGAAAGAACATGTTAGTGTCTGTTAAACTCAAGTCCAGTTATCCTATACTAAGCATTTCTTTCCTCTTTGTATTTTCTTCCAGCTATCAGCCAAGCTCAACACCCTTCCCACACTCATTTCCATGCGGCTGGAGTTCCTGCGAATCCTCTGTAGCCATGAGCATTACCTCAACCTGAACCTCCTCTTCATGAATACTTCAGATACTGCTCCAGCGTCTCCCTGCCCTTCCATATCCTCCCAGGTATTCCACTAAGCTGTTTCATTAATTAGCTTAGTTTAATTATGCATTGTCCATAAATGTTGGTCTTACTAATTAGAGGAAAAGTCAAGCTATTCAAGTCAGAGCAATTGATCTAGATATGGGCAATAGGCTTCCCTGAAGCTATAGCATCTGAACTGATCATTTACAAATCAAGTAGTTTGGCTCAAGGGTCCCTAATGAGGCTGACCATATAGGAAGGAATCTGTGAGTCTAGAGAAATGAAGAAACTTAGATCAGTCTCAAGTCCTGCTTTGTTGGCATTAACTGATTATTATACAATATAGTATGTAAATACAGGTCTGATATATTTGCAAGTACAGGGTTTCAAAGTCAAGTGAGTTTTGGAAACTCTGTGTTAACCTTGCTTTTTTTGTCAAAGGCCTTAGAAAGGAAGAGATGCTAGAGAGGGAGGGATATAAGAAGTAATGATTCCCAACATGATTTGACTGCAGAAGTGACCTCACTCCCCCTCCCCCATAGATTTCTTGAGGAATTAGTGTCCTCTAGAAAACCCTTAAGGAAACATTATTTTACAGTCACATTCTGTATGTGGGAAACCAGTCAGATGTTTAGCTCAGCAGGCAAGATATCCCAGGATAGTGTTAGATTCCATTCTGCTGTATATACTTGATACTAGCACAAAGGTAAGGGCTTGTCGACTTAATCTCTTGTTATTGTGAGGCACAGTGATATGCACCTGTAGTTCCAGGACTCAGAGGCTGAGAGGGGAGGATCACCTGAGCCCAAGAGTTCCAGATCAGCCTGAGTAGTATATGAAGCCTCATTTTTAATAATAGTAACAATAATAATAGTAGTAGTGAGAAGAAGTCAGCTTAGCTATCTGTTCCAGATTGTATACTCGAAGTTAGCTACGTGACCACCACAGTATTACCTGGGACACACGTGACTTACAAGGACCAATTACAAATGCCTCATCTCCCTACTGTAGGTTGTTCTGTGGGATGAGTCCTATGACCTCCCCATGTTGACCTTGCCCTGGGTCCTCTCTCCATATCCCTCTTCTACCTGTCCCAAGGATTTGACAGGACTCTACACAGCAAAACACAAGGAAGGACTTAGAGACACTTAATTCTGCTGCCCTTGGTAAAGGATGCCACGTTCCTGGAATAAGAACACAGGACAGGAATGGCCTAGGACTGCCAGCAGCATCTAGACAGTGTGCTCAGGCAAGCTTGAGAAAGGGTGCTGGGAAAACAGGCCATAGCATGGGGCCGGGTTCAGTCCTCATTTCTCTGTCTACGTTTATCCTGGGCTGTTTGTTCATCTGCACCTTTTGATACCAGGTGAGCACGGAGGGTATTCACTGGTTTTCTGTTCTTTTCTTTCTTCCCTTTGTTTTGCTGTTCTGGGAACCCAGCGATGTTAGGCACATGCTCTACTGTTGGGCTCGACCCCAGCCTCGCTTCTCCACAGGCCCTGTGGGCTTTGTTCTCATATTCACGTTGGCCAGTCAGTGCATGCAGTATCTGGCCAGAGCTCTGTGAATGCAAGCCAGGGCTGTTTTGATTCCAGTTCTTAATACTCATCAAGCTGCTGTTTGTATCTCTGTAGAACTCAAGCTCCTGCTCCAGTTTCCAGGACCAAAAGATTGCCAGCATGTTCGATCTGACCCCGGAGTACCGCCAGCAGCACTTTCTCACGGGGCTTCTCTTCACAGAGCTGGCTGTCGCCCTGGATGCTGAAGGGGACGGGTAAGTGTCTGACACCTAGGGTGGGACATGAAGGGAAAATAGTAACAGAGTTTCCAGTTCAACCTCTTATGGATACAGCAAGACCCCAGAACTTCACTACTTGCTAGTTCCCAGGAGAAGCACTCCTGTCTTGATGGTACCCATGGAGTATAGGGGAGAAAGGGGATCCATGAAATGACCTTGTTTTTACAGCACTGAGAATTGAACCCAGAGCCTCACACACAGTAGGTTTGCACTCTACCACTGAGGCTCATTCCCAGCCCCCAAATGACTTAATTTTTTTGTGGGGGAGGGGGTTCGAGGCAGGGTTTCTTTTATGTAGCCCTGGCTGTCCTGGGACTCTCTTTGTAGACCAGGCTGACCTCAAACTCAGAGATCCACCTGCCTCTGCCTCCAGAGTGCTGGGAATAAAGGCTTCACCACCAAGCCCACCTCAAAATGACTTCTTTAAGTCCCTGTTTGAGCAGAGTTTGCAGAGAATGCTTTGTTAGTGAATTCCCTAGGGAAAAACCATTTTGCAAGAGGGTTGCTGAGGTGGAACCCAGGGCCTTACACATGCTAAGCATGAGCTCATCCACTAAGCTACACCCCCATCCCTAACAAGACCACTTTTGACAAGGTGAGCACACTGAGAAGAAATACCAAGATGCCACTGCCCACGGCTGGCAAGGGAAGTGACTGCTAGAAAGGAATCAGCTGTCCTGTGTCTAGATTACACTTCTTGTGGACAAACCTTCCTGGGCCAAGAGAGATGCTCCAGGCACCATGGATCTTGTGAATCCTCTCACCATGTGCATATCTGAAAACCTGGTATACGGCAGTGTCATGCCTTACTTGTTGGCTCATGACTTATCATTCTGTCATGGTCTCTCTACTCTAACTGAATTCCAGCTTTCCCAGTATAATTTTTTGTCCTATATCTAACATATTTTCTCAGCAACAAAAAGTGCCCTAGGGCCTGGAGAGATGAGTTAGTGGTTAAGAGCACTGGCTGTTCTTACAGGGGACCTGGGTTCAATTCCCAGCACCCACATGGCAGCTCACAGCTGTCTGTAACTCCAGTTCTAGGGGATCCGACACCCTCACATAGATACACATGCAGGCAAAACACCAATGCACATCAAATAAAAATAAATAAATTTAGAAAAAAAAGCTGTCCTAGGATAGTTGCTGATAAGGTCCTGAGAGAAGAAAGTTTGAAAACAGAAGAAATTGCCCTGTTTTCATTCTCTTAATCACTTTTTAATAAATACCAGGGCTTTAAGTGATTTCTGAAAGTGTCTTTGTGTTCACATTAGCAGTAGTTTTTAATTTTCTATTTTTGTTCCACTTGGAAACAGCACTGACATCTGTTTCTGATCCTTGTAAACTTGTGGCTGGGGTATTACTGCAATAAGGGAGAGTTTACTCAGAGACAGTATACTTATCTCTAATCAGGTTGATACAGTCTCCAAAGACACCCAGAGAGGAGCTAATGAGCAGCATCAGTGTTTGGGCAGCATGGCTGTCCCTCAGTTACTTTCCTAGAAAGCCATCGGAAGTACAGTCAGGACTGCAGCATGTGGGCTAAACCTTAGAAGAACACTATCCTTTAGCCCAGCTTCCCAGTGATCAGTGTGTCCTTTTGCTGCCAAGGCAGTTACAAGACTCCCCACCATCTACCTCAACTCCAGTGAGGCAAGGGCTCATGGGACACATCTCTATCCTCAAGTGAGCAGCCAGAGCCATCTCATACTTGGTTTATCCATGAATGTCCATACTTCAGCAAATCCAGGGGCTTTCAAGCTTTGGAAATTGCCTCGTTGTATCTTTGTGTTAACTAACAAGTACAACACCTGTCCAAAAGGCAGCCCATTGTCAGAGCCACAAGCAGAATACCAGGACTAGATCACTTGTCAAGCTAGGTGTGGTGGTGGTGCATGCCTTTAATCCCAGCACTCAGAAGGCTGAGGCAAGCAGATCTCTGTGTTCAAGGCCAGCCTGGTCCACACAGTGAGTTCCAAGACAGCCAGGATTACATAAAAAGAAGAAAAAAAGAACACCTTTCAAAATGAAGTTTATAGTTGCCTATTTAATGAGAGAATCTAGGTCAATTGAAAATTTGGTTGATATTTTCTACCTACCCCTGGATTCTGACGTAGCATTATTTTATTTGAGGGAAAGGAAAATATGCTTCTTTGGAGACGGAGAAATTATGCTTTGGAAGATGAATTGCCACAGCTATGTTCTAAATACTATACTGAATGCATGGTTTTACTTATTTTTATTGAAGTATAACTTATGTGCAGTAAAGGACCTTAAATATAAACGTGACGTGCAATGGTTGTTCACTGCGAATGCTCTTTAAGTAACCACGAGCTGCACCAGAATACTCCGTTACCCCTCTGAGTCATAGGCCTCCATGCAGGTAGCCACTGTTCTGACCTTTAGCCCCGGAGACTGGCCTCACCAATGGTTGAACTTCATATTCTTTGCTGAGCGTTGTGCTGTGAGCACCTTAGTATGACTGCGTATTGTTTCTTTTTATTTCAACTCTATGACTCTGTGTAGAAATAGTACAATTTGTCTGCTAAAAATGAACATCTAAAAGCTTCTGGTTTGAAGTTTTACTGGAAACTGAAGAGGAGGAAGGGCAGCAAGGTAGCTCAGTGGGTAAAGGGGCTTGTGTGATGGTACATCAGCCTGACGTCTGATTTCCAGAAACCAATAAAGGTGAAGAGAGAGAAGCGACTCCACAGAGTTGCCCTCTGACCTCTACACATGCACACACACAACAATAATAATTTGTTTTTTTGTTTGTTTGTTTTGAGGCAGGGTCTTGCTGTATAGCCCACAATGCCTCAAATTGAGTAATTCTCAGCCTCCCTAAATACGAGCATCACCTTTGTGCCTATCTAGAAGTCATTTCCTTTCTTTTTAACTTGTGTTTATTTCTTTATTTTGATGGGAGCGCGTGTATGCCATTACACACGTGTGGAGGTCAGCAAACAATTCACAGGCATCCCTATGTGGATCTTAGGGACCAAAATCAAGGCCTTAGGTTTGGCAGAAGGTACCTCTACTAGCTGAGCCATCTCAATGGCCCTAGAAGCTACTTCTTTGGGCTATAAATACAGTTGACTTTTTATTTTTAATTTTAATGTACTATTTTTGAATAAGTAAATATGTGTATGTGATTATTGTACTGGTTAGATTTCTTTCTTCTTTCCTTCCTTTTTTTTTGGGGGGGGGAGGGGGGTCAACTTAACACAAGCCAGAGTCAACTGCAAAGAGGGACTGTCAGTTACTTCCATCAGACTGTCCTGTAGGCACATCTGAGGGGCATTTTCTTATTAATGATTGATGTGGGAGGGCCCAGCCCAAACTGTGACAGTGCCACCCTGGGCAGGTGGTGGTCCTGAAGTGTATAGGAAGGTAGCTGAGCATGAGCTTGGAAGCAAGCCAATAAGCCACATGTTGCCATGGTTTCAGCTTCAGTTCCTGCCACCAGGTTCCTGCACTGGCTTCACTCAATAATGGATTGTAACCAGTAAGCCATATGAACCCTTCCTTCCCAAGTTAGTTTTGGTCGGTGTTTTATGACAGCGACAGAAACCTAACTAGGACAGTGGTTTTCACAAACTGTCAAAAGAATGTCCAAGCTACGAAATGACTGACACAAGCAGCTGCTGGAAATAATAAAAACTACAGTTAAAGATGAAAAAAAAAGAATAGAAAAATCAATTAGGGAAAAATCGGCTAACCCAAAAGCTTGTTATTGAAAGTATCAACAAATTGACAAACCTTTAGCTAGGCTTACCAAGAAAACAGAAAGAAGATGAAATGACTAAAAAAATGAAAGGGTGAGGGGATGAGAGAGATGGCTCAGTGGTTAGGGGCACTTACTCTTACTGCAGAGGACCCTAGTTCGGTTCCCAGAACCCACATGACAGCTGAGGGATCTGACCTCCTTGGACTCCTACGTCCACGTGGTGCACATAAGCCTTGTTTGTACAAGTGAACACACATAACATGAAGTGATCTTCAAAACAGTGACTGAAAGAAGGGGCGTTGCTGTGGTCTTCTTAGAAATAAAAAAGACTTTTAAAGNGTGCTATGAAAACTTACACACCATTAACTAGAGACTCAGTTTAAATACACAAGTTCCTAAAAAGACAAAACTGAGCACAAGAAGAAATAGAAAAGCTGACAGAGGCCAACGCTGAAAGAGAGTGAATTTGTAACTAAGTAAATAATAACATTGTTTAAAGCCTCCCCACAAAGTCTAGAACCAGGAGGTTTTAATGGATTCTACAAATATTTAAGGAAGAATTAACTCTGGTCCTTTCCAGACTCTTCTAATTGAATAAAAGAGGTGAGAACACTTGTCAGCTTATTCTCTGAAGCTGTCATTACCCCCATACTCAAACCAGACTTTACAACTTCAGACTACAGAGCAAGGCCTGATGAAGGCAGGTGAAAAGTCACCAACACTAGCATACAGAATGCAACAGCATATGAGATTGTACTCCATGGCAAATTAGTGCTGATCTCAGGGAAGTGGAATGAGTTCAGCACCTGACACTCAGGTGAGCAGATGCTCCACTGTACAGATAAGGGCAAAACTGCACAATCATTTTAACAGATGCAGGAAAAGGCATTTGACAGAACGTGGTACAGCTGCCTATAAAGTGCTGGTTGCAGAGAACTTGCTCAGTCTCATCCCAACCTCTGGAAAACTCACAGCTCACCTGATCACTNGTGGAAGACATAAGCTTCCCCTAAGACCAGGAACAAAAAAAAAACCTTCCNTGTCTGTTACTGCTGTTCAGCCTCATCCTAAGACAAAAGACGATGAAATGAAATGAAAGACTGGATATTCACATTGGAAAGAAGTAAAACATCTCCATTCTCATACACAGCATGGTGTATTTGTGGAAAAAAATTAAGTCATTGATTCCAAAAACTCTTTGAATTTATCAAAAGGGTTGCTCAGTACAAGACCAATATAAAAATCAATTGTGTTTATGTGTATTTGTGACGAACACTCTGAAAATGAAATTAAGAGAACAATGCTATTTAAACCCAAAAAAGAATCAAGTACTCAAGAACAAATTCAGCAAAAGAAGCATTAGTCTTGTGCGCTGGAACAACAGAATGGCATTGCCAGAAAAAGGGCTACATAGTACACATCACATGTTCGTGGGTCAGAGCATCTAATACACTGTTCTGTAAAGTAACCTGTGGATTTAATGCACTGCCTCTCAAAATTCCAGCTGATTTCACCACAGAAATTAAGCTGTTCCTAAAATGTGTGTGGAAATTCAAGTAAACCAATGTAGCCAAAACAGTTTTTAAAAAAGAATACAATTGGAAGATTCACACTCTTAATTTTAAAATTTATTACAAAGCGAAATTACTTGACTTTATGGTTCTAAAACACAAATAGCCACATCAGACAGTAACATCAAATTAAGAATCCAGAAGTAAATCTTATCAGTTGAGTTTTGACCAGTGCATTTAAAACAGTTCAGTGATGGAGAAATAGTTCAACAAATGCTCCTGGATAACTAGTTATTTCACATGCCAAAATGAAGGTGAGACCTTATTCCTACTATAGGCAAAAATTAACTAAACCTGAGGCCTCAGTTTAAGATCTGAAGCTGTGAAATGCATACATAAGGTAAAATCAAAGTGGTCATCTTCATAAACTTGAACTAGTTTATGACATTTCATGTGACATTTTCAATGACATTTCAGCTCCGAAAATAAAAGTCTGAGCAACAAAAGAAAAAAAANAGAGTTGGGTTTCACTAATATTGAAACGTGTGATTCTTAGGATCATCAAGAAAATTAAGAGTCCAGGCATGGAGATTAAAGGTGAAATCTCAGCACTGGGAGGCAGAGGCGGAGGAGCTTGGGTGAGGCCAGCCTGGTCCACACACAGAGTTCCAAGTTAGCCAGGGCCATATAATGAAAGTATCCCAAAACAAAAATTAAATAGGAAAATTAAAAGATAATTCACAGAAAGAGCAAAAATATTTACATGTCACAGATCTAATGAAGAATTTATATCTGAAATATAAATTCTTTATGTTATATGTATTTACTTGTATAAGGCTTATTTGTACCATGTGGATACATATATTTAATTTTAGACCTCAGGAATAAAAGGAAAATTAATTTTTTTCTATTTAGTTTGCTTGTTTGTTTTTGTCTATTGAAAGTCTCACTGTGTAGCCCAGGCTAGCCTCAAACCCATGATCCTATTGCCTCAGTCTCCCAAATGCTCTGCCACCTCTGGCTGTACCTAAAATTTTTATTTGTTTGTTGAGACAGGGTCTCTCTATATAGCCCTAGCTGTCCTGGAACTCACTGTGTAGACTAGACTGGCCAGACTCACAGGGATCTGCNTGCCTCCACCTCCTGAGTACAAGAATTAAAGGCGTGCACCACCATGGGCAAAAGTTTGATAGAGACTTTTTCCAAAGAAGGTGTGATCGTAAGCACATGAAAAGATGTTCAGGATCGTTTTCAGTCAGGCCAGTGCCTTATTAGAACCGTGATTAAATACCACATCCTGCCTACTAGGATTGTTACGATAAAAAGACAGAGAGGCAGAGATGTGGCTAGCACATGCTAGGACCTGGGTTCAATATCCAACATTAGAGAGAGAGAGAGAGAGAGAGAGAAGCCAGGCAGTGGTGGCGCACACCTTTAGTCACAGCACTCATGAGGCAGAGGCAGGTGGATCTCTTGAGTTCAAGGCCAGCCTGGGCTACAGAGTGAGTTCCAGGACAGCTAGGGCTACACAGAGAAACCCTGTCTCGAAAAACCAAAAGAGGGCAGGGGAGGGACGATGAGGACAGTANAGAAGAAAAGACAGATAATAAAGCATTCAGACTCAGCTGGTGGAAATGTAACATGGCAAAGAAATCACTAAAGGTGTCTTAGTCCTATAAAGGTAAAAATAGAGTTATGATTCCAGTGGTCTTACTGAGGGACATACCCAAGAGACACAAACTTATACCCACACAAAAACCAGGAGCATTCAGCATTCATGATAGTCCCAAAGTATTAACAACTCAAACGTTCATCAATTGATGAGTGAATAAATGAGATTATTTTCTGTGCACAATGGAATGTTACTCAATATCCAAAAGGAATCAAGTACTCATATGACATGATGAATTTGAAAACAGGAAGCTAAACCTTAGACCAGGATTGTAACACAGACAGTCTTCCTTAGACCCTACTTTGCTTNCTTTTCACATTGTCACCGAATTGNTCAGGATCACAGTCTCCCTCACCATAGCCTGGTTTCTCAATGTTCTGTCAACAGAATCAGCAGGGTACAGAGAAAAGCTGTAAGTGCCATCCACAGCCTCCTGAGTTCTCACGACCTGGATCCACGGTGTCTCAAACCNGAAGTGAAGGTCAAAGTNGCCGCTCTTTACCTGCCTTTGGTCGGCATCATTCTGGACGCCTTGCCACAGCTNTATGACTTTACAGGTAAGGACCTTCTGTTTTCTGTCTGAGATCAGTGAGGCCCCTGCCAGATGTCCCTCACACAGAATACGAGGTCTCTCATCAGCTCTAGTGTGGATGGCTTGTGTAGGTGACTCTTGACAGCAGTGGTCACTAAAGCTTTTTTAACCCAGACAGGTTTTTAAAACACATAATTATATGTATTTTATTCTTTGGTGAGAAAATATTTGTACATTCATTCATTGATCTGGTAGTTTATGGTGGATGCCGTCAACTGTGCAGCAAAAGGATGAAGTAGAACCGAACTCGCTACTCTCTTTTGGGATTACTGCTCTGTTGCCTCCAAATAAACATGTTNATTTTCTTTCATGGTGCTTACAAAGGAGTAATTGAAACCAAACAACTTTTTGCTTTATGCCATCCCACTGACACACAAATCATGGTATCTTTTCAGTATTAGGAAATTATGT
>LZPO01017309.1:178900-191042 GCA_001675575.1 Neotoma lepida
TCTCTCCTGCAGTTGTACATTGAATGTTTTAATAATAATAATAAAAAATTATAAAAAAAAATTAAAACATGACCCCCCCAAAAAAAGAAGGTGATAGTGGCACACACCTGTAATCTCAGCACTTAGGAGGCAGCAGCAGGTGGATTGCTGTGAGTTCAAAGCCATCCTGGTCTACCTGTATTATATGATTTCAGAGCTGAACATTTAGTAGTGGACAACCAATTTGAGGACTCTTCCCTAGTGAAGATTCCTTCTCCCTCTCTTGGCATTCCTTAGTTNCTTGTAGTTCCTTGTCTGGGTTTGAGGCTCCATGAGATTTCCCCCTTCCATGTTAGCACACCTACAGACTTTCTCAGAATTTCCAAGAATAAGAGTCTGCACATGGTCCAGACCATTTCCACAGCCTTCTGCTTCNCTTGGAAACCTGCATACAGGGGGCAAGAAAAGCAGAACTTAGGCCTCATGTGGCAGCAGTATGTCCGTGCTTTGGCTTACAGTAGGCCCTTGTGTGTTCAGAGAGGCTTAAGAAGCCTGGACTAGTCAAAGGCCAGCTTTGGACCTTGGGCCTTAAGAAGTACATCTACTTACCTGATTTTAAACTGAGAACCATCCTCTTCCCATCCCCAGTCACTGTGCTTTAGAAAGTTTAGAGGAAACTGAGGTTATCCCTGCCTTCCAGGAGTGGAGTGTAGTCATAAGGCTTGGCCAACCATTGATCACATTCTTCTGGCCAATGATAGGTGCAGAAATAGGCATGTGACCCTGTCAGAGGAGCTACACTCAAGAAACTCTTCTAAAGGGTTTTGTGGAAGTACAATTTATACACTGTAAAATGAAGTATTTGAAGTACAGGGGTTCCTTCCCATAAGCCCTTCATCCCTGTAAGCCTATTGTGAGTTGACAACATCCTTGGTTGAAAATACTTTGGATGCAGGTAGCCTATGGAAATGGTACAGCTTAGCCACACATCACTACAGGGTCTGTCATTCCCGAATCATCTATCTGGTGGTTGACTGTAGTGGCAACTCACTGTCAACACCCAGAACCATGACAGTATTATTGCCCCAAGCACTAACCCAGAAAAGATCATAATTCAAAATCTGAAGCATGGTTCCTACAGAATGCATGATGCTCATGGAGTTCAAAACAGTGTAAGTTGGGGTGTTTGTAAAGAAGGCACCATTTTTAGTTAATTTATGGACTGTCTGTGACAACCATCTAGTTTTTAGAACAGTTTAATCATCTCAAAAACACCTCTCATGCCTACCTGGAGATAAATAAGTCTCACTTATTTAGCCAAGCTTTTGGGAAAGAGCCACACCTTCCCTTTGGTTNNGCCTATTTGCTGTTCTGGCAACAGGAGAGAGGAGCTGCTTTAGTCAATGTTCTATTGCTATGAAGAGATATCACGACCACGGCAACTCTTATAAAGGAAAGCATTTAGTTGGGGCTTGCTCACATTCAGAGGTTTAGTCTGTTTTCATCATGGTGGGAAGCATAGTGGCATGCAGGCAGACATGGTGCTGGAGAGGTAGCTGAGAGAGAGAGAGAGAGAGAGAGAGAGAGAGAGAGAGAGAGAGAGAGAGAGAGAGAAAGAGAACTTCACATCTGGTTCAGCATGCAGCAGGAAGAGAGAGAGACACTGGGCCTGGCTTGGGCATCTGAAACCCCAAAGCCTACTCCCAGTGACACACTTCTTCCAACAAGGCCATGTCTCCTAATCCCTGTCAAGTATCACCACTCCCTAATCACCAAGTATTCAAATGTATGAGCCTATGGAAGCCATTATATTCAAACCACCACAAGAGGCATTACTCAGAATAAAGCAAGCCTGAACTGAACTTTCAGAGGACCTAGGTTCAATTCGCAGCACCCACATGGCTGCTCACACAGTCTAACTCCAGTCCCAGGGGCCTGATGCCCTTTCCCTGTGCACCACATGCATGTGATACACAGACTTACATGTGAGCAAAAGCACTCATACACATAAAATAAAAATAAATATTTTTTAAAAAGCTACAGAAGGCAGAATTAAGAGGAGAAACTCAGTGTGGAGGTTAATAGTGAGGCAATTAACAGCTGACCCTGACTTTTTAGTTACTGAAGGCTAGAATCCCAGATGAGCCTGTGCATATGGGGGNTGAACTATGGCAGCGATTTCTGCATTTATGTATTCTCATGCATTTGTATTGCTCATGCATGCTGGGGGGGGGAGAATCAATTCAAATTCTCACTCACTTTCAAGAATATTTTATTCCAAGTCAGAGACAGAAAACCTGGATCTGAGTCCCGCTCCCACCACTTATAAATTGTATGCAATTGGAAGCATCAGCTAACCTGTTACCTCAACTGCACAAGGACAGCTGCAGTAACATCATCTCTGACTCATTCCTGGCACTGGGGGGATGAAAGAGCCCATGTGATTAAGAATGATGCAATGCATACAGTATAAACTGTCTTGTAAACATGAAGTACCAGGAATGACAGCCACTTGCATTTGGGGGCAAGTTGCTCTGTGGCTACTGTCGACACCTATAATTTCAAGCAGTATTAGTTTATTATTGTAAAACTGGCAACGCTTCTGGGTCCACAATTTGCAAACCAAAGATTATAATTTGAGGAATAGTAGAACATTCCAAGGGGAGTATTGCAGAAAACAGAGGTAAGGTCAGAATATCATTGTATTTACAGTGAACCCTAGACGAGGGGTTACAGACTGGAATGTTAGTCCCTCAATGACCTTGAATAGGTTTGGCACCATCTTTGGCATCAGTTTCTACAATATGTAAAATAAGAGTGCTTCTCATTTCTCATAGTCTCTTGGTTTTGTTTTTTTAGTTAGTTTTGTTTTGTTAGTTTGTTTGTTTTTTGTTGTTAAGACAGGGTCTCTGTAACCCAGGATAGCATAAGCCACTATGCCTGGCTTTCAATCCATTGTTTCATTTCTCTTTCTTTCTTTCTTTTGTTTTGTTTCCAAGACAGGGTTTCCCTTACAGTCCATCATTGAGAGGAGACAGGGCAGGAACTGAAACTCAAGGTAGGCACTTGAAGCAGGAACCACAGAAAACGCCACTTGCTGGCTTATTTACTTCTCTCTCATGCTAAGCCAGCTTTCTTGTACAACCCAGGACCACTTGCCCAGAGATAGCACTGCCCACACTGTGCTGGGCCCTCTTACGGCAATTAGCAATCAAGAAAATGGCCACACACATGGCCACAGGCCAACCCGACGCAGGTGATTCCCTGGTTGAGCTTCCCTCTTCCAGATGTGTCAAACTGAAAACAAGATTAGTGTCACACCTGGCAAAGATTCCCAAAGGTAGACTTCTGTTGCTGTTGTCATGTTGTTTTGCTCTGTGCTGTGTGCTGCTTCCAAGGCCTACACAGATTGTTGGCATAAGGAATGTACTCAGCAGATACACATTTATTTTATGGATAAATAAGTGAAACTTTTTATAGTTCACAGGCCTGGGTCAACTCTGGCATCCCAATGTAGTATGAGGTACAGCCTGTACATCCTTTTTGGAAATTCCTTCCTGGTTGTTTTCACCAAACACTCCTTGCTGGGAACCTTGGAAATGAAGAACCATGATAAGTCTTTTTATACAACTGCCAGAGATAGCAGATGAAACACAGGACATCCACTTAAACTTAGTTTCAGAAAGACAATAGCCAGGCAGTGGTGGCACATGCCTTTAATCCCAGTACTCGGGAGACAGAGGCAGGCAGATCTCTATGAGTTCGAGGCCAGCCTGGGCTACAAAGTGAGTTCCACGACAGCCAGGACTGTTACACAGAGAAATCCTGACTCGAAAAAACAACAACAACAACAAAAGACAATAAATAGTGTTTGTAGTATCAGCACATAACAAATAGTTTTTAGTTGCCGGGAAACTTGCATAAAGACAACCAGGTAAGGCTAACTGCTTAGACTGATGGCCAGAGCCAGAGTCCGTTGAATCGAGCCAGACTTAGGAGCCTGAGAGATGGTCTTGAGTTGAGCCTCTGCCCCAACTATGTGAACAGGGTAAATTGCTTAACTCACTGGGCTACATAGTTATAACATGTTTTATGTAGAGCCGAGGAATGCATTACAAGAAACACAGGTGCAACTCCTAGCATTTAGCACATATAATGAAGTTAAGTTTACTATCACTCCAGTTGATCTGATTAGCTGGTTTGAAGAAAATGCCGTGCCAAGGTGACCTTTATTACACTGTCAAATAGCACACTAGCGTGCAGAAACAACTAAGGCTATAGTTTATACAGAGAACTAGGCAGAGGTACAGTGAGTGCTGACCTTCTAGCATACAATGCCTCTATGTCTGGGGGAATAAACCCCACACTAACATTTAATAGATTATCTAGAGTAAATAAAGNAAGGAAGTCTTTCACTTCACACATTATGAAANGTCATTTGCTTAACTGACTTCTTCTGATGTCGAAGATAAATATTTGCTCAGCTTTATAGAGCCACTGTNCAGAGGGATGGGCCCATTACCTGGGCAGTGGAAGTATCTCACTTTGGAGCTGGTTTATCTGTTCTAGGCTAAAAGCAACTTCTATTTCCAGGTCGTGTGTGGTTTCTAGACATTTTGTTGTTGCTGTTTTTGTTTTTTTGAGACAGGGTTTCCCTGTGTAGCTGTGACTGTCCTGGAACCTACTCTGTAGACCAGGCTGACCTTGAACTCAGAGATCTGCCTGCCTCTGCCTCCCGAGTGCTGGAATTAAAAGGCGTGTGCCACCACTACCCAGCAGTCTCTGAACACTCTTAGTAAGCATCCTCTTGCTTAAAAAAATAGACAAACATGGCAGTTAGTATATAAAGTATTAAAAAGCAACAATTCTCCCCAGAAACATATTTTGGGGTAAATTCTATAGGTAACTCCATTGTTAGGGTTAAGGAGGTCAGTTGGAATAGATGTCAACAATTCCATTTTCAACTAAGCAACTCCGTAAAACAGAACCAAGTTCCTGTCCATNTTCCTGCCATGGCCTGTGCNGGTGTAGACAGATGTAAACATTCTAAGTGGATTATTATCTAGATGGTGTAGACAGATATAAACATTCTAAGTGAATTATTATCTGGAGGGTGGTCATTACTGTGGAAACAGGAAAAGAAAAGAATGACCGTGCAAAGGGCTGGCTGGAGTGGCAATTCCCTTTCTTTGTTAATGATTTATTTATTCTTATTGTAAGTGCAATGCTGTGTTTGCCTGGATGTATGTCTGTGTGAGGGTGTCAGATCCCCTGAAACTAGAGTTACAAATAGTTGTGAGCTGGCATGTGGGTGCTGGGAATTGAATCCGGGTCCTCTGGAAGAGCAACCAGTGCTCTCAACTGCTGAGTCATCTCTCCAGCCTTCAGAATGACAATATTCAATAGCAACATGACAGTGGACCCATCTGTTAAGTACAGGCGAGGAGAGGAAGAGCACAGTGATCTGGAGGCAGGGAAGGGAAACACCAGACCCAGTGACCTGAGGCAGGAACATGTTCTGAANATGTCTAGAACATTCCAGGAATAACCAGGGGAGGCAATGTGGCTAGTGAGAAGAGGGGGGAGAGAATGGCCATGAGTCTAACTTGCAATTGAGTCTTAGTTTTTTTGGTCTATGACTGTGGAGAAAGCCTAGACTGCTCAGCTGTTACAGTGGCTCTCAGTTCTCAAGGCATCAATAGGCTGAAAGGTTCTTTCAAAACTGTGCTTACAGGATATGGTTGGTGATGACCTGTGCAAGTAAGTGAATAGCTCTTGAGTTCCTGTCCTAATGTCCTTCCTTACTGGGTAGGAATCCATGGACGGTCAGTTACCCTGTCTGTGCCTCAAGTTCTAGTCTGTGAAAGCCCACTTAATGGGTGCCTTCTTTAGCCTTGTGAGCATGGCATGTGGAATGCTTAAGACAGTGCTGGGTACATAGAAAACACTAAGTAAATATCATTATTGCTTGAAAGTTGTGATGAAAAGGATTAGGTATTCTGAAACCACTATTTGTTTTGTTTTGTTTTTCCAAGACAGGGTTTCTCTGTGTAGCCCTGGCTGTCCTGGAACTCACAGACCTCCACCTGCCTCTGCCTCTGCCTCCCAAGTGTTGGGATTAAAGGTGTATGCCAGCACCGGCAGTTTGAAACCACTATTTTGATGAATATTTGCAATGTACATTTGTTGTGAAAAAGGACTTTTAAGGAAAAATGGTTGAAGAAGTCTAGGAACCCAGCCTTCAGGGCGTCCCCCAATGATCCTTGTCTCCAAGCAGTCTCACCCCACATTGTACCATGATTTTTCCAGGTGACCATAGAATATGACAGCCATGATAGAATGTCACTACTGAGGTGAGGTTACAGGAGACAGAAGGCAGGGCAGCTACCATTCTGGTCACTGTCATTTTCTGTCCCAGCCTTTCTCAGGGCTTGCTCTGGGGATTCCNTTGCTAGGCCATGAATAGCCCACAGGAAGGCCTCTGAGGAGAGAGGCCCACTTGGTAAGCCCCTAACAATTGTATGAGTCAGAGCCCTGTTTGGAACTGGATCCGTCAGCTCTCNTCAAGCCTCCAGATGACAAAAGCCACGAATGTAGCCTCGTGAGCCCCCTGAGTAAGAAAACCTTCAGATCATATTGGTCTGAAGCTGTCCGGTGTTGGAATAATTTGTGGCTCCATCAACAGATTATGTGTATATGTTTAATTAACAGTTTTTTAAAATCTTTTTTAATTGTTTGAAGAATTATATGTGTATGGGTGCTTGACCTGCAGGTATGTCTGTGCACCATGTGCATGTCTAGTGTCTGAGGACCCAGAAGAAGTAGGTCCCTTGGAAACGGAATTACAAATAGTTTTGAGCCACCTTGTAGGTGCTGGGAATTGAACCTGGGTCCTTTGAAAAAAAAATAATTAAAAAATTTGAAAAAATAAATAATTAAAAAAGTTTTAAGTAAGGTTGAGAACAGTTGAGGAAGGCACTGTCTATGAACCTCCATATGTACATATACCAGNACACACAAGCTTACTGATTCCGCTAGACTGGCTAGCCAGTGAGCTCCAAGGATCTGCATGTCTCCGCCTCAGCAATGCTGGGATTACAGATGTGCACTGCTACATCTGGATTTTTAAATGGGTGCTGGATATTTGAATTCAGGTTGTCATGCTTAAGAAACATATGTGTTATTGACTGAGCTGCCTCCCCAGCACTTAATTTGTCTTTTCTTGGGTATTTTACTTATTTTTAATTTAATTTAGTCTTGTGCATGAGTGTTTTACCTGCATGCATGTCTGTGCACCATGTGTGCCTGGTACCTGTGGAAGCCAGAAGAGGGCATGGGATCCCCTAGAACTAGAGTTACAGATGGTTGTGAGCTGCCAGGAATCAAACCCAAGTCCTCTGGAAGAGCAGTCAGTGCTCTTAACTGCTGAGCCATCTCTCCAGCCTCCTCTTCTTAGTTTGCAGTAATACAAAGCTCTAACACCACGTGCAGGGTTCTTAGCATTTCTATTGGCTGTAAATTGTTCTGCCCATTTGCCATGTCACACTTTCTCAAACATTATCTATGGTAGGACCACTGGATTATTTCCAGCTTTTCAAAATACTAGCTGTCACAATAAAAATATTGCAAATTAGCTGGTCAGTTACTGCGAGTTCAGTAGACCAGGTCTCTTAGATACATAGAAGGTNTCACAGAGATTAGATACATAGAAGGTGACACAGAGAAGACCTCCTAAAGTACACAGCTGAGCAAATATTGAATACATACAAAGGTTAGATAAGTGAATGACCTTTCTGGGGACCTACGGTGGTGAAGGGGGCTGGATGAACTTATTTGTTTAGGCAGTAATAATGGCTTCATAGAATTGTGTGTGCTTCCTAGAGAAATACAGAANCCACAGCAGACAATAGGGCCTTGGAAAGGGCCTATAAATGATTGCCTTGGCTGTGAGTGTCAAAGCAGAATCTCAGAGAGCGTACCCCTGAACTCAAGCCATTGTCCCAGCCAGTGAGCCTCTGCCCTCCTCTGGCTGTGCTTTGTCAGGGTTGACAACTGTGGCTGGAAGAGAAGAGACAACTTAGGCTTTCTTTGTTTAAATTGAGCTCTGTGTTATACATACCGGGTCTCCTCTGAGCATGGCACTCATGAAAGGCCTCTTAAGAAGCCAACAGTGGTGGTTGTACATGCCTTTAATCCCAGCACTCAGGTGGATCTCTGAGTTCCAGGCCAGCCTGGTCTACAGAGCGAGTTCCAGGACAGCCAGGGCTATATAGGGAAATAAGAAAAGAAATCAGATCCCAGCACAGCAGAGAGACATGTTCTTCCAACTGCCTTTCCTTAGATTCTTTGGTTCTGCCATCCCACCTTAAACACCATCCACCTTCCTGACAGGTTTCAGGATCATCAGGTAGGCACATTGCTGTTCTTGGCCGTGACTTCTGACTCAGGTGCACGCCTGGCCGGAGGCTGTAGCTCAGAGGAAGAGAGTGTGCTTACCCAACATTTGATCCTCAACACTGCATAAATGAAAAAGGGAAACAAACTAATAAAAGAACAACTAAACTCGATTAAAGAGAGTTACACAAGTTGTAGTAAGGTTCATAACCTGACTGATGCTACCGTTTCCGTTTAGGGCCCTTCCTGTCAATCTGGGGAACAAGATGTCGCCCTGCCACAGAACAGAGGGTGAAAAACTTGGTGTTCCCTCAGTGACAGGCAGGTTTCTTTAGCAGCAGCATTCCTCATTAGACCTCAGCAGTGATAATCCTCAGTTGAATGTGTGGTAGCCCCCTGTCCAGGGCCCCCCAGGACCCTGCCTCTCTTGGAAGGTTGCTGTCCCCTCTCCTAATCAGATGCACTGGAGAACCTTCGTTTTATCTTCCATTCAACATTTGTTTGATGGAAAGGCTTTGAGTCTCAAAAGAAGGCTCAGTTGTTTGAAAACNACTGGGTTAGACAATGGTGCTCTGAGGTCAAGATCAAAAGGTCACTGGGTCAGGAATGCCCTGCCAAGAGGAGGGTGGCTTTGGTGACAGTGACTCAGTATAATGTTATTGTCACCAACAAAATGAAAACCAAAAGCCAGAACAGCAGCAGTGACCTAATGCACACACTGTACCAGCTGAAAGTGATCAGAGTTCTGATTCTGCTTTCTGGCAACCTGTGTTCCAATCCTGTGTCTGTCATCAGCTTCATGGCATCCTGCAGAGAGTGCAACAGTCGGAGCCCCCATCATCTTTTCCACACACTGTAGAGGATACTCAGGACTACCTCACAGGAGAAGTAAGCTGGCTCAGGGATGCTCTTCCATCAGTGCCAAGCACAGAAGTNAACTTTCAGTGCATTTTATCCACTATTAAAATTATATTCTTGTTTTACTGGTAACATTTTATAACTTTTAAGCCAAAATCTATATTGCAGATATGTATACGTGTACACCCATATACACATACATGTATATATGTAATGCCCCTACAGGATGTAAAGTTTCTTGGGACCATTCATCTTCGTGTCCTTTGTAAAGCCTCACTAGCACTTTAGGCAGAACATGCCCTCTGTGCGTACTTGGTTAATAATATTTCTAAGTGAAGTAAGTGTGCCAGGCCAGGCTTGTACACATAATCCCTCTACTTACGATCCCAGTATTGTCATACTCCTTTGATGTTCCATAAATATTTGATAACAGCCACAATAACCTAATGATTATAACTATGCCTCAAGATTACCCATAGCACGATATCCCTGTAGTAGGGTTCTGTCCATTAGCAACATATAAAANTTACATAGGATATCAATTGAATGCAAAGAAATTCTGTGTTTTAGAATAACTACAGCAAAGGAATCAATGTGTCTTCACTGTTTCATATCCCCGTTTCCAGGGAGCAGGCGCTGGGGCTGCTGCACTCCAGGTTGCAATGTTTTGGTCCTCTTTTCTTTCCACATTTGGGTAATAATCACCTTACTTGTTTTCTAACCNTTGGCATCTGGACTATTTCGCTGTCATTTCCTGGGCTTTGTAATGTTTATGAGTAAGAGGCAAAGTAGCTAAGGAAATGTGAGTTCAGAACATTGGCACACAGGAGGGAACAGAGCTAGTCACACTGGATTCCCAACTGCAGGATGCTTAAGGCTGAGGAGCTCTTCCAGGCTCATGATGAAGGAGACATTAAACATTTCTGCATTTATTTATTGGTTATTTTGTGTGTGTGTGTGTGTGTGTGTGTGTGTGTGGACTGTGTCATACATGTGGAGGAGGACATCTTGTAGTGAATTCTCTCCTTCAACTATATGGGTCCCAAGGACTGAACTCAGGACCACAGGCTTGGTGGCAAGTGCCATTATGGGCCTGAGTCCTAGCTCTTTATGGAGAGATTATTTTCCCCCTTTTTTCTTTTTAAACAGGGTCTCTCTACATATCCTTGGCTGTCCTGGAATTCTGTATGGAGATCTGGCTGGCTTCAAACTCACAAAGATCTTCCTGCCTGGGTCTCCTGATTGCTGTGATCAAAGGTGTGAGCTACCACACCCACCCTGATAAACAGATTTTTTTNNNAAATTTATTTATTTTTATTTTATGTGCATTGGTGTTTTGCCATGGGTNTTGGGTCCCCTGGAACTGGAATTACAGACAGTTATGAGCTGCCATGTGGGTGCTGGGAATTGAACCCAGGTCCATTTGGAAGAGTGATCAGTGTTCTTAACTACTGAGCCATCTCTCCAGCCCCTGATGGATAGATTTCTAAAGGATAAAACTGAGCTTCCAAAAAAAAAAAAAAGCTTGGTGGTGGTGGTGCATGCCTTTAATTCTAGCACTTGAGAGGCAGAGGCAGGTAGATCTCTGTGAGTTTGAGGCCAGCCTAGTGTACAGAGCTAGTTTCAGGACAGCCAGGACTACACAGAGAAACCCTGCCTCAAAAAACCAAAAAAACTCAGCTGAGCTTCATATTAATTGCTAATGTGAATTATTAATATAATTAATAAGAATTCTGTAACTATTGTAGAATATTATTTTAAGGTGTGTTACATTTGTTTATGCTGTAGAACATTTGTTTTAATGATGCAAAGATGTATTCCATTCTTTTATATTGCATTTATTTAACTCTGTGAAGCTGTGATGCCTTTGCCTGTCTGAAACACCTGATGTCTAATAAAGAGCTGAACGGCCAAGAGTGAGGCAGGAGAAAGTATAGGTGGGGCTGGCAGGCAGAGAGAATAAATAGAAGGAGAAATCTGGGAGGAGAGGAAGAAAGAATCAGAGAACAAGGAGAAGAGGATGCTAGGGGCAAGCCATGGAGTAAGAGTGAAAGAAAGATATGCAGAAGTAAGAAAAGGAAAAAGCCCAGAGGTGAAAGATAGATGGGATGATTTAAGTTAAGGGGAAAAAAAGCTGACTAGAAATAAGCCAAGTTAAGGTCAGGCATTTATAATTAAGAATAAGCCTCTCTGTGTGATTTATTTGGGAGCTGGGTGGTGGGCCCCTCAAAAGAGTAAAAAACAACAACACGGTAACTGTACAGAAAACAGCAATGATGACTTTTATGTGTTCAAAGCTGGCATTTGAGGGGCCGGGGAGATAGCTCAGTCAGTAAAGTGCTGCATGAGCATGGGGACTGGCTTTTGTTCCCAGCACCCATGCACAGGAGCAGCGCATGGTGGTGTGCAACTGTAATCCCACTGCCAGGGAGGTGGAGACAGGAGCATCCCTGGGGCTTGTTGTCCAGCCAATCCAGTTGAACTGGTGAGCACCAGGTTCAGTGAGAGACCCTGTCTTGAGAAATAAGGTGGAGAGTGATTGAGGTAGACACCCAGCACCAACCTCTGACCTCTACATGCACAATCAGGCACAAACATGAAGATGCACAAGTGCTATGGGATGTCTTTCTGTATGCTGTGAATATGTGGTGCTCTGATTGGTTACTAAATAAAGCTGTTTGGCCTATGGCAAGGCAGCTTAGAGGCAGNCGGGAAATCCAGGAGAGAGACAGGCAGAAGAAAGGCAAAGATGAAGAGATGCCATCCCGCTGTCCAGAGAGCAGCATGTAAATGGCACACAGGTAAAGCCACGGAACACGTGGCAACATATAGCTTAATAGAAATGGGCTTAATTTAAGTTGTAAGAGCTAGCTAGCAAGAAGCTTGAGCCATAGGCCATGGCCATACAGTT
>LZPO01017309.1:295728-308434 GCA_001675575.1 Neotoma lepida
CCATCCACCTATCTGTCCATCCATCCATCCATCCATCCATCCATCCATCCATCCATCCAACCAGTTCCTTGTGTAGAAGCATCCAGTATTAACTGAGGTAGTAATTATACTGAACNAACCACAAATTCAGTGCCTTTGAGTAAGAAGCAGCAGGTTCTGCCTTATCCCTGGTTAGTCTGCAGCCTTTTCCTCCAGGGNCTCAGTCTGTTGCAGGGCATCTTTGCTTTACTTCCNTTTNCCCCTAGTCCTGGCAAGGAGCAAAAGAGCAAGGTGGGCTCCATGCTTGGCCTTAAGCTTTCCTCTTAGATGGGCACGTGGCATTCCTAACACTTCATAACAAAGAATTTATGATATATTAAAGCCCATCATTAAGGACTATCCCCATTCTCTTACCAAGTTTGTATTCCACAGCTAGCACTTGGCATTTAGTGTTCCAATCCAGACATTTNTTTGTCTCCTAAAGATAAAGGGAACCGAGAGGCTNGAGGAGAAAGAACAAGGCATGGCCAGCATCTAGTGTCCTGGCTTTCATTTCCTTCATTTTCTCAAAAATGTCTGCGCTTATTCATGTGGGTATANCTGCTTTATCTGAGAAATAATTATCTTTTATCTCTGTCCAAAGAAGTGGGGGACCCTGAAGCTGAGCTCTGTTTATCCTGGAAGTCAGCCTGGCAGGCAGAGCCAGCACCACCCTTTCAGCTACTCAGTGATGATAAGAAGCCAGCCACTCCTGTTCCATCTGGCCAAGGGGAGGGGCACATGCAAAAGTGGGCTGCTGGGAAAACCACTCATGGAGCTTCTGTTTCTCCCACCACAGTTAAGGCTGGGAAGCAGCCACTTGTGCCTATCACCCTTGGCACNGCCTCGGGTCAGCAGGCTGGGTCCTGGCAGGTACCCAGTCTCGTTTGGAAACNTTCTTCTGCTGTCCTCTCTCCTGCTCATGTCTCTCACAGGAGCAGGCTCCACTTAGGCTTGCTGCTTTCATAAAGATGAAGACATATGTTTACAGAAGGGAACATCTTATAGAAGGAATGCGTGGGTGGAGTGGAGGACGAAATGAATTCTGGTTGCTGTCAGTCAACATATTTAGAGAACCACCCTGGATGCCAAACTGATTATAGGCAGTTGTCAGAGAAGTAAGTGTGGCCCACCTACTCCTGATATAACCCACCCTGCACAGAGCTACCTTCCTGAAGATCACTTCCGACACTGCCCCCAGAATTCCACTTCCTTTGGACAAACAACTGAGTTCCCAAGAATAGAGTGCTCNGTTTAGATACCGTTCAATGTAAAGCTACATTCATTGAGAAAAAACGAACTGTGTTCTCCATTCCAGATCTGTTACCTCCCAGTCAAAATATTTATCAGGATGAAGTTATTTTTAAGTAGAGATTGCTTTATATCTCGAGTCTGTTTAAATGTTTACACAAAGAGCTGACATCAGTTCAGAATCGTCCATTCTTTTAGAATGAAATAAGCCACTAGATAATCCTGGTAGCTTTCTAGCATTCAACCAGGGATAAAAGCACAAGCACATGATGATCTGTAAGTAATTTTACCTTCAATATGTAGATGCGTGGGCAGATTTCTCCCGTCAGCCTTGCTATCATTTTTAAGGGCTTCACATAAGTTTTATTCCTATATTAAAATGCTGAAACATTAGACTATTGAGAATTTTATATAATTTTAAGATACACAGGGCAGAATTTTCCTTGGGTGATATATTTAGTTAACTCTTCTATTGCTGTGATAAAACAAAACACCACCAAGCAGTTTACAGAAGACAGAGTTTAAGCCAGGCATGGTGGCGCACACCTTTAATCACAGCGCTGGGGAGGCAGAGGCAGGTGGATATCTTTAAATTTGAGGCTAGCCTGGTCTACAGATCAAGTTTCAGAACAGCCAGGGCTACACAGAGAAACCCTGTCTCAAAACAAAACAAAACAAAACAGAAGACCGAGTTTGTTTGGGTTTCTGGTTCCCGAGAGAGGGGTTCATTATGGCGGGAGCATGGCAACAAGAAGTTGGAAGCTGAGAACTCTTGAACCACAAGCAGAGAAGTCAAACTAGAAATGGCAAAAGGCTTTTAATCTCAAATTTTGCTCCCAGTGACGACAGACTTCCTCCAGCAAAGCCTTACCTCCTATACCTCCCCAGAACAGCACCACCAACTGGGGAGTTGGGAACATCACGTTTTCAAATGCCTGAGACTAAGGAGGTTGTGTCTCACTCAAACGTGTGTGTGTGTGTGTGTGTGTGTGTGTGTGTGTGTGTGTGTGTGATTAATCTTAGTTACATTTCACTGACTTAAGTCCTTTTTTTGTATTATTATCAGTTGTATAATTCTGGTCCAGGCCAGCCAGACGACTTTCAGGCACACCGGTATCTAAGATGGTCTTACTTTCTATTACCCAGTGTCACCCACTAACAACACTGGTTGAATTCCTACCATGTCTTGGAATGGGACATTAACTCATAAACCATCTATCAGTCAAAACCTAATTTTTGTAGGCTGATGCATTCAGCAAGTGATTCTTTGGAAGAAAAGCCAAACAGTAGTTAACTTTTGTGTGTGTGTATAGTGAACTGAAGCCAGAGCCGTGTTGTACCTGCTAAGTAATTATGAGCCTGACTACTGGGCTAATCTCCAGGCCATTGTTAATAACCTTTTGAAGTTAAATACTGGGTAGAGGAGAATTCAGAAATATAAGGTTTAATGAGTTAAGAAGTAATACCTTTTCAGGAAGAGGGTGGGCAAGATTGTGCTGTGTAATCCAGGCAAGTTTCAAATCTCATGAGCCTTCTGCCTCAGCCTCCGAAGTGCTATGATTACAGGCATGTGCCATCATACCTAGCCAGCACTTTACTGTGACAAACTTTCCTGTTTGCCTGGAAGTTAGTCAACATTTGATCATCCAGAGGGAAGCATTTGAATCAAGTTTCCTAGCTCATCATCTCTCGTCTGGAAAGCTGCGTTTAAGAGCCAACCTACCAATCAGAAATCAAAAGCACTCACAAATGTTTCAGAAATCAAAAGCACTCACTTTCTGTTTTCAGGCTCCTTGCCTCAAACCCACCTGCCCATTGGGGGAGCCTACCCTATTCAGTGAAAACTTTCACTTTGGGGCCTCATCTTATTCAGGTAACAGAACAACTCACAGCTAGAAGTAATGTTAGCACCTCAATGGTTGGTGACTGCAGTCAAAGAGAGATTAATGCTCCCAGTTGTTTGTATTGGCTCTGTCGGTCAGAAGTCTGTCATTGAACGTGGGCTTTATGAAGCATTGCCGACTATAGAGTGAAGTAAGTGTGAAGAAGGCCTCAGGGTGCTCTTGAGTCACATTCAAATTCAGTGTCACATGGACGTGCGAAGTGTAGAAATTCTCAAGTCGTCATTGCTACAGATGACTCCACGTCAGACAGGTGGCTGGTCATTTGGCTGTTCTTGAATCTTCAAGGACAAAGATGCTCAGAATTAGCATCAGAAAAAGCCTGAAACTCGCTGATAATCTTTTTCCCGACAGCCGGGAGTCAGCTTCTCTTTGCTCTCGTCTGGCATGGGCTGCCTTCATAGGCTTGAGCAAAGGCTGCCATACTACCAGGCTGCTGTGTGCTGTGTGCTTGCTCCTGAATCATCCCCCTGCTGACCNGTGTCTTGCTGCTGACCACCCCAGTGGGAGGGGTGTTGCCCTAACAGGGGACAGGAAGAGGCGCAGATGCTTCGTCCGTAACATTGCTTTGTCCTAGGAATCTCAAGCACCACTAATGCCTCTTAGGAAGAGAGGAGAGGAGGAAGAGGGGAAAATGCTTGTATTAATTTTCCAACCCTCTTTTAAGCATATATGATAGGGTCTTCTCTGTGGTACGGCCTTTGATAGCTTTTATTGCTCCTTTGTGTCATGGGAGGTTAGTGGCGATGGAGAGAAGATAAGGAATAGAACCATTTGGGTCAGCCAAGGAATACCTGAATCCTCATTAACTTTATCTAGAACCAATGACTACAGTTATTTTGTCTCCAAGACAGCTTCCCTTGGAATACTAAGAAGCCAGGGGCATGTGTCTCATGGCTCCTGCTCTCCTCAGGCTCTGTGATGAGATTCTGTTCTGGATGTGGCTGACAGATTCGGCCCGGAACTACCCTGAAAGAAGCTGAAAGTTGATGGGAACAAATGATAAGTGTGTAAATAATTCCTCAAATGTCAAGTGACTCTTATGTGGTCTTGGAAAGCTACAGAAAACCTCTTAGCAAGGATGCCAAGGACTCAAAATGGTGACAGGAGAGCTGTTCAGTCAGTGGTGCTGGCAAGACATGACAAGAGAGAAGAACCAGACCTCTTGTCATAGTTAGGGTTTCTGTTACTGAGATGAAACACCGTGACCAAAAAGCAAGGGGAGGGAGGAAAGGGTTTATCTGACTTCCACTTCCACACTGTAGTCATCATTGAAGGAAGTCAAGACAGGAACTCAAACAGGGCAGGAACCTGGAGGCAGGAGCTGAAGCAGAGGCCATGGAGGAGTGCTGCTTACTGGATTGTTCCTCATGACTTCATGATTTGCTCAGCCTACTTTCTTTCTTTCCTTTTTTTTTTTTTCTTCTCGATCCGCCTGCCTCTACCTCCCAAGTGCTGGGATTAAAGGCGTGTGCCACCACCTCCCAGCTAGACTGCTTTCTTACAAAATGTAGGAGCACTGGCCCAGGGATAGCCGCACCCACAATGGACTGGGCACTCCTCCATCAATCACTAAGAAAATGCCCAACAGGCTTGCTTACAGCCTGATCTTATGGAGGCTTTTCTTAATTGAGTGACTCCCTCCTCTCAGATGATTTTAACTTGTGTCAAGTTTACATGGAACTGTCTAGTACACCAATCCTGCACCATGTACATGGATGAAAGCCTTGACATTCCTAGAAAGAAGGCATTTTCTAGGGGACAGTACAGAAGTCAGAGAGTGACAGGTGTATGAAAACATGTTCAACGTGCATGTTGAAATGCAAATCAAAACCACCTTAAAATTTCACTTCTTCTGATGACTTAAAGAAATAAAAGGTGTTAGTGAAGATGCAGAAAAAAAAAAAAGAACTGTTTCACAGTGTTAGGGGCTCTGAAAGTTAATGCAGTCTCTATGGCAACAGTATGAATGTTTCCCTCAAATTTAAAACCATCATAGGATGTAGCAATTCTCCTTTTACCTGTAGATCTGAAGATTGAAGATGTGTTTGTACCCCTATGATCAGTGGATAATAAATATTCCTAATACTAAGGTATCCATCAGAACACACACACACACGGAGAGAGACAGACAGACAGGCAGACACACAGACGAATATTATGCAGCCATAAAGATGAAGGAAATCCTGGCATTTGGGAAAAAATGGTTGAACCTAGAGGATGTTGCAGTCCCGTGACACAAGCCAGACTCAGACAAGTACTGTGCAGTCTCTTAGAGGNATCTGTAANTCACACCCCCAGCCCAGCCCCCACCCCAGCCCAGCNCTNGTGGGCNCCCCTGGCAGTCTATTCCTACAGATCAGCTCTCACACCCACCCACACTTCTGCGTGGAGGAAGAGACTGCCGGAACAGTTCGTTGAAACCTAATTTTCCATGCATTTCTTAAGTCCTTATCAAGTCGGTCCCTNTTAAGGACTGCTAATTGAGCTGCAAGCCAAAATCTGGGAATAGGAAACACTGACATCTTTAAGAACTCGTCCAACAAAAACTCTGGCTGTCAGCCTTTTCACGGTAAAGCGAGTCTTGTTTCCTGGTTTCCCAGAATCCCGCATGGAGCTGAACTGACCTGGACTCGGTGTCTTTGTTTTTCTGGAAACTTGTGGGTTGGGTCTTCTGATAGTTACCCATTGTTGAAAGTTTTACGTTTCTATGTTCCTTCTTGTGCAAGGGGATGCTTGGAAAGTCCCCAGACTCAAGGTCACTTCCATAGAAAAATCCCTCTTGAAATGGGTGTTTTCTCTGAGGTGCTGCCTTGCTGTGTTTGCTTACTGAAGCTGCCTCCACAGAAAGAGTCACTCGGATGGAGGTTTAGGATAAAAGTGAACAGAAAGCATTCTCACACCTCTTGTGACAAACAGGGACCTGTGCTTTAAAATGGCCGGAGAGATGCCTCAGGGGTTAAGAGCACCGGCTTAACATCACCCAGAGAACTGGATTTGAATCCCAGCACCCACAGAGTGACTCAACAGCCTTTTGTAACTCCAGTTCCAGGGGATTGACACTTTCTTCTGGCTGCCACGGGCACTGCACACGCATGGTGCAATACATACATGCAGGCAAGCGCTCATCCACATAAAATAAAAATAAATCTTTTTTAAAGGCTAAACTGAGCCATTAGAGCAGTGGTTCTCAACCTATGGGTCGCGACACTTTGTGGTAGAGTGATCCTTTCACAGTAATCATGTGTCAGATATCCCGCATATCAAGTATTTACATTATAATTCACAGCAGTAGCAAAATTACAGTTAGGACNTAGTTACAAAAATAATTTTAAGGTTGGGGTCCCCACAACTTGAACTGTATTAAAGGAAGGTTGAGAACCACTGCCTTAGGGCGTGAGGGCGAGTCAGCCCCTGGAGGTTGTCTGCAGATAATGCTGCTCTAGTCAGGCCACCCAGTCCGAGTGGAGCTGAAGAAATGAGGTGTGGGACTGTGGAGACTAGAGGTGAAGGGCAGGGCTGGGTCAGATGAATGGACGGGCCGCAGGTCCAGACAGATGAACAGGCAGACAGATGAATGGACTACACTTCAAGCAGACNTTATCAACAGTGGGGACCGAGCTGAGGTGGAGCTTCAGGAAGTCGAGATTCTCTGCCTGTTGGCCACTTGGCACACACATGGGTGGCCATCCAGGTGACGATGTTGTCCTCCATCCTCACTCCAGTGTGTTCAGTACTTTCTCAGGTCTGGGTTTCCTGATATACAATCCCACTTTTCTTGGACAAATGTAGAGAGCATTTTTTTTTTCCTGTTTACTCTTGGGAGTAATTCACAGTTAGTCTGGGCCTTGTGGACAGTGCCAGACAGATGGTGCCAGTCCACCAAGGTGCACAGTTTACCTGCGTTTGCATTGAACATGGAGCCAAATGCCTCTTCNGAAACCGCGTCTCTGGGGACAAGACGCAGCCTGAATAACCTTACACAATATGGGGGGCTGGGAAGATGACTCCACAGTTAGGAGTGCTTGCTTTTCTTGGAGAAGATGAGAGTTCAGTTCCAGCACCCACATGGAGTTGCTCACAACTGCCTCTAACTTCAGCTCCGAGGAATCTGACACTGCCTTGCCTCCTGGACACCCTTATGTACAGACAGATGAACATGATGGACACACACATACACACTCTCTCTCACACACACACACACAGAGAGAGAGAGAGAGTACACATCTAGATGTGTATAAGAGACAGGCCTCAGCCTTCTGAATGCTAGTATTGCAGGCATGCCCTGCCATGCCCTCCCCCGACCCTGGTCCTTTACATTTCTTACATTCTGAGTGGATACCAAGATTTCTCAACTTCACTTTCCAACTTCTCCTTCATCTGTTTTTGTCTTTAATTGTTCTGTCATGTTTAATTTCTTTGTTCCCTAGCATCCTTTATTCCCAGCCCCATAGGGTGATGGACAGCAGAGAGTGAGCAACACTTACACACCTATACATCAAAGAAGTCCATTCCTTAGTTACTCCTGTCTGCTCTAATGTCATGGTCAAGTCTGCCCAGAGGCAGGCAGCGCCTTCATGGGCTGTCTCCCTCCTGGCTCATCTCCCTAAACAAGCCTCCCTTCAGTGTACTCAGGACTAGCTGGATTTCATGTGGATNCCTTCCCCTTAGATCCATGGCCCAGACTTCTTTCTCCCCCAGTACTCTAAGGTATGCCATGGATGGGACCTCCTTTTTCTCCTTGTTAATAAACTTGCCTGGCAGATACCTTGACATTCTAGGAGACCCAGATGGTGGTCTGGTCTCTTAGAATATAGGTGCTGCTCAGGGTCTTTTCCCAGTGTGGAATGGTCCTGGTTTGGAGGTGATCTGTCTTCCATCCTGTCTGGTCCCACTGCAGATCACCTGCTGGAGTCTANCTACTAGGGAAAAAAATGGTATCACTTTTACTTTGGTGGTGTTGGGGTGGCCAGGTGTAGATGTGTGGGAACTGGGTACTTATGTAAGTCCAGATACATTCTGTCCTGGATTGATGGATTTGGGGTTCACTTTTTCTCCTCTTTGTATTTTTAGCAATAAGTAATAACTAAGCCTNCTGAGGAANTTGGGTCCAAATCGGGTTGAGGTCAACGTTTAGCAGCATGTGTTTGGTTAGTTAGTNAAGGTTTATTTACTTGTTCATTTACAGCCCTATGCTAAATAAAAATAAAGAAAACCCAACNTCTGTAAGGAACATTCAGACCGCTTACATCGATTATAGCAAGCACAGTTTTCCTGACACGGTATTTTTTAAATAGACAAATTATTTTAAACCAATTGCTTGTTTCATTTCCTGCCTNATCCTAGAGAACATGCCCCCCTCTGTATTGCTAGAGAGAGCTAAAGGACGGAGCCCTTGTCTCCTGACTGGAAGTTAGAAAATCAGAGGAGAGGACNGAAACTGGAAGGTCTGGCCTGCTTTTGAGTAGATCCCTTTTCGGCTCTGTTCTCTTCAGGGTCACCTGCTGGATCCCCTTCCGCTTTTGGGCCTTGGTTTCTGTGTTGACCTCTTCTTGATTTTGTTCTTAGCTGTAGACCCTGAATAACTCTCAAGATGGGCCTTGCAGTGGACGTGGCTGCCTTTACGTATTTCTGCTCTTGGATGCACATTTGTCCACTTGTCACAGATCTGTCTCTACATCCTTCACCGCTACTGGTTACCTGGAGGGCTGAGAGACCAGAGTGAAAGTTTATAGACCCCTGCCTTAGGGCCATTTGGCCATCCATGGGACAGGTCCTCAGAGCAGAGTCCCCTTGGCTCGCCACAGTTTCCAGTTCCCACATTGAGATATAAACTCCTTGTCATCCTTGTTTCTATGGAGAGTTGATTTCTTGGTGGCCCTTGGTGGCNCAGTGGAGGGTTACCTTGCTCAACTCCCCATCTTGAATGTTTTCCTTTCTCAGTGACACATAAAATAATGTGTATTTTATGATCGGTCACATCTCAGATTTGATGGGGTTACATAAGGATGTCTGCTCCTAAGTGCTGCGTGTGAGTTTTCCTGACATGACACTTTCTTTTTGTCACAGGGATAAGCAAATATCCAGGGCTCCCCTCCCATAAGCCNAGGCTTGGCTTGTTTGCCTACTAAGAGGAGCNCCAGCTTGCTCTTCCCCCACCTCTGCGACAGCTGCCTGCCTTGTCTTCCTGCTGGTTGCACACATGCAACAGAAATACAATGTTAATAAATATTTCTACATGTAATGGAGAAACAAGCTGTAAAAATAGTCATTTGCCATCTGCTCAGCCGAGTTGCAGAAAGCTATGATATTTTCTGATTCAGTAACTTAACTATTGCTCCTCCTGTCCAAACAGATTATAAATATCCAAACACATGTCCTCAGAGGAAGGTATTGGTCTCAGAAGCAAACATAAATAACAAATGATACCCAGTTCCCTCTAACCCCTGGAGACCACGCTCTAGGTTGTACGACATGTCTGTAGTACAAACATGGCAGGGACAGCCTGTGCCTGTGGGGAGCAAGTGCCTGAAAAGAAGTCAGGAGACTAATGGGATTCCCAGTGAGTGGCTGAGGGTGGAGAAAGGCTTTCACACAGCCACAGTAGTGACCTNTCTTCCGAGGGACTCTGTATGTCCTGCACTTGACCGGGCTCTTTGCATGTATTAGCTCATCCATAATGGAATCTGCCTGCTCCTTTTAAGAGCAAAGAGAATCATAGGAATCAAAGGTGATAATCAAAAGCATGGACTCAGTCAGGTCCAAGGTGAGAGGGGCTGTAGAAAGCTTAGTCAAACTTTGCTTGTTTGAAGATGAACAAAGGGCACAGTAAGGACATTGCTGGCTNGTGGGGAAGTGTCACTCTGTAGACACAGTGGGAGGAACATGCATGACTGTTATGTCTGCTCATTGTTGCTGTGCTTTGCATCAAATTCATCCACAGATTTTGCCTATTCCTTTGCCTTTGAGATAGACCATGGATTTGCAAGTTGGTAATGGATTAAATACACAGTGCCGTGTGTGCTCAGCAAACAGAATTATCTATACANGTTCTGGAACCCATAGCCCAGTACTCTAGCATTTGGGAGGCTTCTGTTCTGAGTAGGCAGCTGGACNAGGGAGTTTTATGCTCTCCGTGGGATGCCACCCCATAATTTAAGATTGCTTTCCTGTCTTGAGGACCAGCATCTACACCGTGGGGCTCAGTTATCCACACTGTTTCCCACTCTGCACTCCTCTGTTGGCGCAACTGAGGGCTTTCTTTCTTCCTCTCCCTCTGGTAAAGCCTTTGTTTCAGTCCAGAACAGCAATTCCAGAAGAATTCCTGTTCAGCCAACTCTGAGCCCAGGTGTCTTTCAGTGACCTCCATTGCTTTCAAAATACAAGGCAAACTCCTTAGCTTGGCACACACAGCCTTAGTCATCCACGCTTGGAATCTGATTTCCCACAACTCCTTCATACACGCCCCATCCTGTGGGCTCTGCCCCGTCCTCTTGGAAGAGCCTACTTCCTCCCCTCCAGGGCCAATTTACTCATCTCTAAGACTCCCTGAAGGCCGGGTGTCCTCTTTTCCTCTGTCTACATCCTTATTTGGATTATCCTCCATATTTCTGCGTCTCTGTAGTCCTGGCCCCACAATGGGAGAAGTACAGTACAGGTGTGTCACAATGACTTCCAGCACTCTTCCCTCCTTGAGTATCAAGCCTGCGCTATTAACCCCTTCTCCCTAGAATGAGCACCATGTCTAGCCTGTATAACCACTTAATAAAAAACTTGAATGATGGAGGTGAACTTTGACCCCTAGTGTATAAGGAGGTATTGGTCAAGCTGTGGACAGTAGCAGTGAATGCCTAGCAGGATTTGTGTTTTAGTGTCAGTAGCCACCAGCTTTTCCAGGTTTTCTTACTCAAAAATATTACTGAAATTCCATGCTCTGAGATTTTGATCTTTAGGATGATGCATTAGGCATGCAATTATTTGTCTTGATAATTAGCCTTTACCCTGGGGCTCTAAGAGATGTGGTTAAAGGGATGGATGGTTTAGTAATTGTATTGTTCTTCTAAAAAGGAAAGCTAAATAGAAACCATTTTAAAAACTGGCTAGAGTAGGTAATTACTGAGAGCATGGAGAGCGTAATTACTTATTTCATTTACTGTAACTGGTGCAGACTGATGCTCTGTGCAGAATACAGCAGCTTATGGCTTTCTTCAGAGCTGCTTCCTTGCGTGGGTTTAGCAGCCTCAAGGCACAGGGCAAAGCCTTCCTCTGGGACGGGCTATGGAAATTAATCCCATAGCTGCCTTTTGACTGCCTCTTTGTGAGTAGGAATGAGCTACTTTGAGGGTCTGTAATTGAGCCTCACCAGGACAGTGCCTGGGCACCTCAACAAAAGGAGGAGTTGGAAGCGGGCTTTAAGCAGAGGCAGGGTAACCCTCTCCCTCGTCTTAGGATAGTCCATGCTGGGTCTCCCTCTCTTGGCACACTCCAATAAGGGGTTGTAGGATAAAACATTTCATGGACTTTGGATAATAGCCCTTCTTCATCCCATTCAAGTTTCTACCAACAATGCCACTCTTTACCATAAGAATCCCTCATAATGAAGTCTTTCCCTATAACAAACAATCAGCATTCTGGAGCCTGGCAGTACAGGCTCTCAAGAATTCCTTTGGATTTATCTTAGTCTTGTTGTTTGAATGTGTACAAGGTGCAAATAAAAGCCCAAGAAAAATCTTGACTCACATTGTCTGCTTGATAGCTGAAATTTAAGAAGAGCAGCTTTCAAGTCACGTATTGGCACAGCGCTGCCATCAGCCTCCCAAGTTGTCACAGCCGCTACACTCTCCCACCCGCCTCATGCCAGAACACCCTCAGATTGCATAGAAACAAAGGGGCTGCAGAAGTACCAGTCATCACATCCTGACCTAGCATCGTGTGTCCCCTTCAGAACTATGGAAAAGGTCCCACAGAAACACCCCAGGGAGTAATCTCATTGACCAGAACTGAGTCACGTGTCCTCTCCTGTACCAATCACTGGCAAGGAGAATGAGGTTAGATGGTTCCCATCCTCAGTGGAGCAAAGGTAGAAAACAAGGGCTTCGGGGCTCTATGCCACTCTACTCACCCCTTGCCATTTTATTTTATTTCACTATTATTTTTTTAATCTTGCACGCATGAGTGTTTTGCCTTCATGTATGTCTATGCACGATGTGTGTGCCTGGTGCCCATAGAGGCCAGAGAGTTTATTAAATCCCGTGGACCTGGAGTTAGATAGTTGTGAGCTGCCATGTAGGTGCTGGGGACTGAACCTGGGTCCTCTGGAAGAGCTTTGTGCTCAGACCGTTTCAGGTGAGCATATCTGATTGTGTAACCTTTGATGGCTAAATATCTACCTCCTTTTCTTGTCTATGTGGTCAACAGCTCATTTCTCTACTTTCCACAGAATCTGTGGCAATATTTGAGCAGTCGGAGAGGCTCAGTTCCCATCACTGAGTACATACTGCTAGTGCTCTGCTTAAGCAAAGTGTGTGTGTGTGTGT
>LZPO01017309.1:335224-351514 GCA_001675575.1 Neotoma lepida
TTTGCGCTCTGCTCCTACGGTAGAGATCTGTTTCACCCCCTGCCTCCCCACTTCCTGACCTCGCCTTGTTCTGCCCTTCCCTTCTCCTCACTCCTGAGATCTGGTGGTATCTGGTGGCAGCNGTCACTTTTTCCCCACTTAGTTTCCTGCCTACGAGGTCTGGGCATCAAGAGCAGAGCAAGGGAAAGCCCTCCGATTCATGGTCTCCAGGATGTGTATGGATGGATGGTTACTGCAAGCAGGTGTCTGATCCAGACAAGGGAAAGGAGAATCCTTGCTTGTACTAGTACAGGTAATCCTCTAAGCGAGGGTTCTCCACCTTCCTAATGCTACCACCCTTTACTACAGTTCCTCATGTTGTGGTGACCCCCAACCATAAAATTATTTTCGTTGCTATTTGATAACTGTACTTTCGCTATTCTTAAGAATNGTAATGTAAATATCTATGTTTTCCAGTGGTCTTAGGCGACCCTTGTAGAAGCATCTTTCGACTCCCCAAAGGGATCATGACCCACAGGTTGAGAACTGCTGCTTNAAGCAAATCAGTCATACACAGTTGCTTAAGTAACACACATGGATTTATGTGCATATGATGCCATTAGATGTAAAGTAGAGAAGTGTTGTATTATCTAAACAAGATGATGAATCCAAAATCTTTGGTACTGCTACCACCCAAAAATAGTTTTCTTACTTTCCAAACTTTCACATTTTAAATATTTTTCTTATCAAAACCATTGTTTTGTGTNTTTTTCCCCTCTCNTTTTGTATTACACAAGAAATACTTGCCCATGTATGCAGAAGTGTATGCTGATTATGAACATACTGTTTTGAGGGGCTGGGAAAATTTTACAGGAGACCTAAGTTCAGTTCTCAGCAACTGTGTCCATCAGGCAGCTCTCAACCGCCTGTAACTCCCGCTCTAGGGGCTCCAACTCCCTCTCTGTTCTCCATANGATCTGCGCTCACATGTACCTACCCCACATATACATAATCCTGACCAAAAAATGAAATAATTCTCTTTAAAAGTTAGTTTGTGTGTTGATTAGTTTTTTGAGAAAGATGACTCCCTAAGTTTGGCCTTAGAAAAGCCTGCGGGGCATCCTTGATGGATAGTAGATATGGGAGGGCCCAGTGCATTGTGGGTAATACCACCCTTGGGCAGGTGCTCCTGAGTACAGAAGAAAGGAAAGTGAACAAGGGAGGAGAAGAAAGGCCGGTAAGCAGCATTCTTCCATGGTCCCCTTCAGTTCTGACTAGGCTTATGTTTGAGTTCCTGCCCTGACTTCCCTCAATAATGGATTGTGATGTGGATGTATAAGCCAAATACATCCTTTCATCTCCAAGTTGCTTTTGGTCATGGTGTTTTATCATAACAGTAGAAAGAAAACTAAGACATTATATATATGGAGGGGGGCAACTAGTGGGGTCCAGTTACTGATCTGTCCTGTGAGAAAAGGGGTAACTTATTTGGGTCATTTGGTAGAAGTATTAGATGTAAGCTATATGTTTGCAGGTCCCCCCACCACTACCAAAAAAATAAAAGCATGTCTATGATTTTTTTTTTTAAATTACATTTCCCTTAAATGTGGTCTCCCAATCCTCTCACTAAAAATAACTGTTTGGTTCATAGCATGTGAATAGGAAACACTTTTCATGTTCTTATAAATCAAGGAAAAGTAGCCATTAAAAAGCACTACAAGACCAAACAACACTGTCCCTCAGCTGCTATGAGAAAGACTGACCACAAACTGACACCATTTAGGGTTTAAGTTGGGTAAGGGGGCGGGTGGTCCTGTGTCCTTCCAAACTCCAGCTTCTCCATGGCAGCTTCTCCATGGAGCCCTTGAGAGAATGGACNAAGGGTGTTGACTTTAAAATAAGAGCATTAATGCTGTAATTTATAAATAATTCTCATGACATGGTTCTGACNTGGACGGAGAGACTGTGTGCAGAGTGCACGTTTACCTGCACTGTCCAGCTTAAGAAATAAACTCTTCCCGAACACAGGTATGCTGGGTGCCTGCTAGGTGCCAGGTACAGTTTTTGTACTAGGGATTTGGCAGTGAACAAAACAGGCATGAATCTCTGTCCTCTGGGATTNTATCCAGTGGAAGCCAGGATCTCCTGTGGGCAGGGGTGCTAAAATAGAGCATGTGTTTACACCACAGAAGTGGTGTGTGTCTGGGGTTCACATTTAACTGGTGATCTACTTCTGCTTGCTAAACCTGGCCAAGCTGCCCCACCCAAACCCCTGCCATCTGCATCAGCCTCCTTGCCACTCACCCNTTTCTGTGTCAGTCATCGTCACAACACTATCTCCTTTTAGCAGAGCTTTCAGCCCTGCTTCTGTCCACTGGCACAGTTTGTATGCATCCACCCAAAACACGACTAGTGACTTCGGAGTCTGCTCTTGTGAGTGTGGCTCATCAAGATTGCGCTTGACTCTTCCATCACTAGCTGGGCAATAAACGGGGATCATTGGTTAGGAAGGTAGCTGGATTTCTTCGAGGGTCTCGAAATGGGGACAGTCTGCTNTTCACCCAAGTTCCCAAGTTGTGTCGTCAACTGGCTACACTGATTGATACCTCTCTAAACACTAATTAATGTTGTGAAACTCTAATTAGACCTTAGGATTCCTTTAGAAGCCAAATAACAAGTGGCTGATTTGTCAGATGAAGATAATAACCCGTGTCTTCTCTTCTTCACAAGACAGGTGTGAGGCAAAAATAAGCGAAGCTGTGAACTTTGCCATGCATTGTTTCATGGTTCTTCTGAGACAGGGTCTCCCAGGCTGCCCTTGAGCTCAGTCCTCTTTTCTCCCGACTACTGGAATTATAGACATGTGCCCTTACATCTGGTTTGGAAGAACACTTTTTAAGACACAAGACCTAGGCAGACGTCAGGGAACAGGCCAGTTGTTCTTTCTCTGTTGTCCATCATGCACCCCTGCTCTGGTGCTCTCATGTGGAACCCCGACAGGTGCTGAGACATTGGCTCAAGCGTGTTCTCCTGTCTCTCTCTAACAGTTAAATGGAATGAATGGCTGAGTGTGGTTAAGTGACTTTTCTGGCCCCTGTTACCATCTTTGTGTTTGCTAATAGTTGCCTTCCCTCCTTTATGGCTTCTCCCTCTTGTCAGTCTGTGTATCTTTCTTCAGGTGTCTACTTACTTAGGATGTGTGCTCGCTTATTTACTGACTGCATTAACATTTNAAATTATTGGGGCTGGAGAGGTACTCAGCTGTTCAGGAGCATTTGCTGCTCTTGCAGAGGACCTAGGTTTGGTTCCCAGCACTCAAATGCCAGTCATAACCCTCTGCAACTCCAGCCCCAGTGTATCTGATCAATGCCCCCTTCTGGCTTTTGTGGGCACCAGGCACACAAGTGGTGCACATATATCTGTGCCAGCAAACACTTCTACACATAAAATTAAAATATCTTTTAACTCCATTTTTAAAAATTAATTTGATAGTATTTATAAATTTGTTAGGAAAATAGAAGGGGGGAATACTTAGAAACCCATACTGGGTCTTATTTTCAGCACTTCCCCTTCCTCGTCAGACACACTTAGAGCTTCACTAGGCTTTTATACATTTTAGTATGCAGCCCTTGGCTTTAACACTCTCTGCATCTGCCCAGTCTTCATGGAAAATAGCTTTCAAATTAATCTTTGTGACGGCTTCCTGATACTCTTGGCCATATTTCTAACAGCTTCGTTACTCTTCGCTTTTTTGCTGGGGTGTTTGGAATGAAGGTGGCTGCACCTTTCCCTCATTGATAATAATGCAGACANCTTCCTCTTGCCTCGCCAGTTTTCTCCTCTTCCATGATTTCCTGAGTGATTTCACAGAAACGGGAGTTNAAAAAGCACAGCTTTTTAATGAGTTCAGTAACTGTCAGAGGTCTTGAATCTGCTTAGCCTGGGCAGGGATTTGGCTGTGGATTTTGTCTCTATGCCGATCTCCAATGAAGTACAAAGGGCATTGATAAGGCTAGGTCAAGCAGACAGAGCCCAAGACTCCTGCAGAGCAGGCAAAGCTAGCTGCGGCACCCACAGCCCACTCTGGGTTGTGTAAATATTTTTTCTGGGCAGGCGCATTTCTCAAACAGAACTCTGAGCCCACTGAAGGTGAGCCTAGCAGCTGGAATTTCAAGTTTAAACACTACCCTGCATTGACTAGCCTGCCTGGGATCACTGTGGTGTTTGCTGAGACCATCTTTAGAAAGGACACAGCAGAGCTGCTATGTGTTCCTGATGGTGAGTTCCAACCCTGCCATTCAATTACCCTTGGCCTCACAGGCAGAGCTTAAACTACTTTTAAACTCTGCTATACTCTGTGACTTCCCAAGGTCTCTTGATTCTGTTTGTAANATCTGATGTTAGATGNGCATTCTTATTTGAGCCATTTATTTCCCCCTAAGTAATGCCATCAANCTNTCNGAAAAAGCCGAGGATAAAACCAAGTTTCTTAACATAAAAATACAGGTAGGAGCTAGAGGAGGTCTCTTTTATTTCAATTGTCTGGCCTCTCTTCCCTCCTCTCAGATGACAAAATACAACTTGTGAAGCTCACACAGTGAGTCAGTGGCTAAGGCGAGGCTGCCTTGTGTTGACATTGACAGTGTATATAATATCTGTTCAAGATGGTGTAAGAAAACAGACCAAGGGAGATGTGTGTATTTCAGCAAATTTATTAACACCTAGAAAGTGGGATGGTTAAAAGCAAAATGTCCTTTAAGATGGGGATTATGGTAATAGTTCTTTTTTTTCAGCCGGGCAGTGGTGGCGCANGCCTTTAATCCCAGCACTCGGGANGCAGAGGCAGGCGGATCTCTGTGAGTTCGAGGCCAGCCTGGGCTACNGAGTGAGTTCCAGGAAAGGCGCCACCAAAGCTACACAGAGAAACCCTGTCTCGAAAAACAAAAAAAAAAAAGTGTTTTTTCTTTTATGCTGCTTAGTTTCTTAATATGCATGATAAAGGTTGTATTGATAGTTTACTTTTTAATGCACATTAATGTGCAATGTTTCATTGAGTTAAATTAACCTACTTAATGCCTTATATTTCCTAGCATCGGATGTGTTTATTTATTGGATTTAATTATATTGTGCATTTCAGCTTTTAATAAAACTTAGATATTAATTTATTGAAGGCTAATTCCACACCNAAGTTCATACATAAAATAATTTTTCTTATATAATNGTCTTTGACAAGGCTTTTTTNAAAGTCAAATAGTTTCNAGTTTTATAACTGTTAAAATGCCAACACTAGTTACAAATTGAAAACCTTGGGTTTTNGAGTCTTGCCTGTGTGGCTAAGCAGAACCCCAGAGTTGATCCCCACCCCTGGAGAGGCTGTGGAAGATCCTCCCCGCTCAGGGCTTGCCTGTTGTGCTAACTCTCAAGGCTCCAGCCTTAACCTGTAGCCAGCTTCACCTTCCAAGCATTCTTTCTCCCAGGCTTGCCCAGTCTTAATGGGTTAAGCATCAGATTTCAAGCAGGCGATTAGGGNTGCAGCTAAGCTGGGACTGGTGAGTACCAGCCTCCTTGGGCGTAGGAAGGGGAGAAAAGGGCTCCTCCCGGGGCAAGGCAAAGAAAGCCTGAGCTGCAGATTTCTACTGTGGTGACTTCAAGGGCCCGGGAAGCCGGCACAGAGCCAGCACAGCCCTTGCCACCGGGGTTTGGAAATTCCACACTCTAGGACTCCCCGCCGTGAGTAATACCATTCGTTATGATTTTCACTTCTGTGCTTTCTACTGGCTCCAATGGGCTAGTAGAATCCATCCATGGACAGCTCACCTTTTCCAGGGTTTGCCTTCTTCCTGTGTCCTGGAGAATTTCAGTCCATCTCCTTTGTATGGCCTCTGAGAGGTTTTTATGGGCTGGAAGGAGAATGACCGACGAAGCTCCAAGTCTCTGTTTTGGGGTTCTTTCCTGTGAAAAAGCTATTTGATTTGATCTGGCATGAAGAATATAAGCATAGTTCTTAGATTGATGGAAGTAATAAATTCTTACTCTTTTCTGGAAAAAAAATGTATTAAAATTGCCTTGAATAGACTTCACTAATAAAATCTTTATTGCGGGTCTGGAAATCAGATGTTACAGGATTAATTCAGACTGCTGTAGATAGTCAGAGAAGCAATTTGCTATCAAAAGTCACAAGNACTGTGTTCACTTGAGTTCTTTTTCTGTGACTTCATGTAACTGAAGAAGGTTTTTCTCTCCAAGTGATCTTTTATGTTTTGAATATACTTTCTGGGGCTGGAGAGATGTCTCAGTGTGTAAAGTGAAAACATGCACAAATGTGAGAACTTGAGTTCAGACATTCTCAGGCCAAACAAGGTAGGGTTTTCTTCTTTCTTTCTTGGCTTCTCTGCAAAATGTATTCTGAGTGAGCTGTTCATTAGCTCATTCATTTTCATATTTGTTAGGGAAAATATGCTCGTGTTTAGAAGACAAATTGGGTTCAGCTTTGGGGCTATACAGTTTATTAGAAAGACTGAAATCAGAAATTTAAAAATATGTGGCCCATTGNTGTCTAAGCACTGGTGATCTCAGCAGGGAGTTCTGTTCAGACAAGTGGTCGCCCCACTTAAAAATAATTATGCTTCTATTTTGAGGGTTTTTAAAAATATAGTGGCCAGATTCCTCCTCCGAGCAGTTCTTAGAACCAGTGACAACTAGAATTCAGACTAACTGGTATTCTTCAGTCCTCTCTCATCAATAGATAGAAGGTGGAACTATAGACAGGGAAGCCTTGCCAAGGGGCTAGCTGTTGGGTTTGTGGATTTAACTTAACTGGAAAATTCAACTTCTGGAGTCCCCAACTCTACCTCATTTTATGCAAGCCATATTTGAAGAATCCCCTGACGTTCCTTCACCTGGATCAAGGATTGCAGACTTTGTTACATCTTCAGCATATAAATCTTTATTTATGGAGGAATTAAGCATTCAGAGAAGCAATTTGCTATCAAAAGTCACAAGTACTGTGTTCACTGAGTTCTTTTTCTGTGACTTCATGTAACTGAAGAAGGTTTTCTCTCCAAGTGATCTTTCGTGTTTTGAATATGCTTTCTGGGGCTGGAGAAATGTCTCAGTGTGTAAAGTGCTTGCTGTACAAACATGAGGACCTGAGTTCAGATCCCAGCATCCATGTAAAAGCCAGGTGCCGTTGCAGGTATCTGTAACTCTAGCATTGGTGGAGCAGAGGCAGGTGGATCTCTGAAGTGTGCTGACCATCCAGCGTAGCCAATCAGTGAGTTCAGGGAGAGACCCTGTCTAAAGACAGAGCAGAGTCAGGCATGGTGGTACCCTTTAATCCTGGCAGTCAGGAGGCAGAGGCAGGCAGAGCTGTGTGAGTTCAAGGCCAGCCTGGTCTATACAGTGAGTTCCAGAACAGCCCGGGCTACACAGAGAGACCCCACCCATTTCAAAGAAACAAACAACAATGTGTGTGCATGTGTGTATGGTGAGAATGGTAGAGGAAGACACCTGCCTGGCCTCCACACATGTGCACACACAGCCACATGCATATCACACACACACACACACACACACACACACACACAAATTTAAAAATCAAAATATTCCTTGTTAGAACTCAAAGAGAATCCCGTGGCTTCTGGATTTATTCACATAATATTTGATTGAGTTGATAAACCTCATCAGCTTTACAGATAATTTTGTGCAAACATCATTTGTGCATGCCTCGTCCGCTTTTCCCATCCCTGTCCCCTTCTGAGACCTTTCCTCTTGTATGAGGCTGCCCATTGGTCCAAGGCATGTTGTTTCTCTGCCACAGGTGTATGCTAGAGTTTCCTGCAAGAAAAGGGACAAACGCATCAGGCTAGAAATTGGGGGAGGGGGAGGTGCGTAGTGGGTATTTCCAGTGCTTCACAAACTTAGTGCCTAATATCTTTGTAATACTACTGGTGTGTCAGCTCTTCCATCCTGTTCTCAGTCAGCCTCCTCCCCAAGCCCAGAGACACACCAAGGTACAGCTCATTCTCTGTCCTTCAGTATTTTTGATGGGCTGGGGTGCTGTATTCCAACTGGGGACACACCAGGAAAATTTGGGGTCACAGACTGCTCCCCTCCTCCCCTCCAACTGATGACAAAGGCTGGTTTGTCTTTCCATGCCCTGGCAGAGGACACTGAAGTACCTGCTTAGGTTTATGTAGCACGTATGTACCCTCGCTGCTGCCCGGCCTGCAAGTGGTGAATCAGCCTGATGATGCACAGGCATTTACGACACTCCAGGGTGGAGACCTGGAAGTCTGTAGTCCAGGGGGGAGGAGGCATGGTTTGCCTGTGAAACGATTCCAACAATGTAGCTTACAGGAAAAAAATTGCAAAACATGAAGCCCTGTGCCACCAGATTTTTCCACTAGGACCAGGCCCTGTGTAGCTTCCCAATCTGCCCCAGGGACAGTGTAAGGGAGATGGCCCCAGTGTGTCGTGAATTTTAGGTCTGGTCACCTCTCTGTTTATCCCAAAGGGGCCACAGTGAGCCCATGCCTCTCCTCCCACACTCTCAGCAACCACAGAAGCAGCTGTAGCTGTTTGTCCTCTGAAGACAGTGCTGGGACTTTATCTGGGCACCAGAAAAATAGCAGCTGGAGCCCACAACGCCTNGGAGTACTGACTTGAAATAAAGAAAGAATGCCAAAATAGACATGTAGATGGTTAAAGGGATTTCAGGGCCGGAGGCTTTTCCTCTGTAGAATTATTCTTTGGTATTCCCCGGACAGCGTGACATTGAGAAGGAAAACCTTGTCATTAGTGGTGAGTTTAAATTGAAGTGTTATTTAGGGACTCGTATGCAGAGTGGTGGGAAACTGCAGAAATAATTGAATTCATAAAGCTCATTCATTTGGTGGCTCACTTTAAAATACCCGATCAGAGATGCANTTGGCAGAAGCTTGCCGAGTCCCTGTTTTGTGTAATGAGCCAGNNCCGGCCCTGGAAAAGCATCTCCCCNTCTTCCTTTTTCTCACTANCTNATGGTTTTGTTTGGTTAGGAATGATTGGCAAGATTCTTCNATTTTTCTGTCTCCTCAGATACTTTTTCCCCTACTAACTTTTAGAACTATTTTCTTAACTCTCAACCTTTGTTTGGGGCCAATTTTGACATAAGCCATTGTCTGCTTTTGTCACCGTCAGTCCTGGTGCCTGAGGGAACCANGATGGGTTTTCTGGGGCTTGAGGTAGCGAGAGGCCAGACAACTGTGCAAGAGGAAGGAGTGTTTGCTCCATGGAGTGCTGTTCCCCAGCCTGTGGCTTTGCTTGTAGCACTATTCTCTGGGCCTGAAAGCCTTGCCTGCCTCTGTGAATACAGGCCCTTCCTAGCCTTCAACCCCACGGCTCTTTGCTCTACCAGCAATGTTTATTGATAGATGCTGCGGAATTCATCTTTCCTTTTTAGAATNATTTCTCAACATCTCTTTTCTTGATTTTTAAAATTACCTTTTGATTATGTTTGTCTGTGGGTATGTGGATGTGAGTATCCTTGGAGTCCAGAAGAGGGTGTTGGATGCCCTGCTGCTGGAGTTACACGCATTTGTAAGATGCCTGATATGGGAGTTAGTAACCCCGGTCCTCTGGAAGAACTGCCGGGCTCTTCACCATGGATCCATCTCCAACTCTTCATCTTTGCTTTTCTTAATTCCAAGAGTGTTTTGTATTTCTGTCAAATGACTGCCATCACTTGCTTTCAGTGAGTTGTATGCCTCAGTTATGTGCCTCACCCATCTGCGACAAGAGGTCAGCATCATGTAATAGTCTTTGTAGGTCCCTGGCTTTGTGGACCAGCAGTTCCCTGTTCAGCCACACTTTCAGAGCCCCTGCATTGTGCTAGCTAACACTGGGCACATGCTTCAGAGCAAAAGGAGCAATTGTGGGTCTGAAATGGGTCCTGCCACTTGCCAGTCTGACATCGTTCCAGCCCTAACATGTTGTCTACCAGCCTGTTCTCTGGGAGTTGCTTGCTCTGCGAGCTCACACTCGGCCTGTCCACCTGGGTGGACCAAACAGGTGGTTTTCACTGTGTCACCTGCGCTAACTTCCACTCCACCTCTTCTTGTTCAGGTTGCAGTAGCTGCTTGTTCCCCATCCTTGGCTCAAAGGCTGGCTTCAGTGACATCACCAGGGAAACTCTGGATGCAGAGAGAGACAGAGTGGCGTGAGAGTACAGTGAATGGCTATCCTCTGAAGGATTTTCAGAGGTTCTTTNGAACATTCTTTCCAGCTCCCATGGCCTCTTTCCTTGCTCCTTTCACTGCTTGTTGACAACCTGGCCAGAGGGAGGAGGCAGAGGGCCAACTGACTGCTTTGGTCAAGCTTATTTAATCTGGTTTGGGGGACTCCTTGGAACTGTGGGTGAGACCTGAGCTAGGGACTCTGGGAGTGTGGTCTGCCCTACTTCTGTCCCACTATTTTCATGGAATAGCCTTTATACATTTTTTAAAAAGATTTATTTATTATGTATACAGAAGAAGGTGCCAAATCTCATTACAGATGGTTGTGAGCCACCATGTGGTTGCTGGGAATTGAACTCAGGACCTCTGGAAGAACAGTCAGTGCTCTTAACCTCTGAGCCACCTCTCCAGCCCCCATACATCTTTTTTAAGATATGAGGAAATAAATAGTCCCTAGTATTACTCATTCACAGCCTTTCAGGTAGTCCTTGTGAATGTTTAAGGTTTTTAATTCCCTTATTTCATTCTGTGCCCCACGGGTGATTTTGCCATTTGCCATTTTAAAATGTTGATTTCAGCCAGGCCTGGTGACACAGGCTGTCATTCCAGACACTGAGGAGGTTGGGACTGGAGGATTGCAAATTGAAGGCCTCTCTAGGCTACCATTTGAGTTTAAGGCCATCCTGGACAGCTTAGGAGACCCTGTGTCAAAATAAAATGTAAGCTGAGGGAGGGCTGGAGATATGGCTCAGGTGTAGAGTGCTTGCTGGGAAGGCCTCGGTTCCCAGTGCTGCCCAAAGTAAAAAGATAAACTACAACCAGAATGTTGATTTTTAAATCTTGGCTCGACCGACCCACATCTCTTCCTTTAATCGCATGAGGATAATAATGGGGGGACAGCAGGACATGTGCAAACCCAGTGTGGCTCCAGCTCAGGCCCCTGCTCAGGGAACAGCGATAACAAAACAGGCTTCTTCTCATTCTTGTCTCTTCAGATAGGACAGTGAGATAGTGTCCTCTTCCTCTGTCACTCTCCTGAGAAGAACCACACCCCTTTGCTGNCAGGGCACACCCTTCTCCCATTGCATGCTGGGTGGCCTTTCCTGGGAAAGTCTGCCCTTACATTAGGTCTCACGAACAGGTCTTGCTAATCCAGGCTTATAAAAGAGCCCTCTTCCAACACCCAGGGTGGAGTAAGGTCTACACCCCACAGAAGGCACGAGGGTGCAGAGCCTTGCTGGCTTACCCTCTAATCCTCTGCAAGTCCNGTNGCCCCCTTGGTTGGTTAGAGGTGAGCAGAGGAGCATCAGTGCTCTGGGAAGGAGCTGCACCCACTGTTTTCCTCTGTACAGTTCTCCAGACACCCAGAGATCTACACTCACACCCATCACCTGAGGGAGAGGAGAGNCAAAAGGACAGTAAGAGATCTGAATGTTTGGAGGAAATCTCCAGTACAGCCTAGCGCCTCCAAGAAGAAATGCAGTGAGTTCTCCTTCCAACCTGTCCCTTTGAGGATGAATACTGGCTGGGCGGTGGTGGCGCACGCCTTTAATCCCAGCACTCGGGAGGCAGAGNCAGGCGGATCTCTGTGAGTTCGAGGCCAGCCTGGGCTACCGAGTGAGTTCCAGGAAAGGCGCAAAGCTACACAGAGAAACCCTGTCTCGAAAAAAACCAAAAAAAAAGGATGAATACTGGTCGGCAGAGAGGTTCTGCAGAGTACACAGGGAAATGGTGGTGAGGATGTGAGGGTCTTGTTTGGCTGTTGTCCTTGTCATTAATCCATCTTTTTAATAAAATATCTCATTAGCTAAGCAGCTAAATTTAAATGTGGAAAACGGCCAAATTAATATGCAATGAATTAAATCTTTTAAAATTTGAGTTATATGTATTTTTTTTCCCTTCAGTGGATTTACAAGATGAAAATCACTGTCAAATAAAAATAGGAGGCCTGGGGGTGTGTATGTGTGTAGGTCAGTTGGAAGAGTGCTTGCCTAGCATGTACAAAGTCCAGCAGCACCAGGCATGGTGCTGTTTATAAACAAGATCAGAAGTTCAAGGTCATCTCCAGCTACGTACTTCATGGATAGCCAGGGCTTCATGAAACCAGAGGGGGCAAGAAAGATAAGAAAAGGAAAATGATAGAAACAGGAATGAGATTGGAAGAGAGGGGCATCAGGTGTCCTTGCCTGGGACACATGGTGGCAGAGGCAATGTTCTGTTTCTTCAGCCCATTGTTTTAATTTGAGTTCATTGCTAGGATATTTTTAATTGACTCATTTTGTATGAAGATATCAATTGCTTTAGCTTCTTTGGAGACAAAAAAAAAAATCAGGAGCTATGGTAACACTGAACATGGACATCTTATGGGCACAGTCACTAGGGAAAGAAACAGGTTCTCTCTAGGTCCCCCAATTTCCTTAACATCCCTTTCCTTTCAGTTCAGGTAATTGGCCCTGAAAGTACCTGAACTGACCTAGGCCACGAGGGTGCTTGAGTTGTTTAAAGGGTGTGTTAACCNAGCACTAATCCCGAAGCCAAAAAGAACTTTACATGGTTCTCACTCCTGGCTGCAGGACAGAGTCATTGGGGGAGCTTTGAGAATGCTGATGCCCAAGTTGGGCCAGGCCCCAGGAGGTCTGATTCATGGTGGGTGTGGAGGTCAGCATCTAACAACAGCTCGAGGTAGCTTGTTAGTGTCCAGTGGCTGAGAACTTCTGGGAGGTTCCAAACTTGATGCCAGCTCCTTGAATGACAGAGCAAAAGTCAATTCCTGGCACCTCTTTGTGCTCAGAGTCCTGCCTGGCTGTGAAATGAGGGCATGAGCTGAGACGTTGGCATGTTTACAGACACATTGAGANGAAATAAATTCTCTGAGTTTTGCTCCCTGAGAAGGGCCGGAGTTGAACTTGGCCTGTACACCTGAGGACTGAGGACACAGCCCTGTCTATGACGGAGAGGACAGAGCTCTCTGTGATTTTATAGAGACAGGATATAAGGGGTATGCCCATATGGGAGCAGGGGCAAGTGGCTCTGAGTGCCATGGGGGGAGAGGCGGGTAAGGGGATAAGGAGTGGCCTCAGAGGGCACTGGGAAATGGTGAAAGGGTTTCTGTTGCTGTAATCAAACACCATGACCAAAAGCAACTTGGAGAGAAAGGGTTTGTTTCACTTACACTTCCAGGTAGTAGTTCATCACTGAGGGAAGTCAGAACAGGAACTCAAGCAGGGCAGGAACCTGGAGGCAGGAGCTGANGCAGAGGCCATGGAGGGGTGCTGCTTACTGGCTTGCTCCCCATGGCTGCTCAGCCTGCTTTCTTATAGAACCCAGGACCACCAGCCCAGGGGTAGCCCTACCCACACTGTAGACCCCCCTCCCCCATCAATCACTAATTAAGAAAATGCCTTACAAGCTAGCGTACAGTCTGATCTGATGGAGGCATTTTCTCAATTGAAGTTACTTCCTGTCCGGTGACACTTGCTTGTGTCAAGTTGACGTAAAAAGCAGCCACGACAGAGGGGAGGGTTGCATTAATTTTCAGTGCTAGGGATTGAACCCAGAGCCGTGGGCATTCTCGGCAAGACCTCCACCGCTGGGCTACACTCCCAGCCCCCAGAGCTGATATTTTGGCTGGCCCTTGGAAATGAGAAGAGTTTTTCCAGAGAAAAATAAGCTGTGACTCTCACTCAGAGAAGAAAGAGTAGATGCAAGTCCCTAAAATATCATTTCCAAAACACAGTATTGACAAGGCAAACTTTAGCAGAATGTTTGTACAGCATCGAGACACTACATCCAGATGCTTTCCCTCAGTTTAACTCTTAAGATCAATGTGGTTTTTTTTGCGATGGAAAATTAATATTTAATATTGCGGTGGAGGAGGGATTAATATTTAGTTTTGTGGCTGTATTAGATCAGATTTTTTTTCTGAAATTGGAAGAAAATTTCCTTGCAGAAATCTGCCTGTACTTAATCCTCCCCACGTTTCTGAAATGCCAGCTCCCTTTCCCAGACCCTCTTTGCCTCCATAAAAGCTGCAGGATGGAGTGTGTCTGGCTGGGCAATACAATCTAGTGTCAAGGCTCAGCAGAAGGGTACTGTGTGTGCATGACAGAAGCTCATCTGTGAAATGTGGAGATGGTCACACCTGCTTTGTAGGGCTGCTGTGAAGATGGATGAGGTCATACGTGGAGAAAGCACTTGGAAAGGTACTTCAGCTACGGGTGAATGATGACACAGTGGCAGAGGGTGGGCGGCAGGGAAAGGTGGGAAGCATGTGGGCAGGCTGTTGCAAGAATGACAGCTAGTGCATTTGTTCCTGCTGTAGGGTNAGGCTGAGAGGGCTCTGTGAAGTGCATAAGCAAGAAGGGGCATAGGANAGGGGAGGGANGTTACAGCATGGGACAAGCATCCCGAGGTGTCCACCATGGGATCACATTAACACTCAGCTTCGCTCTTCGCTCTGATGAGGGGTAGAATACCAGGAGACAGTCTTGGTGTGGCAATACCATCGTGTGGCAGAGCTGAGGGGCTGCAGATGTTGACTTGTAATTGCAGAGCTCTGAAGCCCCTGCCCTGGTATAAAGTTAGCCCTGTGTGCCACCACAGTAGCCTGCCATCTACAGCCTCAGAGAATCCTCTCCTCCCTCAGCCCGTTGCCTTCTTGCTTCCTCTGTCTGAAGAGGGGGAAGAAAATGGTCCTTACATTCTGTCTGGTGGGAATCTTTGTGACTGATCGTTTCCAGGNAAGTGCAACTCATAATCTCAGGAGTTTCCCTTCCCAGCTTCTGTCATCCTCTGACAAAAGACCAGACATTTATTTGCATACAATAACGGTTGTCCTGCCAGAATTCATGGAGACGCACACAGGTGACTCTGCACAGCATCAGATACAGGCCACAGAAGCCAAATAGTTAGCACTCACTGCTTTCTATACTAAATCATATTCTTACTGGAGCACAATGTTTATCTATACAAATGGAGCGGAGGGGCTGGAGAGGTGGCTCAGAGGTTAAGAGCACTGACTGTTCTTCCANAGGTCCTGAGTTCAATTCCCAGCAACCACATGGTGGCTCACAACCATCTGTAACNAGATCTGGCGCCCTCTTNTGTATACATAATAAATAAATCTTTTTTAAAAATGGAGCTGAATGCTTTTATAGGATCAAGAAATACCATATACTGATGCTTTCCTTAGTTTAATTATTATATTGTATGTGTATAGGTGTTTTGCCTGCATGTATGTGCACCCATGTGTGTGAAATACCCAAGGAGACCAGAAGAGGGAGTTGGATCTCCTAGGAACTGGAGTTACAGACAATTGTGAGCCACACANCGTTCGTGCATGGAATCAAACCTTAAGAGTGCAGCCAATGCTCTTAACCACCTCCTCAGCCCCTTAGTTTAATTCTTAATAATAGGCTTTGTGATATTAATAGTTAAAATAATGTGACTATAATACAGAATTTTATTTTAAAATATAGAAGCCAATTTCTCTGTGGAAAGCAAATGCTAAAAGTGTTTGGGGTGATGGGCATCTTTTTTTTTTTCCGAGACAGGGTTTCTCTGTGTAGCTTTGCGCCTTTCCTGGAACTCACTTGGTAGCCCGGGCTGGCCTCGAACTCACAGAGATCCGCCTGCCTCTGCCTCCCGAGGGCTGGGATTAAAGGCGTGCGCCACCACCTCCCGGCTTGATGGGCATCTTTTAAACCTGGGCCCTGAAGATGAATGACTAACTTCACATTTAACAGATGTCACTTTGCCATCATTTTTTTTCCTAGTTCAAAACTGCGGGTAGGGGTGGGGTGAAATAAAGAGGTTCCCCTAAACTCTCTTACCTAATGGAAGTGTTAAGAAAAGTAACTTGAAATATCAAGCTTGATATTTCAAATCTGTGACACTGAAGCTTTGCTCTCATCATANTTCTCTTTGAACCAGTTGGTTAATTTGGTATTTTTTTAAAAAGCCCAAATGAATGCCATGGCTTTGGCCGTGAAAGGTTTAGCTTCTCACAGAAAAATGAATGCCAGGAAGACGAGCAGACACAAAGCCCACAGTGTGGTCACAGCTAAAAAGAAGGTGGGTGGAAAGGCCAATGGCTGGG
>LZPO01017309.1:372690-399146 GCA_001675575.1 Neotoma lepida
ATTGTCAGGCCACAGTCATTCAAAAATCAGTAATTAGGCTCAATACATTGTTATACAATATATACAAGTATCATACCCTGTCTGTAGACTTATTCTTTCTAGAGTAAAGGGTTGAATGATGAAGTCACTTGTCAGCTTGTAAACTGTTGTCATTCCCCCACCCCNTCCAAGACAGGGTTTCTCTGTGTAGCCCTGGCTGTCCTGGAACTCACTCTGTAGACCAGGTTGATCTTGAACTCAGAGATCCGCCTGCCTCTACCTCCCCAGTGCTGAGATTAAAGGCGTGCACCACCACCACTCAGCTGCAAACTGTTATTTTAACCACATCANCACACTGAATACTTTCATTGTATTTAAAATTGCNTTGGGAGTATGCGATTGTAAGTCCTTTAGAAGAACACGGAACATTATGCTCTCCTGTGGTACCCCTGTGTGTGCCAGGTCTGCACGAGAGTGCAGGTGTGTGGCTTGGGTTCTAGAAACATGCTTTCTTTCTCTAACACAATTTGAATCACAAATCATATTATTCCGCCATGTAGCACAAATCGTGCTATCCTCCCGTGTTATTTTCTCATCCAGCTGACCATAAACGTTTTCTCAGGATTTGAGGGACGGTGTGTCATGGCGTTGACACAGTAGAACTTGGTGATGACAAGTATTGTTTCTCTTGTACAGTTAAAATGGCCACAGGAAGTAAGTTCCCTCCCTCCTCCTCTTGACAAANCCTCACTGTNTGGATCAGGCCAGCCTTTTCCTAGAGCTTCCTGGCTCAGCCTTCTCCAGTGTAGGATTCCAGGTGTACACCACCGTGCCTGGCTAAGAGGAAGGAAATTCCTGTTGCCACCCAAAAATCTTAAGAAGTTTTATTTTTTCCTTTACACCAGCGGGAGTGTATTGATTTCTTTTTCCTTTTTTCCTTTTGGAAAGGGAAAGAAAATTCTAGACAAATGACTCAGAGTTACACATACCCTAAAAATATCTAACCATCCTTGAGCAAATGCAGCTAGAACTTAACTGTCTGCCACATGGTTTTTAGAAAGTTTATCTTTTACACTCCAGGGAGCTGCTGCTTAAAGAGCCTCTGTGTTTGCATTCTTGGTTCTCTGGGGTTTAAAAAGTTTATGAACTTGAAGACCTCCTCTTAGCTGTGCAAGTTGGTAGGAGGAAATCTTGCCAACAGAAGAGTGGGAAATGAAACGGTTACAGAATTCTGTCTAGTGAGCTGTCTTGAGCTACACCACTTANTGTTTTGTTTTGTTTTTTTGTTTTTTTGTTTTTGCATCCCTTTTTGAAAATGCTAAAAGAGCATCAAAATAAGTCAGGCTGAGAGGTCCTGGCACTCCACAGTGCTTAAGTGGCCTAGGAAAGCAGGGGTCTCTACTGGCCCGGGAGTCTGGAGAGCTGGCTGGTTCTCAGCCCAGGGAATTTGTGTTTGTCTCTGCAGAGTCTGAGTTCTGTGTCTGGGTCAAATGAGAAGACTCATTTTTCTCCCCCAGGTTCCCTCCCGGCAGAATTTTTCTCCGGAAGTAGCTGTGTAAATGGCTGGCATTTCAACTAAAGGCACTCCTCTGAATATATTTAAGCATGTATTATCTGCTACCACCCGTTACCTACCCCCGTCACCAGATAAACACTCCAGTTTTAGGGGCATGTTGGAATAAACGGGCTTAAAGCAGAGGGTTGTTTGTATTTACACTTAAGATGAACCCGGGTCCTTGCTGGGAGGCTCTCTGCCTCGGAGCTGCACCCCCAGTCTGTGATCAGAGCTTCTTAATCTAGGGTCAGTCCATAACTTTGAATATCTTTATGCTTGGGCTTTTTGTTTTGTTTTGTAAAACAGTACGTAATTTTATCTGATTCTCAAAAGTGATAGCTAAACNAGATGTGGTGATCCCTGCCTATAATCTCAATACTTCAGAGATAGAGGCAAGAGGATCAGAGGTTCGGCTATGTAAGGAACTTCGGCTATGTAAGGAACAGTGGGCTAGTCTGGTGTATGTAAGACCCTGTATTGAAAAAAAGAAATGATTTCTTCTGGACATGTTCTACTAGGCCCACACCTCTAACCCCAGCTCTCATGAGGCTGAGACAGGTGGACCTCTGAGTTTGAGATAGCCTGGTTTATATAGTGAGTTCCAGGCTAGCCAGAAGGACAAAGTGAAACCCTATCTTTTTTTCTTTTCTTTTGCTTTTTTTCTTTTTTAAGAGCTAGTTGAGCAGGGCTGAAGAGATGGCTCAGAGGTTGAAAGCACTGGCTGCTCTTCCAGAGGACCCGGGTTCAATTCCCAGCGCTCTCACATGGTGGCTCACAACTGCCTGAAACTCCAGTTTCAGGGGATCTGATACCTTCACACAAAGATACATGCATGAAAAACACCAATGCACATGAAATAAATTATTTTAAAAAAAGAGCTAGTTGAGCTAGAGAGATGGCTNTANAGTTAAAGGCTAGGGCTTGGGCTAGAGAGATAGCTCAATGGTTGAGAGTACTTACCGTTCTTGCAGAGGACCCAAGTTCAGTTCCCAGCACCCTCATGATGGCCCACAACCATCTNTAACTGCAGTTCCAAGACATCCAACATCCTCTTCTGTTGTACACCAGGTGTGCACATGGTAACACGCATACATGTACACAAAATACTCACATAAAATAAAAATAAGCAGACTGGGTGGTGGAGGTGCANGCCTTTAATCCCAGCACTCGGGNGGCAGAGGCAGGCGGATCTCTGAGTCTGGGGTTAACCTGGTCTACAGAGTGAGTTCTAGGACAGCCAGGGCTGTTANACAGAGAATCCCTGTCTCTGGGGGAGGATGGTGGAAGAGACAACTTTTTTTAAGTGACCCCTGAAGGANTGAAATTGTAGGCCCAGGTCACCTGACCATTTGTTAATGATATTGGAAAAGGCCTTCATCTANGAAGAAAAGATCTGTCAAGGATTTACCTCTGCCCTCTCCCTTGGCAGCCCTCAGTTGACACTTGTTTGAAAATTCTGTTCTCTGGAACTGTTGCTCTTCCTAAATGGTTATTGGTGAACTGCGGAAAGTGTTCTGGGAGAAGATGNTGGCTTACATCTTACATCTGAGTCTCCTGAGGAGTGGATAGGCACACGAGGGGACTCGCCCTTTTGGTGCATGCACTGGCTTAAGGAAGAAGCAGGAGAGTTCTATTTTTGGCAGAGGTTCCTTGGTGGGGAAAGTGCACCCCCACCACTTTCTGACTTTGACACTTATTCTGACTGAATCCTGAAGCATATAGCTGATGTCAGGCTAAGGCCTGGCGGTTGGTAATTTTCAAGAGACACAAATGGCTTGAATTCCTGATGTCCACAGGAATGGCAAACACCGTCGCTGGCACTGTGTCTTTTCCTGTGTGGAGAGTCATTCATACTTCCATCAAAAATGTTTAGACTCTGTAATGCCCGCCATCTATTCATGTTGATCAATAGTTGTACATTAAATATCAACTNTATACAAAAAAAGGGGTGGTGCTGCAACAAAGGGACATATAGATGTGCCCTGAGTAACTGGCCCTTGTCTTGGGAAGCCAAGACACGTGTGGCAGAAATGTGAATGATCACCCATGGAGATAATGTTAGGCAGGTAGAAAGTGCTCAGGGTTCAGCTGTGGTCAGGACCTCCACGGTCTGGGGAGGAGAAGTGGACCTTTGCTTCTCTGGGAGGAGCCTGTACAGGGCACATTTTAACGCAGCCTTAGTTAACGCAGCCTGTCAGCCTGGGGTTTCTGGGTCAAGTCATGGGAGGGTATATAATTAAATGTGGGTGGGGTTTGTGGTGAAGGAGAATCTGATTCTTAATCCACTCTGGCATCGTCATTTCTGAGTGAGTGCCCACTTTCGATGCATGTTTGCAGCCGTTTGAACTGTTCTCAGGAAAATAACACATTGCTGCTAGAAATGACTGAACTGTAGCTCTGCTCTGTCCCTGTTCCAGGGCTCCTCAGGTTGGAAGTAACTGTGTTGCTGACTACATGCCTCCTCTGCTGGGGGCAGAATTCCAAGAGGAAAGGTCCTGCTCCACCATCCGAGCCACGCACTTTCCCCACCAAGGGACCTCTGCCAAAAATAGAACTCTCCTGCCTCTCTCTTAAGCCAGTGCATGCACCAAAAGGGCGAGTCCCCGCGTGTGCCTATCCACTCCTCAGGAGACTCAGAATTACACAGTTACACTTTGGGGGAAACACCTAAAGACATGGATGGCCTCCATCGTGAATCAGAAAGTGGGATTCTGCTCATTCTTGACAGGGAGGCTAAATGGTCTTTAGAACCCGATCGGAATGCTAAAGTGTGGGCACCGCAGCTCCACTGCTGAGCCGGCCACACTGTTCAGAGCTGCATTTTCTAAAAGCAGCTGGAAAAATAAAAGTATGAATTTGCTTGCTAGGGTAGTGTAGATATCTGTGAACAAAACTTTCAAAATTCATCTATGTAAATTTTCAAAAGCCAGGGAGAAATGTCACAGAGGAATTAGAGGGAGGGGAGCCCTGTAAAATTCTCCTGGCCCTGGTTTTCACGGAATTATTTTTCTTATTTAGCACTTTGTTTCTAATGTTCCTAAAGTTGAGACTACTATAAGGTAAAGTTTACATTTTGAGTTACTTATTTTCCAATATAGCTTGCCTTCGCTATTAAGGTTGTCTACATATTAAATCCTGTGTGCACTTTAGGATTAGAATTAATGTGTTGAATGAATGCTTTTCACTTTTCACTTCCAGAACATTAAGATTTCTGTCCCTGTCTTTTAGTGGTCATTAACCTGGCCAAGTCCTAAAATGAAGCTCATGTTTATTGGTATCGATGACCAATGAGTTAACACAAAAGCCCACTCCTCAGTCATTTCCCTGATTGTGCCTGTGGGAGCCATTGCCGCTCAGTGGGTATCTGGAACGTCTGGGCTGTAGGGCCAGGATTCTGGCGAGTGTTTTATATCACTGCTCTTGCAGTTTTGCTATCGTTTGGGTAACGTGATGTTCACTATGGACTTCTACCATTGGTGGTCCAGGCCTGTTAATTAAACCACCAGTTACTCTGAAGACTTCTTACACATCCAAGTTGATGAGTTGAGATTGAGGAGGCAGGGACTCTTGCTTTTCAGCAGTCAAGTTGTAGTTTTGTTTAATCTTAATTTTTAATAGTTCTCGATCCTGGCTGCAGAGCAAAATCATGGGAAAAGTGGGGAAAGTGATTTCACACTGGGCATGGCAGCACACACCTTTAAAACAAGCCCTGAAGAGGCAGAGGCAGGCTGCTGTCTGAGACCAGCTGGATCTACAGAACACATTCCAGGCCAGCAAGAGCTACGTTATGTAGTGAGACCTGTTCTCAAAATAATGATGATGGGGATTCCTGGGTCCACCAGCACATGGTAGCCCTTTCTGTGTTTTTAGAAGTCCCGTCCCCTCATATACATGATTTCCAGCCATGACCAAGGTTAAAATCATCTCACTGGACTTGGGTGGTCACGTTGGTTTAGCNTGTCCATCCCCACTTTTCCTCCATTCTTCTTTCATGTGGCAGTCCTTTGTCAGGGCTTTATGCTGGGGCTGGTGTCACTCCATGTGATGCCCATGTCTATAGANAGGGCCTTGTCAAGCTCGGGGAGTCACGTCCAGGCCATTCAAGTCCAACCAGTTTGAACACCAGCCAGAACAGATTTTCCAGCAGCTCAGGTAGCAGTCCTCCCTGATGTGACTAATAAGGACTAGTTTGGTGCCTGGTGACCTTGCCTTACCTGTCAGCCTCAGACAGCATCTATGACTTCCGGGTGAGTTGCACAGACACTTACCAGAGGACATCAGTTGTCCAGCACTGTTCTAAGCCCTGCAGCAAGAAGGGCTTCAAGGAGCCTGCCCTCCCGGGGAGGGAATACTGAGGATCCAGTATTTGCACAGTGAGTGCTACAGAGCAATGATAAAGAAAAGAGGGCTTTCTAGAATGGTGTCCCAGAAAACCGGAATTAAAGGGACTAGGATTTAAGCCAGGTCTTAGAAAGAGCGTGGGTAGAACTAGCCATGAAAAGTGGCAGGATGCCAGCTAGTGAACAGCTTGCTGAGAGAAGACTGCGCTGTGGTCACAGCGCCACGTGGAACCACAAAGGCTGCATAGAATTCTCTGTACAAGTGCCCTGTAGCTCACCCGCTAGTTTCTTACGCAGACTGTGATGCCAGCTGTTCCTGTTTTAAAAGCGGCCATAATGAAAAGCCTGCTATATGTTTCTGTGCATCCTTAGAATAAAATTTTTGGAAATCAAATGACTAAATCAAAGTGACTTTGAAAACAGCTGATCCATACTTAGTATGGATTACACCAAACAAATTTTCTATACTTAGTATAGAAAAAATAGTAAATATTTGAAAAATTTTAATCACCATAGCTATTCATTTTAGTGGAGTTTTACAGATTAATCTTCTACAAAGGTATGTTTGTGTATATTGTTCTGTTTAGCTGGGCATAGTGGCATGCAGAGGCAGCAGGCAGGATCTCTGTGAGTTTGAGGCCAACTTGATATATATATATATATAGAAAGTTCCAGGCCTGCCAGGGCTATCTAGTATGACCTTGTCTCAAACAAACATATACATTCATGAATTTCAATTTATTTGCTTTTTAACTTAATCTTATGTCAGTGTCAGTCATTGAGAATTCTGTGGTACATTAAATTACAAATATTATTTAATCAAATTTTCCTGCTTTGGCCAGTGAACAAATATGAAATGCTTCACATATAGAGAAGTAATCTAGTAAACATGATGAGGAAAATGTTGAAGGGAAATGTTTCTAAAACTCGTTCTGTCCCTGTAGCATAGACCCTAAAAGTGTGGACAGATGGCTGCGCTGAGACAGGAAAGTTGGTTTCAGTTGAGGAGGGATGGGAAGAAGTATGTGGCCGTGTGGAGATGGGGAGAAGCTGCTCCAAGTGGAAGAGCTGTCAGGAAATGAGGGATCACCGCCTTAGCACCCCTCGGCTGCGGTCCCTTTCCCCACAAAGACCACAGGAATAAGGGAATGAAGATGGAAAGAAAGATGGTGCTGGGCCGTGAGGACTCCATCTCCTAAGCTTTCCTGGTNGAGGAGCTGCTCTGTAGGTCGTGTCAGGGTTTTTCTCAGCTGAAGTCTTAATGGTGTTGGAGATGGGTGGGGACATGGTTTCTGCACCTTTGTGCCAGAAGGGAGCCGCAGTAGAAGGAAGAGATGCTATGTGGGTCAGACGACAAGCCTTGTCAGATCAACATTGTGGTGACAAGGGCTGAGCTTAACAATCATTGAAGGCCTTGGAGGCTTGAGTCTAGGTGACATAAATAAGTAGTGTGATTTATTCAAAAGGGAAGCACAGGAGGTTACCTGAGAAGAGAGTGAGTTGTGAGAATTGTTGTTCTTTTAATAATTTTAAAAAATAATTTACTTTTAAAAAATTTTAGCCGGGCAGTGGTGGTGCACGCCTTAAATCCTAGCACTTGAGAGGCAGAGGCAGGCAGATCTCTGTGAGTTCGAGGCCAGCCTGGTCTACAGAGCAAGTTCCAGGAAAGGCTCCAAAAGCTGCATAGAGAAACTGTCTTGAAAAACTTTATTTACATTGGTGTGTCACCTTCATTCATGTCTGTGTGAGATCCCCTGGCACAGAGGTTACAGACATTGTGAGCTGCCATGTGGGTACTGGGTATTGAACCTGGGTCCTCTGGAAACTAAGCCATCTCTCCAGCTCCGTGAGAATTGTTTTTAACAAAACGACTTTTAAGTATATTGTGTGGTCTTTTCTTTCTGACCAGGGAATCACTTGGAATGTACCAAGTGTGGAAGCCTTCGGTCAGGAGGACTGTTACATGTGCCAACGCCCCAGCCTGAGCAAGAGACGGGAATGGCAGAAGGGAAGCTCGTCAGAGGCCGTGACCAGTTCCCCACTCAGGGAAATACTCTCCCCGCAGTGAATCTGACAGATGGCCAGATAGCCACCGGCCTCTATGGTAAGTCTCCTCACAGCTTGGTGTTGGGTTCTAGATGGCACTGCCAGCATTCCAGTTGATGATTTATATGTTGACCTGGAAGACAGGTTATATAGCTGTCTATATATATATATATAGATACAGATATAGATATATAGATATATCTGCCTTTTTGGCAGCTAGGAGGCCTAGAGAAGCCTTAACAGCAAGCATGCTGTGCAGTCTTAGCTATAGGTTATGCGCTATACAAACAGCCTTCCAGTCTTTCACATGCTAGCAAACATATCCCGTGTTCCTCTCTATCCCCCTATCCCCTTGCCAGGTTATCTTAGCAGAAGAAAAAGTATACAGATATCCCTACCTTGGTGCCTAAGTGTTTTTTAAGGGTGAAATGAGACATGACGTCACTTTATAAACATTACAGCCTGGTACAAATGTCCCTTATCACCGGTTTGTAATGTCTGGGCACACTGATAGTTTTTTTTCTCCCATTTAAAAGAACATTATTAATAGCATACTGAATTATTTTCTCTGTCTGCACACACTTTCCCAATGGGTTTCATGAAAAGTTCCTCACACAAGCACACTCAGATCTACATTCACAAACCTGAGGAAAGAATGCCCACTCGTTTAACATGTATGATTTCCATGAACTGTCATCATTGATTCACTTTTTTTTTAACAGTATGTTCCAATAATGAAAACACATTGAAGTCCATCATGAAGAAGAGTGATGGGAATAAAGATGCCAACGGCGCCAAAAAGAACCTTCAGTTCATCGGCATTAACGGCGGGTAAGGCCAGTTGGCGGTGTGGGAGTGCTAAGGCACCTGTCTCCTTTGCCTCCTGCCTACTTCAGTCACTGTCAAGCGCCTATTCTGGGATGCTGCCACATCTTGATGATAATAGAAGATTCCCTCCTCAGAAAGGTGCACCTGGGCTTCTCTTCTTCTCTTCTCCTGCTATCCTTAAGGATATCTGTCCCTCTGTCAAGGGTACCCATTGAAACCAGGAAAGTGACATCTCCTCACCTCTGACCTGAAAAAAAAAAATCTTCAGCAAAACCAGCAGGGTTGCTGCTTCCCTTTGGACAGTTGTGCCTGTACGTGTTAGAATGCAGAAGGGAACAGGAAGAGGCTAGCAGCATTGGTCCAGGGCCCAGNGACAGTCATCCACTTCTCNAGAATGGATTGCTTTTGACTCAGCTCTCTGTGATCGTGAGCAAAACTGTAGGGCATTTCAGCTGAAGAGCAGTAACCTGGCCCTAGCTCCAGTTCTTGGCTTTCTAAATAGAATAAATACCTAGTAGTTATCGGCCCAGGTGGTTGAGCCTGTTTGGCCTCCTACAGTTGGATCAAAGCAATTAATTAGTCGATTACTCAATAAGAAAGCAACAGGACAGCGTTGGGTATTTATAGTGAGGTGGCTACCGAGAGAGGCTTAACATGATGGCGCATGTTTTACAAATCTTCAGCTTTAGGGTGTGATGTGGCCCAGAAGATTTCAAAGGACATGCAAGAGAGGAACTATTGGTTACTTATCTCACGTGTTCACCTTGACGGTGGGAGAATGAAGGGGGCAAAATAAGAAGGATGGGGGGGAAAGCACCTGTAGATCTGGTTCTCTATAAAGTCACTCTCCTCTCCATTTAGTCTGAGCTAGCGGTATCATGGCTTTTGTTTGTTTGTTTGTTTGTTAAACCAAGTGTTATATGATACCAGTCAGTCATCAACCGGGAGATCTCTCTTTGAAGTTAGAATCCATTGTAAACCTACCCGGCTTTCGAATGTAGATCTTACTTTGAGCTTCTAAGTGCAGGCTCNAAACCGCTGGCGAGGTGTCCACAGCAGGCAGTGGCTTTCCCTTCCCAGGAGTGTCTGTCACTGGGTCTTCATGGGGACACCCTGCATCTCCTGAAATCCCAATTGCCACCTAGGTATGAGACAACTTCAAGTGATGATTCCAGCTCAGACGGAAGCTCTTCTTCCGAGTCAGATGACGAGTGTGACACCATTGAGTATCCTCCCGAGGAAGAGGAGGAGGAAGAGGAGGATGACAACACTCGGGGAATGGCCGAAGGGCACCATGCAGTTAATATTGAAGGTTTCAAGTCTGCCAGGGTGGAAGATGAAATGCAGGTTCCAGAATGTGAACCTGAGAAGGTGGAAATCAGAGAGAGGTGTGGTACATTCCCCTCCCCTCCCCGATTCCTCCCATGCGTGGTGTGCTTGGGTAATAGAACTAACTGGTTCAGGGCGTTTACAACTGCGTCTGTGTGTTTAGTCTTCCGTGTGTCTCGGAGGCATGCACATCTGGTCAAGGTACTAGTAAAGACAAGGGCAGGGCATGGTCTCTTCTTGTTTGCTGAAACTTGAACTCTGTGCTGTCTCATTTGGCATGTGGACCCGCTGTCCATGATAGCGTCCATTGTTTGAACATATCACCTTGTATACAAAGACATATTGGACATTTCCGATGGCCAGCACACTGTTTAAGATTTCAGATCTTATCTTGATGCAAATGTCAGAATTGTTATCACAGGACCATTGTGTATGTGCAGAACAGGAGTTTAGCCTCAACCAAAACTTCTATTAACTGGAAAGGGTATCAGACNTATGTCTCTGTTTCNTTGCTCACTGAGTGATAAGGAACACAACAGTAGATGTGGGACTGTCATAAATGCCGGCTGCAGTAAAATCTCACATACTCAGGCTGGCCAAAACATCACCTGAGAAGTGAGTTTGTGACAATTAGTAAGTGTGGGCTTGTTGCTCACAAAATGAGAAAAGGTGGAATCATCAGCGTGGGTTTTTTTGTTCCATGAAGTATAAATTGGAACATTTCAGCAAACGTTTGGTCTGTCACATTTGTCAAATGGAAGCTCACTGTCAACACAAGGTAAGTGTTTCCAGAGGGTTTGAAATGTCTTCTTAGTTTCAAAGAGCTTTATTGAGATATTACCATGTCATTGGATTTGGGGCTTTGCATATGTGTTGAACAAACACTTGAGTCGGATTCAGCTTAATAGAACTATAGTAACTTAGACCTCTTTAGCTCCTTAGAGTAATATAAATAAGCTATATAAATATATGTGCATATACATATATACACATACATATATATTTTTTAGAAACAGTGTCTCACTTTGTAGTCCTGGCTGGACTGGAACTCACCATGTAGATCATGGCTGGCCTCAAACTCGCAGAGATCTGCTTGCCTTTGCCCCTCCAAGTATTGAGATCAAAGGCGTGTGTCATCACACCTGGCCAAGATTAAGAATATTTTTAAGAACTTACAATAAAAGGAATAAAATTTTCCAAATGTTATTTTGTAATGTCCTAAAGGCCAAACTGATGTAGCTGGAAGTTACCCTTATGCAAAGACCTTCATTGCAGAGGTACTGGCTTTGTGCAGTGATGTCAATCACCATTGCCTAGAGACAGCTCCAGTCATCATGACCTGCCTAGACTGGCTCATGGTCCTGACCTGTTAAATGGTTGTGGGCTTTCAGATAAAAATCACTTTTATTTTATGGCAAGTCCTGAGTTTTCTGTAATTTTTTCCTCCCCTTTAGGTATGAATTAAGTGAGAAGATGTTGTCTGCATGCAACTTACTGAAAAATAACATAAATGATCCCAAAGCTTTAACCAGCAAGGATATGGTAAGTCGGATGATAAGAACAATCTCCAGGCTATGCAGCATCACCCAGGTGCACCACAGTCAGGAATGTGATAGCCTGGCCCTGAGCTGTTACATGCATGCTTCCCCGTGAGCCATTCATTTCTAGCATAGCTGGCAGAGCATGGCGCTGCCCAGCTCAGGGAACATACTGTTTCCCTGAGGCCCAGCTTCCGCTATCCTTTGCCCACCCTGTACTTGCCTTGGGGTGGAGGCATCTGGGAGGCACATCCTTGGCAGAAAGAAAGAGAAGGCTAATTGCAGGCCATCTTCTCTCTCCATGTTCTGCTCCTACCCACAGAACCTTGCGATCCAAAGAACAGCATCCCAGAACTTTTGAAAAAATAAACATAGTTTTTTAGAAGAAACTTATCTGGGCTGAGGTCAGCATTCCTTTCAGTTAGGAAAGTGCATATTGGGTTCTGGTGTGGAATACAGACGGCCACTATTTTTAAACAGAAAAGGAACTGCACTGTCATTTCACGGTTGGAGAGATACAGAAGCAGGTAGTATAGAGGCTGTGATTATCAGAATGGTCAGGAATAGCACTACACAGGACACGCAGGTATTGCTGTGGCGGTGGCCCATCTGGTGTGCTGCCAGGTGACTCACTCCTGTGCTGACAGCTGGATCTGCAGCTGCTTGACCTGACCAGGCCTCTGATTGGCAGCTCCATCTTCAGGGCACGGTGAAAATGTGGCTTCTTGCATTAATTTGATAATAACATGGATCTGAGTCTTTGCATGTCAGCAGGTTTAGTTCATTTGAGGCTGAGTCATCTAAGTCAGCATCTGCTGCTCAGGTGACTTACAAGGCTCTCAGGAGCTTTGAGTGAAAGCAAAATGAGACCTAAGGAGTTATCTAATCCTAAGAACGTAATTGGAATGCTGTGGGCCTGGCACATTATGTTAAAAGTTGGTAGTGGCTTGGACACAAGTACACAGGAACGTGTGCCCATGAGACCACACTAGCCAAACCTAACCCCAGTATCTGTGGCCCTGGGAGATGTGTCCCTAAGGCCTGCAAGATGGCTCAGTGGGTAAAAGTGCTTGCTGTCAACCTGATGACTTGAGTTTGAGTTTGACCCACACTGTGGATGAAGACAGCCAACATCTGCAGGTTGTCCTCTGACTTCTACACATGCTTATGATGTGTGTGTTGTGTACACACACACCATAAATAATAAATGTATAAAAATATTTTAAGTATCTGTAGAGTACCAGCTACCATGTCAGACTGGTAGTGCCAGGACTAGATTGTTCTAGTTTGTTCTTTGAGACAGGCCTTCACACTGTAGCTCAGGTTGGCCTGGAACTCAATATGTAGCCTATGCTAGTCTCACCTCCCAGCCTAGTGCAGTGGGAGAGTTGGAGTTAGTCAGTCTGGGTCAGGAAGCAACTTAGTTGTGGGTGGGCTAAGTTCTTCCTAATTCCTATGAAAAATTTGCTTGAAAGACCAGTTAGTTTAGTACACACAAACAGCTCAAAAGTCCAGCCAGGCCGGATAGATACTATAAAAATGAGGGGATTTGTTTTGTTTTGTTTTTAGAGATGGGAACTGAGATGCAGGATAAGGAAGATCTCCAGGGTCATTTGTTCATAAGTAGCAGAATTGAACCTTGAGGATCTGGCTCTAAATCCATTTGCACATTGTTGTGACCTCTTTCTTAGTGATCACAGTGTGGACAAACCAGAAGAGAAGTTCAAGTTTGCTGTTTGAAGCTGCTCTTGAGGCACTGGCTCTCTCTGGCACTCGAGAGCCGAGAGCATACACTTTGACTATAAAAGGCCTGGTTGCTTGGGCTGTGTTGTGCTCGGAGAGAGCTATAAATAGAACTAACAGCGACTTGGTGTTTTGGCAGAGGTTCTGTCTGAACACCCTCCAGCATGAGTGGTTCCGTGTGTCCAGTCAGAAGTCCGCTGTGCCAGCCATGGTGGCTGACTACATCGCTGCATTCGAGGCTGTCTCCCCGGATGTGCTCCGCTACATCATCAACATGGCTGATGGCAATGGGAACACCGCCCTCCACTACAGCGTGTCCCACTCCAACTTCCAGATCGTCAAGCTGCTTTTGGATGCAGGTACAGAGGCTGTCCTCTTGCTCCTCTAGGAACACTCAGTTTGTGACTTGTCTTCACGAAGCCAGTTGACCCGTGCCTGAGCTCTTTGGCCATCCAAAAGTCTTTTCATTGCTTTTCCACATGACATGGCAAGAATATTGTTCTTGAGTCATGGATGAGAGGCTTCAAGTACACCAAGCCTGAGCAATAAAGAAACAGAATCCAGATCTATTTCGAAAGGTTTTGAAGATATTCTTGCTGCAGGTCAGCTGTCTTCAAATGAGGTATACCGCTGCTAATAAACATGACTCACATTTGCTCCTTGATGAATCATGCAGACTTGGCTCACAGGCTTTTGTGTCTGTGACCACTTTATTTTTCCAGCCTCTATGTGGTCCTAAGTGAGTGGTTCCTCAGGATAGCGACTAGCAAAGCCACACTAGAGTCATCACGGTTCCTGCCCCATTACCGCTGAACCATGTTCGTGACAATAGTGAGAACTTGCCATCCCAGAAGGCAGCCCTGGGTCACGTTATACATGAGGTGAGAGGGCAGTACAGAAGGAGCCCCTTGAGAAAGTGAGCCTTCAGCGGGGCAGCTCCCAAACCACTTCCCTCATCAAAACAGTATTTGTGATATGCCACTAACACAGAATTCACGGTAACTCAGTCTGGTAAAGACATAATGTTAACACCTGGTTTCTGTGATGAAATTGTCTAGTTTCCTTTATTTATTTATTTCCTTTATTCCTTTTGATGTAATGGCCTGATATGCATTACTCCATCTTGGAGTTGTTATTATGAGGGGAAAAAAAAAAAATCCCAGCATGATTATCATCTGTTACTATTCTCAGTTTCTGACTTCCCTTTTCTTTATTTTCTTGGTGTGGGGGTCTGGTGTTGGAGCTAAGTCCCACGGCCTTCTACACTGCTGGACAAGCACTCGGCAGTGAACTAGCTCCCCAGGCTGCACATTCTCTGTTTCAGTGCCCATGTTAGGGGATGGCTGATTCCATCTGATGATGGGAAGGAGTTACAGGCCTCCTTCCCTCCAGACTGTAAACATTAGCTGGGGATACTGTTAAAATAGGGATGTGGATAATACCCAGGGAAGCTGAAAACATGATTTCAGCATTATTCTTGGTTTTTCGAGACAAGGTTTCTCTGTGTAACAGCCCTGGCTGTCCTGGAACTCAATCTGTAGACCAGGCTAGCCTCAAACTCACAGAGATCTGCTTGCCTCTGTCTCCCGAGTGCTGGGATTCAAGTCGTGCGCCNCCACCACCTAGCTCAGCGTTACGCTTGAAATGAATGTTTTTTCTGCCCTCAGAACTCGAGAGTGGATATCTTGGTAAATTGAATTGATTCCATTGTTAGATGGTTTTAGTTAATTACTTCATCATTTACTTTGTTTTTATTGCTTACTATTTTGAGTAGATTTTTGGCTCCATAAAATGTAATTCTGGGTGCTTCAGCATAGACAGACTGAAGAGCTTAGATCCTGAGGACCTTGGGTACACGTATGACCCATTTTGCTCGCAACAGTCTTTGCTTGTACATCCCATTATGTTCTTATGTAGTGGAGTGGGATCCCCAGCAATTTTGTCCTTGTCCCATCTTAAATGTTTAACTCGACACTTGCTCAGTATAAAAGCTACTTTCCACTACTCTTCATCCTGGCGTGTCCTTAAAGCCCTGGAACGCTTCTTGAGAATTAGAGAACACAAGAGCTGTAGCCATGGGGTCTGGTAGTCCTTGGCAGTATCATAGAGGACTTATTGCGTTAATATTGATCTTACACCTCAAGCCCTCGAGTTGGAAGGCATGTGATTGAGTCTCTGAACATGTGCCTGTCTAGATCCCTCAGCAGTGCTTAAGCTCCAGAGCGAGTAGGCTTCGAACCTCCTCGCACACTGCCAAGCTTTCGCACCATGACCACCAGTTGCAGGCAGGACTCACTGTAGTAACTTCCTGTGGCTTCTGCTGCTGCCAGCCCTCTGAGGCAGGACATAAAAACATTTCCTTCCTTCTTAGTCGTTTTCATCCCCAGAGTACTTTTCACGGGGCTCCTGTGAACATCACACTTCCAGTGAACACTTGCTGCTCTACATGGCTCTCCCTGAGGAGGTTTCTTTCTTGTAGATGTGTGTAATGTAGACCACCAGAACAAGGCGGGGTACACGCCTATCATGTTGGCAGCACTGGCAGCCGTGGAGGCAGAGAAGGACATGCAGGTTGTAGAAGAACTCTTCGGCTGTGGAGACGTGAATGCCAAGGCCAGTCAGGTTGGTGTCTTGCTTCCAATGTTTATCACTGCTCTGGCCAGTATCTGATGTGACCAGGTTGTCAGAGCAGCAACAGTGGCACAGTGACAGCTGCAGTCCATGCACTGACCAGCACACCAGTGGCTCATGCGCTCAGTCCCACGTTGCAAACCTCTCCTNACTTTGCCTGGCCTCTTCAGCCGCTTGCAGGGAAACCACAAATATGCTCGCATACAATGGACCCTACCTGTATAGGGGTCTCACCATACACTCATCGCCTACTGACGCCAACTATCTTGCCATCTTGGCTTTATGCCAGACCCAGAGCGCTAAGCCTAATGTGTTCACAATCTGACCTTAAACCTCTTTGGAACTTTCTCCCTTGCTGTACTGAGACATCCTCAGAGTTCTAGTGAAAACCTGACTCCTCCCAGTGTGCTCTTCCTTAGCTCCAGTGCCTTTGTGTGTCACTTACTCCGCCCCTCCCCCAACCTTCCTGCTCAATCTGTGCTTCTGACTCTAACCCTCATTTCTTTCATAGGCAGGACAGACGGCCCTCATGCTGGCCGTCAGTCATGGGCGAATAGACATGGTGAAGGGCCTACTGGCCTGTGGGGCTGATGTCAATATCCAGGATGATGAGGGCTCCACTGCCCTGATGTGCGCCAGTGAACATGGGCATGTGGAGATCGTCAAGTTGTTGCTGGCTCAGCCAGGCTGCAATGGCCACCTGGAGGACAATGTGAGTACCACTGGGCCTCCAGCCAGGGGTGGGCGGGTATGGGCCCCCTCTTTCTGTTCCTTGTGGACTGGTGTTGGCATCCAGGCCTCTTCCTTTTATAGCCCAACTGAGCAGCGTTTACCATGTATAGTCTGACAGTGCATTAGCCAAAAGCAAAAATAAATAAATGGACCTCAGCCTTGAGTTCATAAAAGGAAGGAGGTGAGAAGCAGTGTCCCCTAATGGGAGTAAACAGATCGGCCCTACAAAGTCACACTCGATGGAAGTTTGGGTTTTTTCCCTTGAATGGATCACTTCACCACACAAATGTAGTGTCACGGGTGAGCAGCAGTGGCTTGTCAACATGAATATTCTGTGACACATAGGCCAGAAAGTCCATGAGCTCTCTCGCTGTTCTGAGCAGTTTCCCACTTCTGCTTGGTCTGTTTCCATCGTTACCAAATNAACCTTCTCACTCAGCTCCCAGTCTGTCCCACTCCAAGATAAACCTTGCTTGAGAACCTTCTGAGGCAAGAGGACAAGCCAAAGAGACCATGACTTGCAGGCAGAAAGCACAGGACTAGCACTTGGGTTGTGGAACCAGTCCAAGGTCAAGGCCAGGCTGGTCCTGGTTTTGAAAGTTTATCTCTGCAGAACACGGGTTCAAACCAGAGCTTTCTCCGTTTCTAAACACCAGAAAGTTAGAGGAAAAATATCTTCCTTTGCCATAATTTTCAGATCCTGCTGGACTCACTCCAGCAAGCTAAGCAGGGGAGGTCTTCACTGGGTAGAAGGGCAACCCCCTTCCGCCTGCAGGGAACACACAATTCCCTTCCCTTCCTCCAGGAGTGAGAGTTTACAGCTTGCCTTTCTCCCACTCCAGTCTCCGTCCGTGTGTTTGGGAGTTCGTTCAATTGCTGTCCTTCTGAAAACTTGTCTCTTTGTAGTAAAAATCTATAACATTATGGAGACTTCAGAAATCCTGGCTAACCAGCTAATTGCCCACAAGTAGGACCATATCCACCTGATCTCCTGAAGAAAAGCTGCTCCCTGGATTCACAGTGTGGGAGGGCAGGGTGCTAGTATTCAACATGAGAATATCGTTTCCTGTTGCTGTGACCAAAGGAGAGCCCTTACTTCAAAACCAGACTGGAACTAAAGCCGCGCTGCCCTTTGCCTTAGTTCTTTCATATCCATTTCAGGTCCTGCAATTTACTAAAAACCAATGTTTCCCCCCCTGGTATTTCCACAAGATGCATGCATGCATGCAAGCTGCCAGGGTGGAGCGCTTATGTGTGAATGTCACCTCCAGCATTCAAGAGGTGCTATAGGCTACAAGATCACAGCTTCCTCCTCTGGAGCAAGGCTGAGGTGTTTGCAACTGGCTAGACCTGTTCACACACACCCTCGTTCTTGCCTGATCATTTGTGACTGTAAGAAGAGAGACTAAAGTTTCTACCCCTCCTGTTCTTACTGCCCCTTCTGGAGGGGGAAACAGTTGGATAGGGGTTCTTTGTGGACAGCCTTCAATTTTTAAGGACCCTGGTGTACACGTATCTCTTGCCAGCACTGATAGGCAAAGCCAAACTGAATGGATGATTCTCCTCGTGCTTGCCTTCTTATGGACGGAGGCTAGTCTCACTCATCTCCACCTCAAGAGCGAACACGAAAGATCCTGAGGGACTGACAGATGGCTGAATTTGAGGAACTTTATTGGTTTTGTTACCTTCTGGCTGCTTGACATGTGAGAGACTCAGGCTGGCCTGTTGTTTCTGTTTCCTCTTTAGGATGGCAGCACCGCTCTCTCCATAGCCCTGGAAGCTGGGCACAAGGACATCGCTGTTCTTCTGTATGCCCACGTCAACTTCGCAAAAGCCCAGTCTCCGGTCAGTATCGGGCATTCGGCGTTTACAAATAGGATGGAGTCCACAGGCTGACAGGCCCCCTTTCCTAGGGGAACTGACAAGGCTACAAGGGTCTTACGTAGATTCTGAAAATGTTTTAGCCCAGAGCTTCGTCTTCCTTGTTTCTACCCCCTTGCCAGGAAAGGCTGGGCCTCAGTCATCCTTGGGGGACGGCAGCTCTCACGAGGAGCTAATTCCATGCATAGGGATCCAAACAGCACAGGTTGAGCTCATGGTTACATGTCACTGTGTTCTGACACTGTTCCTAAAGCTGTCAGTGGCTGCTCATGGTCTCAGAGTTTACTCAGTGGGAGGCTGACTCGCTCAGACAAGTCCTACTAAGCCTGACTGGCATTCAAGCCATGCCTGCTGAGGGTGGACATCCGTCCCTCATTCTTAGCTAGAGATCTCCTGGTTCTGGCACACAGGTGGGTGTCAGTTGTGATGAACCAGTGTCCTGAAGTCACTTCTGAACTAACCTCCACTTTTTTTCCCCTTTTCTGATTTCTAGGGCACCCCTAGGCTTGGAAGAAAGACATCTCCTGGTCCCACTCACCGAGGTTCCTTTGACTGATTATGTAAACAGAGCCCTCCATGTGTGTGCCACCATGAAGCTGCTAATTATTCCTGTTAGGGTGACAGATACTGAATGTATGTGGACCATGCCGAGCTGACCAGCAAACAGAAGTGTAAAGGAATAGGCTGAAGGCTGACAACTTTTGCAGGGAGAGCAGAGCTGATGGGAAATGGCCAAGCTAGGTGCAGGCTGCCTCTCTAGCCCTCTGCTCTTGTAGGGCTTGGACCCAGCTCTGTGGCTGCTGAATTGGCTCCGCTATTTGCTATGGTAGGAAGAGGTAGTCTGCCTTGACTGGACCACTTCAACAATGTAAGCAAGTAACGGGTTCTCGTGACATTGTAGTTTCTAAATTTTCCACAAATACTTATACTTACTAAATGTGGAACCATTGGGAAGTCCTTCCAGTATTTCATTCCAGGATGCTTTGGTTCATTTCTCTCTCGTCTTTTAAAATAAGAAACTTGAGATGACTCTGAACATCAGCGACTTGGCCCCCAGGCTCATAATGTCTGGCTTAAAAATAGAAATGAGCTCTCAAACCACATAAACTTATAACAAGAAATATTTTCAGCTGGTTTATCTAGGTGGATGTATTATATGGCTTTTTTATATAAAAGACTTCTATATGAAATTGACACAGCATTTTCAACTTTTATATTCCACAATAAAGTCATAAAGAAACGTGTAATATTACATTTTTAACAGCTGCCCACCTGTGTCTATATCTGGTGATTAAGGCTGAACTAGATTAGAGGAGTGGGTTCCAAATTGGCCTCTAGGGAAACATAGTGTAGTTCTGTGTATTTTTATCATGTCACCTTTACTTTGGTCCTATATATGTATTTAAATGTTTGAAGTGCCTTAGACTCTTGCCATATTTTCAAAATAAAATTTCATTAAGCTCTTTTGCTTGTCCCCTGATTCGTCACTGACAGCTGTCTGCCTGGCTCTGATGACTTAGAGCAGTGGCCACAAATGCTGATGGATGGTTTGGGCTGAGACAAGAGCATGGTCTACCGGGCTCGGGCTCAGGCTCCAAGGGCGGCGGGCCTTCTGAGGGTGCCTGAGTCTGTGACACAGTTTCCACATCCCCAGGTTGGATGTCACAACGCTGAAATTTAAGACCTTATTATACATGCCACTATCAGCCAGGCAACCTCCAGGGAGCCTCTGAGCTGATTCTTCCAGATGCATGAAGGCTAGTCCTGAGCTAATTTGGGAACGCAGCTACCAGTGGTTGGCTGAAAGGGGGCACAGGAAGCCAGGAAGACTTTTTTATTAAAGTTTTGGGTTGTCTAGAGAAACTGCCAGAGGAGTTATGAAAGAAATGCTGGGAATGGATTCAGGTCGGTCTGGGCCAGGTGACTGCTCTCCACAGCAGGCCTGGGCCCTCTGGGACAGAAATCCTCTTCTGTGAGGTCACAGAGACTGGGACCCCCAAACTGCTCTCTTTCCCCAAACAGATCTGCGAGCTCTGGGATTCTGACTAAATTTTGGCTCAGGAAGTTATTAAACCCTGAGTCCCATGAGCCAGAAATGGGTGCCATAAATTAATGTGGAAGAGTAAGGGGCCTGTGAAGGGAAGGGGCCTGTGAAGGGAAGGGGCCTGTGAAAGGAAGGGGCCTGTGAAGGGAAGGGGCCTGGGGCTTTGCCTGTCCCTTAATGACTACAAATGCCTTTTGAGCAAAGAGCTGTTTCTCAGGAGGTTTATAATCCTGGGGATTTTGTTTTACTGAGAGGTAAAAAGCATTAATACTGTAAATGTGGGGCAAGGGTAGGGGGGTCTAGTGCAGTGGTGTTGTTTACCTAATATGCACAAGGCCCTGAGTTCAATCCCCAGCTCTGACAAAAAGCAAAAACAGGAGCAAAAATATATATATTGTAAANGAGAAACATGAAATGAACCCTTGTGCTCTGATAAAAACAAGTGCTTATTTTATCTCTGAGTAAAGCCTTACACACTGTGTATCTAACCTCCGGGTAGTGCACACTGGCCCAGGCCATGTTTGCTCTCATAACATTGGGCACCTCGAATGCTTTTTATCTTGGGATCTCCATACACTGTATATACAAACTTGATTACCCCCATAGGTAAAGCTGTGGTTTATGGAAGCACAAGTTTGTAAAGGGACTCAGAAAGGAGGCTTGGGCCAGGTCCCTAAGTGAGGGCAGCCTAAGGGAGGAGATGGCCAGCTTTATCTTCTGATCCAGTAAGAGGAGACCAAACCTTTAGGTATCGCCAATTTCCTAGAAACCTTTGCCCTGGAAATTCCAGCTGCAGGCTAGAATTTGCCCTAAGACAACAGGACAAGCACAGTAGAACTTTGAGACCCTGATATCAAGAAAATGACACTGACTGTGTGTTCAACCACCGTTAGGACATGTGATAGCTAAATTTCTCATTATGGGGAGATATTTGCTTCTGGAGAAATCTGTCTAGAACACACTACTGACTCACGTGCCCAAATACAAAAACATGACAACTTGACATCCTGTTAGATGTCAGTACTCTGGGAGCAGATTTTGCTTGTTTTTTAATTTTATGTGCATTGGTGGGTTTTTTCGTTTGTTTTGTTATTTCCCCTACACGTGTGTCTGTGTGAGGGGGTCAGATCCCCTAGGACTGGAGTTACAGACAGGTGTGAACTGCCATGTGGGTGCTGGGACTTGAACCCAGGTCCTCTGGAAGAGCAGCCAGTGTTCCCAACCACTGAGCCATCTCTCCAGTCCCTCTGAGAGGAGTTTTATCCCTGGCTTTGTAATACTGAAACTACTATCGTAGACATGTGAGAATCCTTGCAGATGAAGAGAAAACTGCTATTTTTCCCTCCAAGGGAATAAGCACAACCTTTCTTAAAATCTCAGGGGCTCTTAGAGGGTCTGCTGCAAATGGAAAGTCCTCCGTGTGTAAGTTTTCTGTTCACAGAGCAGGCCAGGAGTTCCTGGGGAGCTGGTAGAAGATATACACTCTGGCTCTCCCCTGGAGTCTGGTGCCTTGGGTCCACAAGCATCCCAGGCACTTGTTAGTGAGAGGTCCACCTTGAGGATTCCTTACCATTTACACGCTACACAGATGCTTGCAAGGAAGCCAGGCAAGGTGTGTGGGGCTGTGTGAAAACCAGGAACTCTATGTACCTCTGCTGAGCCATCTATACTTAGCTTCTGTGTTGCTTGAACATGTGCAAGGGCATTTCTGAACCTCCTGGGATAATCATTTACGGCAGGCCAGGAACCATGACTGCCGCCATACCATTTTTTTCCATGCTTAGTTACCACAAGGCGTATGACTGGCTGAGCAGGCAGGCAGGCTGCTCTTGGTATGTTTTCCCAATTTAATCTTTTCCCTCCCCACTTCCTCATGGAGTTGGACTGTGTGGTTACTCAGGAAGGCCATGAACCTTTGCTTTGGCTTTGAAATAGTGATACTTTTCCATTTTCTTCTTTACTAAAAGCACATTTTTTTAAAAGCCCTGGCCCTTAGCAGGAAACAATTGCATTTTACATTCAGCAGAAGGAAATCACTAATCATAAGTTTACTCTACTCTTATTCAGCATGGCTATAATTTAGAAGCCAGCAGATTATAAAAATATACCCAAAGTGCATTTTGTTGGAGACGATTACCACAAAAGGATGTGGTGAGCCCTTGGCCACAGTGCTCCAGACCTACCCAGGTCCCCGCTTCCTCTCACTGCAGTCACTAGTGGTACCCTTGAGGCTGAGAGTTAACGATCAGCCCAGATGGTATCTTGAGCTACCCACCCTGGATTTGGCAAGAACACTTCACAGAAGTTGGAAGGCCAAGTGCTGGTTTTGCATACTTATACAGAATGTCTGGTGTAGAAGACATTTGGGTAGTTTTGGGAAACCAGCTATACCTACCTCTGCCTCTGCTTTAAGTCCTTTGGTGAGATGGGAGGCAAGAGGATGGGAAGTCTGCCCCTCCTTTTCAAATCATGGGACCTGCATAAGAGGTACTCCTCATGAGTGTTTAAGCCAAAACAAGCTAGAAGGTGCTTCCCTCTCCATATCCCAGAAGGAACCAGTTTATGGGTCCTTGAGGCACCTGGAAGGGTGAGGCTGGGTGCTAAACAAAGGGAAAAGGCCTGTGAGAAGAAACCACTCCACTGTCTGTCAGCTATTCCCNGTGGCTTAATACCACAGAAGACCAAGTCCCAGCTGGGAGGTCCACCTGCTCCTCATGTGTCAAGCAGCAAAGACATCTGGCTTGTTAGGAAACACTGGCTGTATGTAAATAAGCGGGTAATAAAGACAGTATCCACTAGCTGGGTTGAGTCCCTGAAAGCTTCGGTAACTCAACTCAGCCACCCCCAGGCCTGCCTGAAGTAACACTTTCCAGCAAAATCCCATCTCCNACAGCATGCCCAGTAGGANCANCCTCTGTGTTTGGGTTTGAAACGCCACCTGCCATGACTGAGGGGTTCCAGTGTTTGACTGGCGAATACTAATTGAGTGAATGCGTGTGAAGAGGAAGACTATGGAAAGTCAGGGAAGAGTTGCCTTTGGAGAGGAGATGCCTGGGGGTGGGGGTGGAGGTGGGGGACTAGGAAGGAGCTACTGAGCTTCTGCGATGGCCACTTCCCACCTGTGTGGCAGCTGCAGCGTTTGACTCATTTTGCTGTGTACACTTTGTACGTGGATATTAGTGTCAGGGTGTTTTTAGTTAAAAGCTTCCTTTGTACGTGGATATTAGTGTCAGGGTGTTTTTAGTTAAAAGCTTCCTCAAAGAAGATCTGGGGATAGATGGTTTAGATCCATCAGGTCAGAAGCAAAGAGATAGCGGGCGGCCGTGGAACCTATAATGTTGGTGACAGCTCTGCTCACCANGAGTGCCAACTGCCACTCACAANCTCTGATTCTAGCCAGCCNGGCTGTCCTCAGATTGTCTGGTGCTTTTGGTAGATGGAGCAGAGTAGGGCATACTTCCCATCCTAGTCTGAAGTTAGGTTTGGTCATGTGATTTGCTCTGCCAACACGACATGAGCGGAAATAGTGTGTCAACTCCAGATTGAAGCTTTAAAAGCCATCGTAAAGGCATAGAGTGGCCCTATAGCATGACTTAAATTTCCAGATTCATCTCTAAGCTGGTTCCTGGAAGTGGGCTGCTCTAACAAGACACTTAGTTGNTGTGGGCAGCAGGGAAGTTATCACTGGGGACTCCCCAACAGACAACACCAAAGTTTAAATGAATCCCAGGAATGACACACCAGTACCATCCTAGTTGCCCAGAAAGAAGATCCCCTACTGTGTGCGGTATATGCCTGGGCCACTTCTGTATCACCTGGATTGTAAGGCGGGTTGGATTTTAGACTGTTACAGCTCTAGTGCACATAGAATCCCCTGGAGGGTTCATGGACCAATCCCCGAGGTTCCAGTTTCCATGGTCTAGGACAGGCCCAGGAATCAGCATTTCCACATAGTTCTTTGCAGATCCAGAGGGCCACACTGTGAGCAGAATACTCATTGTAAGCAGATTTTCCCTCGCCCTTCCTCTTCAGCTGCAAGGGCCTGTCTGGAAGGACTCCTGAAGGGCAGAGAGGACACCTTGGGGTCCATATTTGTCACCTTGGGGTGTCTCTTTTGCATCTTTCAGAAACTAAGCCTTAGTAGTCACAATGTTCCCTGTAGAATTTGTGCTTCCCAATTGAAAGATAGTTCTAAAAAGATGCCTTTTCCTATGACAAACCTTCTTTTTCTATGGCTCAGACAATATAGCCCGTGTTTATAAACCCTGCATTCGCTTGCAGAGCTTGCCCANAAGTTATCACTGGGGACTCCCCAACAGACAACACCAAAGTTTAAATGAATCCCAGGAATGACACACCAGTACCATCCTAGTTGCCCAGAAAGAAGATCCCCTACTGTGTGCGGTATATGCCTGGGCCACTTCTGTATCACCTGGATTGTAAGGCGGGTTGGATTTTAGACTGTTACAGCTCTAGTGCACATAGAATCCCCTGGAGGGTTCATGGACCAATCCCCGAGGTTCCAGTTTCCATGGTCTAGGACAGGCCCAGGAATCAGCATTTCCACATAGTTCTTTGCAGATCCAGAGGGCCACACTGTGAGCAGAATACTCATTGTAAGCAGATTTTCCCTCGCCCTTCCTCTTCAGCTGCAAGGGCCTGTCTGGAAGGACTCCTGAAGGGCAGAGAGGACACCTTGGGGTCCATATTTGTCACCTTGGGGTGTCTCTTTTGCATCTTTCAGAAACTAAGCCTTAGTAGTCACAATGTTCCCTGTAGAATTTGTGCTTCCCAATTGAAAGATAGTTCTAAAAAGATGCCTTTTCCTATGACAAACCTTCTTTTTCTATGGCTCAGACAATATAGCCCGTGTTTATAAACCCTGCATTCGCTTGCAGAGCTTGCCCANCACTTATGACTTAAGTCATAGCAGTCTTGGAAGAAAGAAAATGACCCACATTCATGTAGACCCCTTCTTGTTGTGCAGCCCCGAGTCTGCAGCCCAGAGTTCGTGTATCGGCTCCCTCCCTAATGAATGCCCCTTTAGAACACAGTTGGTCTCCCCTGGAGTCCCAGCAAGGATCCAGCAAAACCACACAGCTGCTCGCTCAGCAGCTGCCCCTGAAACTCATCCTCTGTTCTCATTCTGTCACTGGCCAGAAGCACACAATGGTCCTTACACAGCCAAGACAGAGGCCACTCTAGACATGGATGCCAGCAGCTGAGACACACACACACATCTGCGAGGGAAAGTCACCAGAGCCCTTGGGACCAGGAGCCAACTGAAGGTATCCGTTGTTCTGAAGGCGTACAGNGCATGTCACAGCTCTGGAGTGAGAGACTGAGTTNAGATGAGAAAGAGGCAGAAGAAATCAGTGTTGGGCTGGGAACTTGGAGCCAATGTGTTTATANCCTTCCTGTGNGTAAATTAATCTCCAAGACTCGACTCTAGGAAGTACAATCACTGAGACTGATTGATGGACAGCCTTGAGGACCAAAGGAACATCAATAAAGTGTGTGTCATTCAATCACTGTCAGGGTATAAGGCCAGACACATAATCAAATACCCAGAAGCTCAGGGTCTATCTTACAAAATCTTTTTTTCCCCCACGAGACAGGGTTTCTCTGTGTAGCCCTGGCTGTCCTGGAACTTACTCTGTATGTAGAGCAGGCTGGCCTCGAACTCAGAAATTTTCTTGCTTCTGCCTCCCTTGAGAGTGCTGGGATTAAAAGTGTGTGCTGCTGCCGCCGCCGCCGCCGCCGCCGCCACCGCCACCACCACCACCACCGCCACCACTGACTGGCCTGCC
>LZPO01017309.1:412538-417538 GCA_001675575.1 Neotoma lepida
AGTGCTGGGAACTGAAGTTGGGTCCTCTGCAAGAGCAGTGTGTTCTCTTAACTGCCTAGCCATCTCTCTAACTCCCAATGTCTCATTTTTATTCCTTTACCCATAAGGAAACCAAATCACAGAGAAGTTAGATTCCCTGCTGGCCATTATAGGGATGCTTGGCTCTAGGCAGAACACACTGTCTACACTGTAGTTGAGGTCTCCTACTTCAGCATCACAGCCTGGGCAGAAGGTACCCTCCTCAGGAAATGTTACTGAAGGTAACTGCAGTCAGGCCTGACGGTCTGGGTAGGAGGCATCTACACATGGCCCTACAGGCAAGGGGTATATTTTAATCTGTCCTTTAACCTCGATGACCCCTCTCTACCTATTTGAGATAAGGGTAAAATGGGGTTTTTTGTTTTGTTTTGTAAAAACAAAAATCTGTGTATACATTTTTGGAGCTGGAGTTTGAACACAGGGCCCAAAGAATGTTCAGCATGTNCTCTACCGTTTAAGTGATCCATCAGGTGTGGGCTGTCTGAATGCATTATGCATGCCTTAGGAAACACATTTTCTTTTCTTTTCTTCTTTCTTTTTTTCTTTTGACAAGATCTCACTATGTTGCCTAATTCGCTTGAATTCTTTTGCTCAGAGATGTCGCCTCATTTCTGAGTGCTAGGGGCCACAGATACATGCCATCATTCTTTACTTAAATTATTCTAGCAGAGAGATTAACCCAACGTAGAGTCATTTATAAATAATGTTTCCTGTTAGTTTTAAAGTGTTCTGTTGGTTTTGTTTTGGGACAGTGTCCCATGTAGCTCAGGTGGCCTTGAGCTCTTTATCCTGCATCAACCTTCTAAGTGCTGAGATCACAGGAATATACCAGTATGGCCTGTTCTTTTTAAGTTTGTGTGTGTGTGTGTGTGTGTGTGTGTGTGTAAAATCCATTGTTAAGCTCTATGCATACTGTAAAATTGCAAAACATCAGTGCTGCAGATTGCATGTGTGTGTGTGTGTGTGTGTGTGTGTGTGTGTGTGTGTGTAAAATCCATTGTTAGAGAAGCTCTATGCATACTGTAAAATTGCAAAACATCAGTGCTGCAGATTGCATGACCAACTCCCATTTACCAGGGCTCTAGGTATTGCCACCCAAGATGTGATGTCCTTACCCATTTGGGTCCTGTGACCTGTTTCTACCACCAGACTATGGCAATAAGGATGCCACATTTGTGATCATGTCACATCTAACTGAAATGCTTACATTCTAAGNAGACACCCCCTCATCCCCCCACCCCAGTGGCTTTGAGGAGACGAGTTCATGCTGAGAAGAGTCACATTGCAAGGAGGTGAGTGTGGCTCTGGCTGATAGCAAGAATCCAAGTCCTTAGTGTGACCACTCATGGGACACTCACTGATGCTAACAATGTGAGCAAGGAAATGGCTCCCTCCTGCTGGAGCCTGGATGGGATCACAGAGCCGCTGAGAATCTGGAAAGCAGCCTTGCAGCTGTAGCAGCTTAGTTATGGCTGGACCTGAGGAATCTGNATCAAAAATTGGTGTTGTCTTACAGCATGTTTGGAGTGATGCCTTGCATCAATAGATACATAGCTTTCCTCCAGCTGTGCAAGATCCCAAAGAGAAGATGACCAAGGGGAAGGAAACAGCTATGTCTCCTGCTACTGGGAAGAAGCAAGAGGCCAAAGCNCTTGGGACCAAGTACAACAAACATGAAGAGATCTTCCTGTCTCTTTGAAAGCAATGCCCTGGGTCCAAAATCTGTGGCTCGCATTTCTAAACTGGAAAAGGCAAAAGCCCAAAGAATTCACCACCAAACTGGATGAAATTTACACTGCTGATTTAATACATACAGATAATAAAAATTGTCCTTCATTCANTGTCAAAAATAGATGGCTAATATAATTACATAATACAATATATTCTCATTATCTGGAGAGGGCCCTTTAGCAGGTTTGTTTACATCATCCTGGGTCAAATTAATACATGGTCATTTAAAACCAAGCAACAGCAAAAAGTTCAAAAACAAAAAGCAGGCGGGCAGACGGGCGACCCAAAGTATAGTCTTAAGGCGTCTAACCCTAGAACTTAGTTTACTTTAGCTGTGCTCGAATTGCTTTGTTTTAGAGATTTTTTTTTCTTTTTATTGTATGCATATGGCTATTTTGCCTGCCTGTTTGTCTGTGTGCTATGTACCTGCAGTGCCCTCAGAGGCCAGAAGAGGGCATCCTATCTCATGACACTGGAGTTAGAGGTGGTTGAGCTGTCATANTGCTGGGAACCAGACCTGGGTCCTCTGCAAAAGCAGTTAAGACTCTTAAGGTAGCCCTAAGCAACCCCTCCTTAGGGAGATGATGCTTGAGCTGGATTGGGAAGTGGTCTTTGCAGGCCGAGGCAGGGCCTCAGGTGACAGTCAGCTNAACACACTGATCACCAACTTGACCCGCTTAGATTTGAAGACAGGCAGATGCTGGAAGGAAATGGACTTCTGCCTTTGATAACTGGTGCCNCGGCACACCTTACAACCAGCCCTGGAAAAGCATGGCNTTTTCAGAATGGGTTTCCCCAAAGATGTATTTACACAGATCTTGCTGATCGCAGAATGAACATGNAGAAGTAGTTGGTTATAACTTTGGTAACTGTTCAGTATTGAGAAATGGTGCACTTCATCCTGGTAGTGAGTTGACATTCTCTCAGGAACAGCTTCTACATTCATTTCTATTTTAAAAAGGAAGCTACAGAGGTAGTAGCTCATATAAAGCCCCCCCAAAGCCCCAAGACCCTATCCAAATGTGGCACTACCCACCTGCTAACCCAGCTAGTTGAGAAGCTGAATGGGGGCATTACTTGGATCTAGGATTTTCAGGCCAGCCTGGGTAACCTAGTAAGAGGCCATGTCAAAATCTTAAAATGAAAAAGGCAGCTGGAGGGCTGGGGGTGCATCTNAGTTGTCAAAGAACTTGTCTGACAGGCAGGAAGCTCTGGGCTCAACCTCCAACACTACATAAAACTATACATGGTGGTGCATGCCTGAGATCCCAGGACCCAGGAGCTGGAGGTAGGAAAATCAGAGGTTGAAGGTCACTCTTGGCTATCTGAGTTCGAGGCCAGCCTGGGCTCCCTGAAATTCTGTCTCAGCAAAGCAAAAGAGGGAGCTAGGAAGGGGTGCTTTTATTCAAGCCATAGCTAATTTCATTATTTGTCTGTAATAGTGAGTCAGACTGTCTGAGTTTAGGCTCCCTGGATCCCATGGAAAGTCTTGGGGTCTTAGGAAAGGGGTTAGAGTGCAGGTCCTAGAGTTGGGGTGGTATCCCATGCTGAGGTAGGGCAGGGGACCCAGTCTCTATGGCCTCCACGTTCTACCCTCCTGGGCCATCATAGGCCGACATGCATGAGAAGATCCACACNGGGATGTAGAAGTAGGCAGACTGCAGGGACAAAGCTTGGCTTTCCCAACAGCCATTGCAGTCACCCATTTCCTCACTCTAGTCCAGAAAGCTAAACTCTAGCCTGGGGCTAGCACGTAATGGTTTTGCCTCAACGTGGAGGGTGACTTCCAGGTGTCTCAAACCTGGAGAGGAGCCACATGAGACAGTGGAAGAGAAACCAGCAGCTTCTGCAAGGAAATATGAGGCCAGTTAGCCAACACGCTGCCTGGCTCCTCCACAGCAGCCGGGGCAATTTGCAGGCATGAAAGCCTGGGATACAGGGGCAGGGTGCTTGCTTTTGCTCCCGTCACAGATGTCAACTCTTGAACCTCACTGTTCATCAGCATCGCCTGGAAAATGTGTTAAAATAGACTGCTGGCCCCACATGCCCAGAGTTTCTCAATGACTAGGTCTGAGACGGGCCTGAGAGAGTGCACTTCCACAGAACGCCCAGGAGGCTCTGCTGGTCAGGAAAGTTAGAAAGCATCTTTTGAAGTAGAGTTGATTTCTCCCTGGCTACACTATCTATGGCCACAGTGTCCATGGGTATCTCCAGAGCCTGCCTAGCCTCCCAATTAACACCTTTAATAAACTCCTTTCCGCTTAAGCTGGCTTTAGTGAATCCTGTTATCTGCAGCTGAGCCCGCATGCATTTGAGAGTCTTGGGTGCATGCAGCAACGCTCTGCTAGTCTAGAAATTCATCATTGAAGTCCCTCCTCTTCTCCTCAACAAGGACTCATGAGGATACTCTGTCACTGGCTCCATGTCCTATCATGTTACATGACTCATGAGGACACACTTCTTATCTCCCAGATGTCCTTGTCATACCCAAATAACTCCTCTTATTCATTCTCTACCTGCTCCAAAAAGCACATCAGGAATCCTGACAGAAGGGGNTGGGGGTTAGAGTCTATGAATCTTAAAGCACAAGTGTNTCTAATCTAGTCTAACCTAGCTCCACAGAAGGAAAAGTGAATAAGGATACAAGCCAGGCTGTGGTGGTGCACACCTTTAATCCCAGCACTCAGGANGCAGAGGCAGGTGGATCTCTGAGTTCGAGGCCAGCCTGCACTACAGAGTGAGTTACAAGACAGCCAGGGCTACACAGAGAAACCTTGTCTCAAAAATAACAACAAAAAAATGCAAAAAATTTCACAACCAGTGTGGTGGTTTGAATAAAAATGTCCCCCACAGGCTAATATATGAATGCACAGTCACCAAGGAATGGCACTATTTAAGAAGGATTAGGAGGTGTGACCTTACTGGAGGAAGCATCTCACTGGGGGTAGGCTTGGAAGTTTTAGAACGCTCCCACTAGGCTCAGTGTGGATCTCTCTCTGCCTNTGGATCAGGATGTAGCTCTCGGCTACTTCTCCTGCACCACCCCTGCAGGCCGTCATGCTCTCTGCCATGCTGATGGTGGACTAACCTCCAAAATTGTAAGCAAGCTCCCGATTAAATGTTTTATTTTATAGGAGTTGCCTTGGTCATGGTGTCGCTTCACAGCAATAGAACAGTGACACAGTGACTAAGACAACCAGCAAGAGAGAAAAAAAGGGGGTGGGGTATAG
>LZPO01017309.1:420038-431640 GCA_001675575.1 Neotoma lepida
TTATAAGAAACGGGGCAATTAAAACTTTAAAGTCATGAAATATATATATTAAATAAGAGATGTCTCCTATTCAACTCCAACATTTGTCTGTGGTGATATATTGTGTACCCTAATAAACTTTGCCTGAAGATCAGAGAGGCAAAGGAACAAACCACCTCTTACCTCTAGGAACTCCTCAGCCTGAAAGCCTCAGCTGATAGGCCTCTAAGCTGAATGAGCTTCCTCAGCTGGAAAGGTTTTAGTTCCTGTCTCCTCACACCTTATATTCCTTTCTCCGCCCACCCATATCATTTCCTGTCTCAACTTTNCTAGTGCTGGGCTTAAAGGCATATGACTCCCAAGTATTGGGATTAAAGGTGTGTGCCACCACTGCCTGGCTCTGTTTCTCTCCTAGACTGAGTCAATCTCATGTAAACCAGGGTGGTTTTGAACTCACAGANATCCAGACAGATCTCTGCCTCCAGAGTGCTAGGATTAAAGGTGTGTGCTACCACTGCCTAGCCTCTATGTTTAATCTAGTGGCCTGTTCTGTTCTCCGATCTTCAGACAAATTTTATTAGGGTATGCAATATATCACCACATTTGTCAGTCTTTTAATTTTTTTTTGTATCTCTTAAGCTCCTNTTGGCATATTTAATNGACATCAACATTCCTTTTAATGGACGTAAATGTCATACTGACAAACACAACCATGTCTTTCTGCAGGCTGAGGTGGTCTCCTGTAACAGTTCTCCATGTACTAGAACATGAACCATGATTGTAGCCTGGGAAACTCAATCTCTGGTGGCTATGCATACTTATGAGCACACTGTTCATCTCATAGATTAATTGCAGAGNAACATATACATTAACATTTCTGCTTTTAAGGCTTAATAATATTCAAGGGCAATGGCCTCTGCATGCTTAATACTAACCTTAACTTCCAAATAGTTAAGAAATTCAAATCCAGAAATTTATCAGTAACACAGACAACTTTTTGGATTTGTTCTAGGGTTAAGTAAACCTTTTGTGAGTTATTAGCCATCCTGGGATACTCAAGTATGGATATGTCTCATTGCCATGATAAAAATTTGAATGTTTTGAAGAGAATTTGATTATGAAAATGTATACTTAAAATTGTCAATGATAAACCAGGCAGTGGTGGCCCATGCATTTAATCCCAGCACTCAGGAGGCAGAGACACGAGGATCTCTGTGAGATAGAGGCCAGCCTGGTCTACAGAGTGAGTTCCAGGACAGGTAGGGCTCTGTTACATAGGGAAACACTGTTTCAGGGAAAAAAAATTGTTGATGATAAAAAGAATTTTGAGTGTGACATAAAGGAAGTATTTCCTTTGTTTCTGTTTTTGTTTTTGTTTTTGTTTTTTCCAGACAGGGTTTCTATCTGTAGCCCTGGCTGTCCTGGAACTAGTTCTGTAGATCAGGTTGGCCTCAAACTCACAAAGATCTGCCTGCCTCTGCCTCCTAAGTGCTGGGATTAAAGGAGTGCACTTCACCATCATCACCACCACGGCCCAGCAAGTATTTCCTTCTTGAGACTTAATTACTTAGGTGGAGGTGCTGATTGACTCATCTGTCACTGAGGATATANGGTAAGGACATAGTAAACAGCAGCCGAGACCCTAGTAGGAGAGGAAATGCTGATTTTGTACTACTGTGGGAGTCCAAGATAAAAGGCGTTGGTGACAGGGTTTTTGCCTGATATGTTTCACTGTAATCAATAACCATGAACTGGGGTGGAGGTAATGTAGCACCTTGACAGTAGGGGAAAGACAGGAGGTATATGCAAGTGCTGTGTACATTGTTGTTACTCATGTTTCTGCAAAACTAATCAGAGCCTTTCAATTTCACAACCAAGGATACGATCGCCATGAACACCTTAACCATGGGTTCTCTGGGAAAAGCAACTTGACAATGTCAACTGAGAAGACCCTTACTCTGGCTGGCAGAACAGTCCCTGGGCTCTAGAATTCTAGAAACAGTTGCACTCCTGTATCCTGAGTGTTTACCTCTCTTGCTCTCCTGCTTGGCCCTCTCCAGAGGCTGAGATGTGGGTCATGTACTTCCTTCAGAAATGTAGGTTGTGAAGGTTGGAGCTCGTGGCTNGGCTGTCTGTTGGGGTCTCAGCCTCACAGTGTTCATGATAATCTGTTTTATTGGATCAACTCCCTGTAGAGGCCAGCCAGCAACTTCTGAGTCCTCTCCTTGAATTGCAGACATAAATATCCATAAATAAAATATCTTTATCTAGGACCCACTGAGGTTTAGGGTGCCATGCATCAAGGTGGGTAGGGTATGACAACAGGAGAGGAAACAGGGCCAGCAGGAGCTGGTCACAGTGTGCCTGCAGTCAAAGAGCAGAGAGGGATAAATCTGTCTTTTAATGACTTCACGTACTTTCATTTCATCAACACATACATATGACAATAGTGTACAGTAGTTATACAACTACAACACCAAACATCCAGAAAACATGGGGGGAAATAGGTTTCCGTTTTCCCAGTACCAGAACATTTGGTGGTGGTCCATATTCTCTGAGGTTCTGTTTTGGGCTCTGTTTTCTCCATATGTAATAAGAATTTGTCTTTATATATTTTAAGATTTTGTACTCTGAGTATTCTAGCTTCCTGTAATATCTCTATTGGTTACTTTTTGGTCTACGAATTAGTTACTTCTCTATTNCTGAGATAAAACACTATGACCATGGCCACTTATAGAAGGAAGGGTTTATTGCCAGGAGCATGGTAGCAAGCAGGCAGGCATGGTGCTGGATGAGACCTCACATCTGCCTCCACAAACAAGCAGAGAGAGAGCACAGGGGATGGTGGGAGGCCTTTGAAAAGGCTTTAAGCTGGCCTCAGTAACACACCTCCTCCAATAAGGCCACACCTCTTAATCCTTCCCAAACAGTCACCAAAGGGGAACAAATATTCAAATGCCCAAGATTTATGGAGATGGNGTGAGGGGAGGGGCATATTTCATTCAAATCTCCACAGTCTGAGCCCTATTGCTATAGCAATATTCAAAGCCAGTTAGTTAGAAAGAAATAAAACTTGACTCACGGTTTGGCAGGCTGAAAAGTTCCAGAAAGGGTNGCTGCAGCTGTCAAGGGTCTTGTGCTGCCTGGGCACATGATGGTGTGGGAAGAAGCCAGTGGAAGACCTGGGAGCGGACAGAGTTAGTGTAAGAGGTACCAGGTGGCCTTGAAAAGCATCTTTCCTGCACACTTTCCTGCAGGTGAAGCCCTCAAGACCCAATTGCCTCTTAAAGGCCTCCCCCCACCTCTCAAAACTTCATATTAATAACCAAACTTCAACCTGAGTTTTGGCAAGGGAAACGCCACAGTTATACAATGGCAGTTTTCTGCTAATTTTTACAGGACTAGATGTGCGTGGACAGTTTCGAGTAGTATAAATATGCACAGAGCAGAAAATGAAAAGCCCTAATCTCTCACCAACACCTTCTTTAGGGGAGATCGTGTCTACATATCCTCTGAAATTCGTCACACGATGGCTCAGCTCTGAAATTTGTTTCTNCTTCAGAGAGCCTCATTTCCATGTCAGAGTATGCTGACACGCCTCATTCAGTGTTGCTTTGAAGGGATGGTCCATGCTTCAGTTATCCAGTCTCCTAGGAAGATAATGGAAAGCTTTCTCACCAACAATAGATAAACAGGGCNGCAGGGATGCAGCTAAAAGCACTTGCCACCCACCCTGAAGGTCAAACCCTGGGACCAACATGGTGGAAGGAAGGAGAGAACCAGCACCCTCANGTTGTCCTCTGACCTCCACACACTTGCCATGGCACAGGCTCTCCCCAACCTCCGACACAAATAATAAACAGTCAGTCTACAGGATTCCTAGCTTAGACCACCACACTTTCCCACTCCCTGGAGCCTCTCCAGCTAATTCCATGAANACAGAGAGCCGGGAGGAAGCTGGAACGGAGTCTTCCACCCAGTGGTGCCACTGATAACCAGAACGCCTCTCAACCAAATGTTCTCTTAGAAGTCACTGCTGTAAATCAAGGGTTTCCATCTCCTGTGTGGACTAACCTGTTTCCCTGGTGGATTCTTCTGCTGCCAGCTCAGAAATGGGAGACAAAACGCTCCAGCCCTGGACAGGTCCTTTGTCGTAAGCATCAAAAAAGCGAAGAACACCTGAGTTCATTGCCTTAAGTATACTATCGAACCGTGGACCCAGGGACGGGATCTTAGCCAGAGAAATGATTGGAATTGTTCAGAACATTCTGAATCATTCTTCGGGCATGAAGAACTCAGATTCTGGAGGCCAACTGTCAGGTTTGAAGCTTGAATCCAGTCTTTACTGGCTGTGGCTTTGGTAAGTTCCTTCTTAATTCCAATCACTAAAATGAGGATGACACCTGTGTCTCTTCGTTGGCTGCCGGGAAGACCCAATGAGCTGGCTGGTCGGTACTTAGGAGACCTAGGAAGCTCTGTAAATGTCGGCTAGTATTATTTTCCTTTTCTTCTCCTCTCCTCCCCTCTCCCATCTCTCTTTCTTTTCTGGTACTAGGAACTGAACCTAGGGCCTTGCAAATGCTAAGTGAGCCTTCTGGCACACAACTATATCTCCAGGCCTTTCTCGTCACTTTATTTTTATTTTATAACAGGGTCTCCCTAAATTGTCCATGCTGGCCTTGATGTCATTATATAGCCCACACAGGCCTTGAATTTATGATCCTCCTGCCTCAACCTCCTTAGAAGCTGAGACTACTGTCTGCTCGGTGTCATTCCTATCAACAAAAACAATGGGTAGCTGATTAAATAAGTGATCTGATTATGCAACCAGGAGAAAAGTATTAGATATTTCTGAACTATAGGATTAGAATTTGGTTTCCATCTTTTACAAATTTTAAGGTTTCCTACAAGAAGATCAATTGCTTCCATAGGTAGGAAGCTTGCTTTTTAATAAAAAGGCATCTTCAGACATGCACATGTTGGAACATTAGCGAGACCTTTCTCCAGTATGTCAATGCTGCCTCCAGGGGAGCGGTCAGCAGCAGCGGTCAGGGTCTGGGTCACTCCAGCCTGAACCCCTCCCCCAGATCCTTGCTCTCCCTCTGCTCCTCCTTACTGCTGCCACATTCCGCCTCTTGTCACAATAGGGTCCCACCGAGTTACTCAGGACCTACCACAGAAGTTGACAGCGTTTTGCTGGCCACAAACTCTTAATGTCCCTCGCTGGGAAGGAAGGCATAGGATGGGATTCCCAAGAGTGGCTTTTTTGGCAACACCTGGACAGTGGAGGAAGCTGCTGGGTAAATACAAAGGGAATCTGGTGACTGAAACCCAAGCCTGCTGCTTCCTTCAGTCCAGGTCCACTCAGATTCACAGACAGCTGGAAGAGAAAGNTCTTACCTCCTTGGACAAGACTTGGGTGAGGGGCACACAGATGAGCAAGCCTGTCAGTGGCAAAGTGGAGTAGGTCATGGGGTTGACTGATTAACATCAGAAAGACTTTAGGAAACTTTGGGTCACGAGAAGTCACTGGTCAAGTAGGCTACTTCCTTAGTGTGGGCAAGAAAAATCTCAGAGACCTCCAAGGNTTTGACATGTCTGACCTGCTCACCTCAGCTGGAGAATGGAGAAGCAAATGTCTTTTTTAGTTCAAAGGGCACTGTCCTGGGAAAAGGAAATGATTAGGGTTGACATCTGAGCCCAGGTTTGTAACAAAGAAATTGCTTCATAATTTAAAAATTATTCATTCCCACCTCACGCCCTGGCCTTATCCCAGGAAGTAGCAACTCGGCTGTATCCAATGAGAGATAAAAGATAATAAATAAAAGAGTAGCAATTAACTGTGTGCATCCCAACTTAAGGGGCTGGGCTGCTGGCTCACGCCCGAGCGGCTTATCAAATCTAGCTCCATTATGATGTCTGTGTTTCAGATGATGTCTATACTCACGGCTGAGTGCTGGGACCACCAGGCTTTTCAGCTAGAAAAGCCTCTAAACNTAGCAGAGACTGTAATAGGATTCTATCATTTGTACAGTACAAGGCAAAGTGCTGAAAATGGCAGTTTAATGAGTCATGCAGAGTGGCTTAGCGCTCAGTCACCAATTCCATTATTTCCCCCTTCAAAGGCCACTGGAAACAGCATGATAAAGCTGTGTTTTAGATGCCTTGCTTTTTGGGGGGTAATTTTTGCCCATTTCCTAGCTATTTAAAAAAGCAAAGACCCTTCTTTTGACCTCCACGGGCACCAAGCTTGTATGTGCTGCCCTGACATACATGTAGGCAAAATACCCATACATATAATAAGATAAAAATGTTAAAATGAAATAAGAAGTAGAAGCATCCCAGAAAACAAAATCCCAGGTTTCCTGACAAACCAGACTTTGACCAGACCCACACAGATGCTTGAAACACAATGGCCCCATCGGATCTGTGCTTTCTCAGGTCCGGTAGATTTGGAAGCAGGTGTAGGTAAGAGCCCTTGATGAAACACAGTAAGAATTTGCTGCTCCTCGGCCTGTCCTTGGCCATAGACCCCTGAAGGTGCCCTCAGCAGCCCCAACAGGCAAAGGTTTCTCTGCTTGAACGGCAAATCTAATTTGAACAGGGCACTAATTCTTTCATTTGCTGCCCTCCATGTTTTCAGCTTCAGGCCATAATTTCACCTGCCACCTCAGGTAAATAGCCTTTAATAGCACAAAGGCTTTGAAAGGTTAGCCTGGCCTTCATTCCGTATTGAGATTTTTGTACTCTCACCGTTGAGTGGAACTAAGAGTGAGTTGCCCCAAGGGGTCACCTCCTTGTTGTACTCTTGGGAGAGAAGGCTAGTTATGTTCACTAACAAAGTCAACCCAACTGCCCCTTCAAAGCTGTGCTGTTCACCTCTCCTCGTGTGAACAAGCCAAAGCAAACAAGATTGTCCCATTTGCCAACCACCTCTGATCTCCCTCCAAACATCTGTGCAGCCTGGAATGCAGGACAGTGAAAGGAAGCTACACCTTCAGAGAGGAGAATTTACAACTGAAAGGGACTGTGACTTTCTCCCAAACTTAAAGGTATAGCACTCAAGGAGGAAAAGGAACACAATTCAAAACGACTATAATGCACTATACTACAGGGAAGTGCAGGGAAGCAGAGGATATGCCTCTACAAATGCAGGCTGAGGCAGGGTCCTTTAACAATATTCTAGGGTGTAGCAAGGTTTGTCTAGAGCATGCCACAGTTGGAGAAGGCTACACATTGCAGGTCCCCCAGAAAGTACCTCAGCTTAAATGAGCTGGCTCCCGTGCTGGGTAGTTATATGTTAACTTGACACAAGCTAGAGTCGTTGGAGAGGAGGGAGCATCAACTGAGAAAATGCCTCATTAAGGTCAGGCTGTAGGCAAACCTGTAGGGCATTTTCTTAATTAGTGATTGGTGGGGGAGGACTCAGCCCATTGTAGGTGGGGCTATCCCTGGGCTGGTGGTCCTGAGTTCTACAAGAAAACAGGCTGAGCAAGCCCTAAGGAACAAGCCAGGAAACAGCACCCCGCCATGGCCTCTGCATCAAATCCTGCTTCCAGGTTCCTGCCCTGTTTGAGTTCCTGCCTTGGCTTCCCTCAATGGACTGGATATGTAAACCAAATNAACACTTTCTCTCCAAGTTGCTTTTGGTCATGGTGTTTCATCACAGCCAATAGTAACCATAGCTAAGACAACTTTGTAATCTGAACTTTGGCAGTTTGTGGCACTCAGATTTATTGCAAACATTTGGTTTGCTATGCATATTGTATATTTGTGGGGTGCATGAGGATTCTCCCATGTTTTCCAAACACACAAGGCATGATTAGTTCTAATTCACTGACTGGGTCACAATTTATTAGACTGTGGATGGGATAACTGAACNGTGGGGGTTATGAGAAATTTGACAACATAACAGGTTTCTAAATGTAAAACAACTGAAAATTAACTCAAAATCAAGTATGTAATGAACCCGGGGTATTTCTGGAAGCTCTCAGGCCTGCTGTTTTACACACTTTACTGCAACCTTGGTTCTGAACACACATGCACACTTGGTACTGAATATGCCACCATTTGACACAATGCCAATGAATGCTGCCTGGCACACCTGAGCTGGGACTCAAGGCTAGTGTAGTTTATCATTCTCCGAGTGGTCATATTCATGGTATTGTTACTGACATACAAAGATTTCTGCTCTTAAAAGAACAGAAATGTGGTTTGAATGAGAATGACCCCATAGGCTCATATTTGAATACTTGGTCCTCAGTTGGTGGAACTGTTTGAGAAGGTCTAGGAGGTGTGGTTGGACAAAATGTGTCATTGAGGGTAGGCTGTGAGGTTTTAAAAAGCCGTGCCATTGCCTGTTAGCTCTTGTTCTCTGCCTTGTGGAGTGTCTCAGGATGTAAGGTCTCGGCTGATGCTCCAGTNCCATGCCTGGCTGTCTGCTGCCATGCTCCCCAACATGATGGTCATGGACTGACCCTCTGAGACTGTAAGCAACTCCTAACAAGCTTTCTTCTGTAAGTCGCCTTGGTCATGGTATCTCTTCACAGCAATAGAAAAGTAAGTAAGACAGGAACATAACAGTTTAGCTTTGGAAAACAAAGCTTTTCATATCTTCCTACCAGCATTCTCTCAGCATGTAACCACCAAATGACTCTATCTTTATATTAAACTGTCTTTAAAATGATTTTNAAACATGCTGTTTGAGAGGCTGGAGAGATGGCTCTGTGGTTAGGAGCACTGACTGCTCTTCCAAAGGACCCAGGTTCAACTCCCAACACACATGATAGCTCACAACTGTCTGTAACTCCAGCCCCAGGGGATCCAGTGCCCTCTTCTGGCCTCTGAAGGCACCATCAAACATACATATAAAATAATTTAAAAACTTGCTGTTTGAGTTTCATTAACAAATTGTTAAATGAATTTTGGCTTAGAAGGTAGTACAGAATTTCCAACAATTTCATAAATGCTTTTTAAAATACTTCTATCTTTTTGTACTACATATTTATGGAAGATTCTCTATGTTCTTCAGTCTCAAATATCCATCCAAGATTTAATACTTTGTATAAAAATAAATGCATGTATCTTAGTACTATGTAAATCTGCTTTGTCATTATTTCAAGTTTTTAAAAGAGATTTATTTTATTTTTATGTGTATATGTGTGTGTTCATTTAAGTGTATGCCACCTGTTCAGGTGTCCACAGTGGCCAGCAGAGGGCATCAGGTTCCNAATAGCTGGAGTTCTGAGTGGCTGTGAGCAAAACCCAAGTCCTCTGGAAGAGAAGGACTCTCTCTTAACCATTGAGCTGTTTCTCCAGCTCTGCTTTCATCGTTAATGAATGGTAAAATTATATCACACTATAAAAACGTACCTAAGAGTTGTTTTTAAATATTTTTTTCTGATTTACTACCAGCAAATGTTCGATACATTCTATTTTATATATCTATGTATGTTCAAAGTCACATACAATTTTTTGTGGCAGAAAGGGATCCTAAGAGGAAAAGTTGACTCAGTCCTGCCTTATTACCCAGCAGGTGGAATAGTGTGCTAATGCACTAGGGCTGCCTAAATAACTGAAGAGGGCATTGGCAGGATGCTTCCTTCTGAGGATAGCAATGAGGGTACACTCCAGGCTCCTCTACTAGCTGCTGGTGTTCGCTGGCAGTTTTTGCTGTTCCTTGGCTTAAAGAATCTTTACTTTGGTTCCCTTTCATCTTTGCATGCCATTCTCCCTGAGTGTGTATGTGTGTGTGTGTCTGTGACCAAGTTTGTCCCACGTCCCATTTTATAAACATAACAGGTATATTGGGCTAGAGGTTTCCCTACTCCACTATGACATTATTTTAACTGACCATTGTTGTGGGCTATTTGTACACTGTGTGAAGGTGTATTGCTGTGATTGGTGTAATGAAAAGCTGAACAGCTAATAGCTAGGCAGGAGGTAGGTATAGATAGGACTTCAGGGCAGAGAGAGAAATGAGAAGGAGGAATCTAGGTGCTCAAGAGAGAGGCGAGGAGACACTGAGGAAGCACGATGGGCTCTCCGTGACAGAATGTAGATGGGTTAATTTGAGTTACAAGAGCTAGTTAAAAACAAGCCTAAGTTACAGGCTGAGCTTTCATAATTACTAAGTCTCTGTGTCATTGTTTGTGAGCTGGCGGCCCAAAGAAAACTCTGACTACAGACCATATCTGCAAAGACCACCCCCTCTTCAAAGAAGGCCACATTTAGCAGCCCTCGAAGTCAGAACCTGAAAACGTGAATTCTTGCAGAATGTCACTCAAGCCCACTCAGATTATTTTGCTTNAGGGAAAAATGGCTGAGTGATAGATTGAGATCCTCCTCCTGTTAAATATAAAGCTAGTTTTTAAATAAAAGAAATAATATTGGATTTTTTTAGCACTCTAAATACAAATCAAATAACCTTGGGTGTGCCATTTTACTGCATTATGCTGTCTTATTTATAAAAATGAAGGATCTATTTTAATTCCACACTTTTAATTCCAGCACTCAGNAGGCAGAAACAGTCAGATCTCTGAGTTTGAGACCAGCTTGGTCTATAAAGTGAATTCCAGTTCAGTCAGCCAGGGCTACAGAGAAACCCTGCTTTGAAGAAAAAAAAATTAGGATGATCTTAAATTCCTTTCTAGTATTAGAAATCTAAGTCCAAATAGCAGAAGGTAGTTTATACTAAAAATAAAATGAAAACTAAAGTTTTATGAGCTTAGAATCAGATAATGAAAGCTTATCCAGAAAAATAAGACACTGGGGCTGTGGAGACGGCTCTGTGGGTAAAGTGTTCGCCATGCAAGCTTGAAGACCTGAACTCAAATACCCAGAATCCATGTACTAGCTGGGCATGGTAGCATGTATCTGTCATAGCAGTACTCCTACGGAGAGGGGGTAAGCAGAGACAGGAGAATCAATCCTTAGACGCTCACAGGCCAGCTAGCTTGCCACATACAACAACTGAGAGAGACCCTGATTTCTTTTCTGTTTTTTTGGTTTTTCGAGACAGGGTTTCTCTGTGTAGCTTTGGCGCCTTTCCTGGAACTCACTCGGGAGCCCAGGCTGGCCTCGAACTCACAGAGATCTGCCTGCCTCTGTGAGACCCTGATTTCAAACAAGGTGAGGACTGATACCTGAGGTCCTCTGACCTCTACATGCCGTGGCAGGCATGTGGGTGCACATTCACACGCACAATGCACAGGCACACACATGTGTGCGCACACACCTTACACACACACAACACACACACACACACACATTTTTTTTTAATAGGCACTGGCAGCTACAGAGACAAACAGACCTGCTCCTGCAGCCTGTATGTGGGTACAGTTCTTCAGGGTAATCCTAAGTACCTAAGTAATTCTTGTTTCCTGAAGATGCACCCCTCCTGGGCGCAGGTTCTTTGGCGCAGCTTTTGTTTGCGACATCATCCTTAAATGACCATAGTTAGAAATAAGCAAATCAAATCTGGATCTAAGTGCCAAAGTGACTCTGAAGACAGGAGAGCAGCTTTCTTGCTGGGTGTGATATTTATGTAAAACAGTGTTAGTTTATACAGCTCACAAACTAAGTTCCCCATCAAAATCGCCCCAGAGAGCAATCATGTTTACAG
>LZPO01017309.1:489380-500270 GCA_001675575.1 Neotoma lepida
AAAAAAAAAGAAAGAAAAGAAAAAGGAAAAAAAACTCAATTTAACTCAATTTCTTATCCTATTATTTAGGGTACTTATAAAAAATAACTTTTACTGAGGTGTAACTTACATGCTATATGACGTTCACTCTGAAAATATATTCAGAGTTGTGTGTGTATCATTTAATTCTAGAACATTTCACAGGGCTTTCTGCTCTCCCAAATCCATACTCAGTCACTGTATGTTTCCTCCTCTATCCAGCTTCTGGCCACCTCTAGTGTATTTCATTCATTCACTGTAGGTTTGCCTACTTGGACATCTCATGCATCCAGTGTGTGTGTGTGGGGTGTGTGTGTGTGTGTGTGTCTGTGTATGTCTGTGTGTGTGTGTCTGTGTGTGTGTGTGGGGGGGGCTTCTTTTACTCAGCACCATGTTTTCAAGGTTTTACCATGTGTACTAAGTATCCATACTTTTTGTTTATTTACTTTTTTCCTTATTATTTAGTATTCTATTACATATCCTACCAGTCAGTAGAGAGCATTCATGTGCAAAGTTTGGCGTGACCGTTTCATTCTTTATGCATATACAACCAGGAGTAGAATTGATGGCTCACAAGGTATTTCTTACTTTGCGGGACATCTAGACTGTTCTACAAAACATTTTACATCTCCACAGCAGTGCAAGTAGAGGGCTCCTCTTTCTTATCTTTAACACTGTGACGGTACATGGATCTGAGGCCAGTCAGGACTACCTAGTAAAGCTGTCTCCAGACGAACAACGCAAAACCCCCAGCATTTGTGTTTGTCCCCTGGGTTGTGCTGCTCTATTGGATGGGAGACAGTATCTCACAGTGGCCTTGATTTGTGCTTTGCTGATGCCTGGTGATACCAACCATCTTTTCATTTGCCTCTGTTCAGGCGTGTGTCTTTGGAGAAATGGTTACTCAGGGCTGGTGGCACAGCTCAGAGGGTAAGGGTGCTTTGTTTCCTAGCCTGGGGACCTGAGTTCAGTCCTCATGGTGGAAGGAGAGCATCAATTTTTAAAAGTTCTCCTCTGACTCTTACTTGTACACTGAATGAATGAATGAATGATGGAATACTAGATTCTTAAAAATAGCTCTTGGAATCCCTTTCCCTTTTTAAGTTTTGTCTTTTAATTGTTGAGCTTTTGAATGCACTCCCATAAGCCCTTAGGTATGGATAGACTGTCTGTGGGAAGAATGGTCCCAGGGTCTGTACTGTGTGTGTGCTTTAGCGTAGGCTCAGTCACTTTGGTAAACTGAGCAAGTAACATAAAGGAAGGGGGGAGTCCATGAGTTCAGCGATGGGAACCACAGAAGGGTAGGTGAGAGTCTCCAGGAGGCGTTAGTTACTAAGTGGAGAACTGGCTTTGGTGCTTTCAGATATACTGTCCTTTGAGAGGGACAGGTCCATGAGGACCCGAAGGGAAGGGAGAGGATAGGCACTCCACAGTTGGGAGTGGGGAAGAGGGGTGAGGGGGAGGACAAGAGAGTNGGTTTGCCATGTGGTACTTTCCTAAAAGTAATTCATTAAGGAGAAAGAAAGATAGGAAGTGGGTGTATTTGTCTGTGAAGTGGAAAGTGCTGGAAAGCTTTTAAGGAGACAAACTGTTCTTACACAGGATGGTGGTCACTGTGTGTGTGTGTGTGTGTGTGTGTGTGTGTGTGTGTTTGTCTGTTAAGATTAAATAAACCAGGTCAGAGCACAGCCCTGCTGGTGATAGTGTGATACTGGAGTGACACCCTCTCTCACAGACACTGCCTCTCTGTGACTTCTCATCCTGTCCAATGAGTGGATTGGTAAACTAAGTCATGTTCTCCCAGTCTTAAGACTCCGTAGCCAGATGTTGGCACAGCTGTAATCCTAGCACCTGAGAGGTAGAGGCAGAAGAATTACAAGTTCAGGATCATTGTCGGCTTACATAGTTGCTAGTTCAAGCCCAGTCTGAGCTACATGAAAATTGTCCAAAAAATTTAAAGATTATTAAAAATCCCCTTGATAATATATATATATCGCATCCTGAGCTACATGAAATACACCCATATATATGTATGTATGTATGTGCATATATATATATATGGTTCTTTTTTAATTACTTAAGCATTTATTAATCGAGACTAAGTTTTTCTTGTTCAGATTCTGTAAATTTTGATTAATGTATAGGAACACCAGGATTATTTGAGTTCTCAAAAATCACGGACCCTGTTTCTAATTGAGACATTAAAGATAGATCCATTTTGATACTCAGACATGATTAATTCTTGTTTTCTTTCTCCTTCAGCTTGTTTTTTGCAGCNCTTTTTGATGTCTTTTTATGGAGTGTGTGCACACATTCATATGCACAGGCCACAAGAGTGAGCACGTGTGATGGAGTGGTAGACCCAAACCCAGGGCTTCACACATTCTGGGCAATTGCTGTATCAGTGAGCTTTGTCTGGGAACCCTGTGTGTCCTTTTTAAATCACTTACAAACTGAATGTAGTGTGTGTGACTTATCCAGTTTCCGAACATTTCTGATCATGTCAAATCACATGTTCCTGTTGCCTTGGCGACTTCATAAACAGTCTCTGTAACCCCACACCTCTAAGGAGTCTGTGTGGAGCAGAGCGGAATCCCTCTTTCCAAGTCTCGCTGTGTTCATTCTTGGTTGAAAATTTTCTCATACATTCTGAACACATAAAAGGAACTTTCTGAGCCATTTCTGTCTTAACTTCCTTTCCTTTCTTTCCNGGGAATTTTAATAACCTTTGAAATATTTATTTCTTTGAGATGGTCTCCCTTGGTAGCCCTGGCTGGCTTGGAACTTGCTATATTGACCAAGTTCCCCTNAAACTCACTGGAGATCCTCCTGCCTCTGTCTTGAGGGCTGAGATTGAAGGTATAATTCAGCTATGATGTTCTTATTTTGCAATCCTTCCTAAACCCAACTCTGTAATTTAAAACCCTTCTTCATAGGCATATGAGCTGCTTGTCCAAGTCATGACCCTTGCCTCATTGTTCACTAAGGAAAGAGACTCTGTGTTCTCCTGTCTCCCAGTCAGATTTCTTCTGCTCAGAAGAAGCCAGTGTTGTTCCTTATCCACTGGGGACTGAAGCTACAGTCTTCCAGGACAGTTAGGGGTTGGCTGATGATACCAAAGTGCTGCCCACGGCTTACAAGACTATGCCACCAGATAGGTGCCCCTTCCTGACTGTGCCTGGTGGCATGGAACTTAATGTCCTCTTTCAACACAGGCTGTGGCCACTAAGTCTCTCCCGGTACTTTTGTGACATGGAATTTACCAAGGCANGTTAGGTTCCTGGTGGTCCAGAGGAACAAAACTTTATAGCAGATTATTAGAGGGGAAAGTAAGTTCCCATATGAAGCAGGTGACTGAGGAGCCAGTGACACAGCTTTTTATCATGTTACTGGTTTCTTAGGTGCCATAGTAGTTTATTAGACAGGTCCGGTATAACTTGTGATAATCTCATTAAATTTCTAACTTCTATTAAAATTTGATAGACTTTTCCATTAAGGAAAGGCCAGGGCTAGCTAGAAGTATATAGGTCAGTGGAAGAGCACGTTCCTAAGAATGAGAAGCCATGGGCTCCATCAAAGAAAAAGGAAAGAATGTTTTTATCTGAGTGTGGTGACACATACTTTGTTGTCATAGATACNTGGNGGCTNAAGTAGGAGGATCGTGTGAATCTAGGAGTTCAAGACCATCTTGGGAAGCTGCTGTACCCTGTCCTACAGCAAAATGAGAGGCTGAGAGCTGGTAGGATGGTTCAGTGAGTAAAGGAGCTTGGTGCATAAGGTTACACATCTTACACACACATACACACATACCCACATGCCCTCACTCACACACACACACACACATATACACACACACATACACACACATACACACACACATACGTACATACACATATACACACACACATACACACACATACACACACACATACATACATACACACACATATACACACACACACATACATACATACACACACATATACACACACATACACACACACACATACACACACACATACATACATACACACACACTAATGCATTTTAAAAATAAAACAACAACAAAGATTGGGGATGTAGGCTAGCATGCCTGGACCCAGAGTTATATCCAGTGTTGGGATGGAGAGTGGGAGAAATCAACAGAAAAGCAAACAAGCTGGCTGTGATGACACCTATTTATAGTCTCAGTACCCAGAGCTGAGGCAGGAGATTGAGAGGTTGAGGCTGACCTAGGAATGTGTGTGTGTGTGTGTGTATACACACATGCATATACACATGTTCTGAGTTTTCAGAGTCTGTTCTACTCTTCCAGTTCCTGCCTTTGAATTGATGGAAAAGAACCAGTTCTGCCATTATGTAATAAAACCCATACCCTGTGATGCCAACCAAAACAACAATGAAAATAAGGTACCACATCTGATTGGCTAAGCTATGTCACCTATCTCTATGGAAATTGGTGTCCCACCCCTAGGGTGGCATTTTCACAAGTACCCTCAGTACCTCAGTGGTNCGGCAGGGGTCAAACTTCTGTAATGTTAGCACTCAGGAAGCTGAGGCAGGAGATTGAGAGGTTGAGGCTGACCTAGGAATGTGTGTGTGTGTGTGTGTGTGTGTGTGTGTGTGTGTATACACACATGCATATACACATGTTCTGAGTTTTCAGAGTCTGTTCTACTCTTCCAGTTCCTGCCTTTGAATTGCTGGAAAAGAACAGTTCTGCCATTATGTAATAAAACCCATACCCTGTGATGCCAACCAAAACAACAATGAAAATAAGGTACCACAATCTGATTGGCTAAGCTATGTCACCTATCTCTATGGAAATTGGTGTCCCACCCCTAGGGTGGCATTTTCACAAGTACCCTCAGTACCTCAGTGGTTGACAATTTTATGATGGAGCAGGTAGCTGTAAAGACACCAAGAACCTGGTACCAAGTCACTGTACACAATTCAGGGGAACTTAGGCACACTGTTTGGGAACAGCACACAGCAGCTATGTTGGCCGCAGCTGGCTGACAAAGTGCCGTTGCAGCATAGCTAAATGAGGCCAGCACTAGATGGGGGTTGCTTTAAGGATGGACTAGAAGATCTCCAACTGAAGGCTTTGGGACAGTGCACAGCACCCTGAGGCCAAATGATGACCCCTGGTCCCTGCTTTACTCAGCATTTCTCAGTGAAAAGATGACTGTGACTGTAACAGCCTTGTCACAGCATCTTGAGAACTCTTGGTCTCTGGGAACCATACCTCCAATCTCAGTTCTAATAGGAGTCATTCTGTCTCTTCCAGACCATAAGGACCATAATGACAGATTCCCTGTCAGCCACTGGCAGGGTCCACACACCATACTCACTATGACTCTCTTCCTTTCCTGTGTGGCATAGAGGACAAATGACAGGTCTCCTACTAAGGATTCTCAGCATTGGTCCCACTGTCAGTTACCTGTGGGTGTCTAAATCTGCCACTTAACACTTCAAGATGGATAAAATTGCTTGTAAGGCCTTCCTTGCAGCTCAGTCTATAAACACCGCTAAGTTTAATTCTTTGTGTTTTATATGATGTCGTTTGGTAAAAATGAATGCAGAAAGTAAGGACGAGCTTCTGTTTGCAGAAAGAACTCTCATTAGAGGGGAGCTTTATTCCTAAGGAAGGGAAGAAGGAAATACTTTAGGGGAACCAAACAGAATCCCAGTTGTCTTACCCCTAGCAGTTTTCACTCCGTGGAGCTATTTCTGAACACTGGTAGCATAGAGGTGTATCTTCCATGTACAGGGAGCTTTGGGGCCTCCAGAGGAGGTTCCAGTAGAGGAGAAGAAATACCAAGGAGCGGCCAAGCATTTGGCTTCCATGGGTTCAGCTTGCAACTCTGCCCTCTGTTCTTTCCTGGCTAATATNGAACAGTGGTGTAACTGTAAGGGGATGTGGCAGTGGATGTCAGTTTTCATTTAAATTCCCAAATCTCATTTTCGTCACTAATTTGACCATAATATCTCCTCCTAGGCCATAGAAATGGGGGAGCACGTCTGCTCACTCTCNCATTTCAAGTTTCTCTCTCTGTGATCTGCTCTGTGCTGCCTTTTCTCAGTGTGGGATTTATAAAGCATGATACTGTTTGTGGAACTCTGAAAAAATTAGAAGGATTGGGAGGTGTGGCCTTGTTGGAGGAAGTGTGTCACTGGGGGTGGGTGGGCTTTGAGGTTTTCAAAAGCCCTCACCTGCTCCGGTGTTTCTTCTCTCTTTCTTGGACTGTGGACCAGGATATAGCTCTTGGCTGCTGCCTCAGCATCATGTGCGCTGCCATGCTCCCTGCCATGATGAGAATGGACTGAAACTATAAGCAAGCCTTCAGCTAAATGCTTTCTTTTATGAGTTGCCCTGGTCGTGGTGTCTCTTCACAGCCCTAGAACAGTGACTAAGATATAATTAAACACAAAATCAAAGGAAAGGGAGTAGAAAGGGCTTGAGATAATTTCCTGTTTGGGCTATCAACTCCCCCATAATGGAGAGTTGATTATGTTTTATTTTCTTTTTATTTGAGGGGAGGTAAAACTATGGAGGTGAGGAAAGTACATTGGGGTGATATTTGAAACAGTCTAGGCTGTGGTTCAGTGTGCTTGTAATATGCACCTGTCCTCTAATGTGGCCTTAGAGTGTAGCATTATAGTCCTAAAGGTCAAAAGCTTCCGTCACAAATTTGGTAAGATGAAATGGTTTGCTCTCCNAGCGTGCAAAGCCTGGAGGTCACAGACTATGCTAGGAGAAATAATTACGTGCTGTAATGGGCAATTACTGATAATGGCCTTCCAGGGTGGCAGAAAATACACAGCCCCACCTTCTTGGCTGGAACGAACATTGAATAGCACATTAACTTTATAGCAAGCTGAAAGTTCGGCCCTGGAACTGCAGCCCCCACCCTCACTCCCATATAAATAAAATTCTGTCTTTGGGAAAGCGCTGGAGCAGCTTTAAGTCAAAAAGCAGAGAGGAAGGGGTGGGGCCAGGGACGCAGGATTTTGGAAAGGGAAGGAATGGTGAGCTGTGCCCCACCTCGTTGAATCTGTCACTCAGTAGCAGTCGTCCCCATTCCCAAGAGTGCACAGTGAGTGGTTGTTGCTCTCCTGGCACCAGATTTATGTTTGACATTTAAAATAGCCCTGTCATGACTGCCTTGTGGGAGAAGCAGATTGTTCCCGCACTTCCTGATTATGGTTTTAGGGAGTGATATCACACTGACTGCACTCAAGGCTACTGTCTGACCTCTGAGAAGGCCAGGAGAAGANGTCTGTGCTCCATTCCAAGTTAGGTTGCCTTTGGGAAGCCCTGCAGGTGCAAGCCAGCCTCCTATGGTGCCCTAATGAGGAGCACAAGGACAAGGACTTTGCCGGGAGTTGTCCGATGGCTTTCTGGCTGCGTGGCTGAGACTGTTATGACTGTGCTGTGGTCAAGATAACAGTGATAGCATTTTCAGAACACTTGTCATGGGCTGGAGCCTACATACTAGACATGTAAGGACTTCTTAGACAACTATATCCATGTTAGGTATAGGTTCTGAGATGTGAAACAGTCAAGTTACTTGCCTGATGGACAGGTGGCAGGAAGAGTCCAGATCTGTTTCAGCAATTTGACTCAGAGCAGGTACTCTCACCCTGAGTTTCACTGCCTGGCCATCTGTAGTTGTTACAGCGATCCAGGCTTAAGGATTCGGCTGGAGGTGACTCATTGGGATTTCATTGCTTAGAGAGCCACCTCATAATTAGACACTGGCCTCCAATTGCTAGAAAAAGAAGTGTCTAGAAGACAGAAATTTTCAAACATTTCAGTTGCAGAACCTCTTAGCAGTCAGCCTCCTATGGTGGGTTTCAGATTGTTAAGGGTTTCAGAACCTTTGCTTATTATATGGGTCATAATTGTTGGTATCGTACAAAGACTGAAGTTGAGAAATTTAGAAGTATCTTTGAAAATTAGAGTAAGTGTCCTAGTTAGCTTCCCATCACCGCAACAAAGCACTGTTAGTCGGGGTTACTATCGCTGTGATGAAACACCACAACCAAAGCAACTCGGGGAGGAAAGGGTTTATTTGGCTCACACTTCCACATCACTATTCAGCCTTGAAGGAAGTCAGGACAAGAACTTAAATAGGACAGAAAACTGGAGGCAGGAGCTGATGCAGAGGCCGTGGAGGGGGGCGGCTTACTGGCTTGCTATCCATGACTTGCTCAGCCTGCTTTCTTGTAGAACCAGGACCACCAGTCCAGGAGTGTCCTCAGCCACAATGGTCTGGGTCTTCCAACACCAATCACTAGTTAAGAAAATGCCCTACAGGCTTGTCTACAGCCTGATCTTGGAGGCATTTTCTTCACTGAGGTTCCCTCCTCTCTGATGACTGTAGCTTGTGTCAAGTTGATGTAAAACTAGCCTGTGCAGTGACTAAAAGCAGCTGGGGGAGGAAAGAGTTTATTTAGCTTACACGTTCCCATTAACAGTCCCCCAGTGAGGAATGTCAGCAGGAGTTCAAGCAAGAACCTGGAGGCAGGAAGTGAAGCAGAGGCCGTGGAGGGGTGTTGCTTACTGGCTTGCTCCCCATGGCTTGCTCAGCCTGCTTTCTTTCACTACTCAAAACAACCAGACCAGGGGTGGCACTTCCCTTAGTGGGCTGAGCCCTCCCACATCAATCATTAATCAAGAAAATGCCTCCACTGACTCGCCTCTTGCAGGCCAATCTGATGGAGGTAATCCCTCAACTGAGTTTCCCTCTTTCCAGATGGCTATAGCTTGTATCAAGTTGAAAGCAAATAAAACCCAACNACTATACAGCACAATAAGCCCATTAATTGCTAGCATAAGCAAAGTATTTTAATGACAGATATCTTCAGAAATTAAGAGAGCATCTCTCTACATGTCCTCAGACCTCCTTTCTGTCTGGTGAAGAAGATGCAGCCGTGTTTGCGCAGCCGTTACTGCGTGCTGTTGCTTTGACTGAAATAGTGAAGAAAATTTAGCATCACAAAGATGAATTGCCTACAGAGAACCTTTTCAGATAGTTGGACCTATTCTTGACCCGTACTTGACAAAAGGTCATTTCTTGTTTATAAGAGACAGGATTTCACTATGTGGCTCAAGTTGGTGTAGAATTCACTGTGTAGCCAAGGTGCCTCAGACTGGTCTTCCTGCCTCAGTTTCCTGAGCTCTGTGATTGCATGTGCGCCTGTGCACCACCACCCTGCCTTAGGCCGTGCCCTCCTCCGTTATTCCCATTCCTCCCCTCCCTGCCCGCTGGAATCTTGAGTTGGACAAAAGCTATGTGAAGCTGTATGAAGTAAAATTCACATTTTTCCTCTTCTTACTTTTACGGAAGGGTCTTCTGCTTCACTTCAGATCCCCTTTGGGGACCAGCATTATGTCATCTATATAACAAAACCTTTTCCAGATGATGGACAGGACAAGGCGACATCCTGAACCACCATTCCATAACAAACGGTGGCGTTACAAAGATAACCTTGGTGAAGCACCATCAGAGTACATTGTCATCTGTTCTGAGCAAGGGTCAGGTGACCCTGGAGTTTGACAACTAAGAGGATACTAAAGTTGGAGCACAAGCAAGGTCTAATATTGCCTGGAAAGGTTCCAACCGTTTGCATCAGTTGCTTCCTCCACAGATCAAAGTTGGGTGTAAAGCACAGCTAGGAGGCACTANCTTAATTAGCTCCCTGTAATCCTCAGTCATTCTCTCTGAGCCGTTACATTTCCATAATTTTGCAGCTCTTCCATGGAGCTTCCTTACATTTCTCCACAACTGGTGACTTCGGTGGGCCTGATTTAATCTGCTCAGATTTACCCAGGGCAGTGAACATGGCTTNCCCTCCCCTGATGCACCTGCTNGCTCTCTGGGTCAGAGTAGCCCCGGGTTGGCTGTAGCTGAAGCTGTTGTTTGTCCATCCACCATACCTGGCTGTTGGGGGAGTTCCTGCCTGGGAAAACCATCTGCGCATCTAGCATGANCCTTTGCTCTAGGGTAATGTGCTCTCCTTAATCTGAGGGGATAATTACCCATCCCTAGGCAGGCTTGATCATCTTCACCCATATTGTCCTAGCACCGATGTCTTCTGGAATTGCTCCTCAGGCTTTCAAGCCACAAGCCCCTTAGCACACAGTTTGGCTTTCTCTCACTTCCTTCCTTGGGAGCTCTGGCTTGACGTGAATCCTGCCACATCTGTCTCTGAGTAATCCAGATAGACATATAGTAGGAGTTTCCTTGGGCCACCAACCAGCTCCCAAGTAAAGACACAGAGACTTATTAATTATGAATCTCAGCCTTAGCTTAGGCTTGTCCCACTAGCTTTTTAAACTTAATTTAACCTGTTTCTATTCATCTATGTTTTGCCTNGGGGATCACTCTGTATATCCTACTTTCCTACTTCCTCCGTGTCTGTCTGTCTGGCCCCTGGCATCTCCCTGGTGTCCCTTTTTCTTTCTTCCCCAAGCCTAAATTCCTCTCCCTAGTTACTCTCCCTATCAGGAAGTCCTGCCTGTACCTCCTCTTTCTCTATTGGCCATTCAGCTTTTTATTAGACCAATCAGTGGCCTTAGGCAGGCAAGGTAAAAACAGCAACACATCTTTACATANTTAAACAAATGCAACACATGTTTGCATAGTTGAACAAATGCAACACATCTTTACATAGTTAAATATTCCACAACATAAACAAATACAACAGATCTTCACATAGTTCAAGAAATGCAACAGGCCGGGCGGTGGTGGCGCACGCCTTTAATCCCAGCACTCGGGAGGCAGAGGCAGGCGGATCTCTGTGAGTTCGAGGCCAGCCCAGCCTGGGCTACCGAGTGAGTTCCAGGAAAGGCGCAAAGCTACA
>LZPO01017309.1:500820-510833 GCA_001675575.1 Neotoma lepida
CCACCACCGGCCAAACATAGCTTTTCCGATTCCTGGTGCCCTCAATAGCATCTGCCCCTCCTCTATTGTTTTTCCATTCTCGGACATTTATGGGGATTTCAGATGGAGACAGCCATGTGTTCCCAATGGCTTTAGTAAGCCAGTCCGTCAGGGACTGAGTTCCCTCATACTGTCTCAGGTTATGCAGCCTTTGTCTTGAGGAGGGGTGGGGAGCTACTTTACTCAGTTTTCTGCCTCCATGGCAGTCAGACTAATCCCATCTGCTCTCCTGTCCCGNGGCCTCACGAACTTGGCTGCCATAGACTCTTTCATTGCTTGTTAAAAGTCCTCTCTAATTCCAGCAGCTGAGCTGCTGAGTATTTCCTGATTTCACAAGTTCCTCATAAGGGACCTTTGTTAAGGCCTCCATCTGCATGTCCGATCACAGCTTTTCACTCTTTCTCTACTAAAGGTTGGACTTGAAGGGTGTCTCCTACTCCTTTTACCACCTCTCATCCTCTCCTTTAACTTCCTTGCCAAGCCAGAGGCTAACGTGGAGGATGCTGCCNCATCTCCCTTTCTTGTTGCAATCGCTCCTTTATATAAACAGCTTCCTNCTTGGCTGCTATCTTGGCCTCATAGGAGTTTCTAACTACACACACAGGGGCCAGGCAATCTCTGCTGCTGGCTGGCTGTCTNGATCCCTGTGCATTAATCTCCAGNACTGCAAAATTTCCTCCAAACCTTTTAACTCCTTTCAGAGCATCTCCATATTCACATGGTGGACCCCATTCATCAAGCAAGCATGCCACCCTGTACCACAGAGACTTAGACTGCCATGCTGGGATTCCTCCCACAGACACTCCTAATTCTGATGGCTCAGCCTTAGTTGCATGTCTCACTACCCATAGCAAGAACCATGTAACCACAGTCATAGCACAAAGGCACACTAACACAGACCACACAGGAAACAATAGCTTTATTGGAATTTCCTTCACAGATGGTCTTCCTCAGGTTTTTCAGCCTCTTTTGCATGTCTTCCTTGCTACTCATAGCCAGGACCATGCATTCACTCCTCCCCAACTCATGTTGGTTGTCATGTTCCTGTTCTTGCACCAGTTATGTTGTGTGACAACTTTTTCAGTAGAGACACAACACACACATCTCACTTCAGATAGGGAATCCAGGACAGATGAAAGTACAGATACCACCACAGTCCAGTTTAGTGAAACAAGGAGTTTTATTGNGGTTACTTACAGAAATATGGGTGAGGAGTTACTTATGGGAACAGAAATGACTTAAAGACAGCCTCATCACCAAAGCCCACCCCAGCACTCACGACAACTTACAAAGCTGGGAACCTGGAGCACACTGCACAGCCTGCAGGCAGCTCAATAGGTTGGAAGGTGTCCTTCCAGGTGCCTCAGTTGGTCTGAGCCTCTTCCAGGCAGTTCAGATTGTCTGAGTCTTCTTTTCAGCTCAGCTTCAGCTTTTATTGCTTTCTGTCAAGGAGGAGTCCAGTGAATCTGCTNTATTTCAGGGACTTCCTGAAGCTGTTGAGCTGTTTACCTTCCTGCTTAAGGAGCTTCCCTGTAGGATGTTTCATTCCCTGAGGAACCTGGTAAACAGCCTGTCTGTTCAGCACCTGTCATGGCTTTGATTATTCAATTGTTCCTCAGTGTGGGACATTCCAGGAGCTGATTAATCTGGACATGGGAATGCCCTACAGAAGATGATTTTTTTTNAAAAAGNGGCTAGCTAGTTTGTCTTCTTGTTCCTGTGAGGAACATCTCAGTTTCACTCCCTAGATCCACAGAATGTCGTAGTCAAACAGGGACCTCCTAGTTCTGAGTTCTATTAGTTGCTGAAGGTTAATCTTTTGTTTTGTTTTTTTCAAGACAGGGTTTCTCTGTAGCTTTGGAGCCTGTCTTGGAACTCACTCTGTAGACCAGGCTGGCCTTGAACTCACAGAGATCTACCTGCCTCTNCCTCTTGAGTACTGGGATTAAAGGTGTGCGTCACCACCACCCAGTGGTGAAGGGTAATCTTATGTTTCAGATTTACTCATATTTATTGGTGAAGGTTTTGCCTGACTAGCAACACAGAATTTTGAAGCTAAGTAGCACAGACATCTGCAAAGTATAGAATTATGCATTAAAAAAAGTCACTTCTTTTCATTGTGAAGACACTTCATTGTGAATCAAGTATTACAGTTTGCAGTGGTAAATTTTGGTTTCATTTGTGGTCCTTTTCTTCCTTCATGTAAGAAGTGGGTATAATCCCAGGGTTGAATATAGAGGATTCAAAGTGCAACGATGCTAGGAATCCTGACACTAGAAAAGAGAGGAGAAGCCTTCACCCACCTTAAAATGAATTACTGGTTAACTACTATTAATATGCTGTAGGCCCAGAGACCAGCACATAACACTTCAAGATCAATAAGGGTGTTTATCATGTATGGGTATTGATCTTTCATGAAGGAGTGAATCATATTTCACATTGCATATGTTAGTACAAAAAAAAAAGTAACAGGACTGTGAAGACTTGTCGGAGAATGAGATGATCAGAAGGTGCCTGTACCAAGCCATGTGTGAACATTAGAGTGACAGGCCTGCAGATGGATATGGGGAGACAAGGAGCTCAGAGTGTATGCGATGGTACCCACTTCCCTGTCTTCTGCTACCCTTCCAGCTGAATCTGGTCCTCCTGCTGGTATTCTGTGCAGATTAGGACTATATGCCAGTAGTCATAACACTNGAAACATCAGATTTGCTGGGTGTGGTGGTGTGTTCCTGTAATCACAACACTTAGACTGAGGTATAAGGATCGTAGATTCGAAGCCAGGCTGGGTTACATAAGGAGACCCTCACTCAAAAAACAGACGTGAGTGTCTGGTTAAAGTGCAAGACCCTGGGCTCAGTCTCCAGCAGTGGGGAGAGAGAGATGACTTTCTATCACCGTTTGCATCATAGCAGAGAACCACTGAATTGATGCTCCTATAGGGGATCACTGGGTAAGCAAAGCAACCCCCTTTACTTGGGCTTGGTGCCATGGGCTAGCCCTTATTAATAGCGTTAAACAGTACTGGCCAGTTTNCATTCCAGAAAGACAGAGAGTAGCGTCTAGTTTCAGATTTTTCAATACAATCATTAAGATACATCTTTTGCAGTCTGTGCCTCTNGTATTCGTGTTAGTGGTATTGGCTGTGGAACTTAACGGACCCTGANGTGATGTTTCTATTGAAGAGACACCATGTCCGCGGCAGTTCTTATAAAGGAAAACATTTAATTGGGGCTGGATTAGGTTTAAAGGTTTAGTCCATCATTGTCATGGTGGGAAGCATGGCAGCATGCCAGCAGACATGNTGCTGGAGAGGTAGCTTAGAGTTCTACATCTGGATGGGCAGGCTGCAGGAAGAGAGAGTGACAGTGGGTCTGGCTTGAGCATCCGGAACCTCAAAGCCCACCCCTAGTGATATATTTCCTCCAATAAGTCCACACCTACTCCAACAAGGCCACACCACCTAATAGCGCCACTCCCTATGAGCCAGTAGGGGCTATTTTCATTCAGTCTACCACACGTGATACACATGAGGCCTGGAGACTGGCTGGAGGAATTCACAACCAGACCAAAGGAGTGTGAGCGTTGGTGTACTCAGTAAGGTTTATAGAGCCAGCTTTCACNTCTTACTATTTTTCTCCCTTGATTCAGAATGAAGTCTATTTCTTGTTTGTAGGTGAAAAACAACTTTATGAAAGTTATATGTATATACATATGTATGTGTACACACATAGAAATCTTGATTTGTTTTCTAGTTATTTTGAGTTGGAATTGTTTTTTAAACTTTTTTCTAAGGCAGGGTCTCACCAAGTAGACCTAGCTGGCCTCAAACTCAGAGAGATCCACCTGTCTGTATCTCCCTAGTGCTGGGATCAGAGGTGTGCACCAGTGTGCCTGGTTTGAGTTGGAAGTCTTAATTTGAGGGTTTCCACCATTTATTGGGATACTTAGTTTGGCCTACTTAGATGATCCACCAGTACTCAAGGCTGAATAATCCACTACTTCATTTGTCCCTTTGTAATATCTGCATTATTTGTCATTTTTGAGATGTTTATGTTGTTTTTGTCAGCAGATAAAGAATAAAGGACCCAACACTGAAAACAAAAGGATTAGATACCAAAAATTACCNATTATGACAATGAATTGTTTTGCTTTATTTATTTATTTATTTATTTATTTTTGATGTGTATGTATGGGAGGATGCATGTATTTATGTGCATTTGTGTGCCTGGTGCCTGCAGNAGCCAGAAGAAGGCGTTGGATCCCCTGAAATTGGAGTTGCAGGCAGTTATGAGCTGCAGTGTGAGCGCTGGGAACTGAACTCAGATCCTCTGCAAGAGCAGCAAGTGTTCTTAACCCGTGAGCCATCTCTCCAGCCCTAATACTGTTTTGCATAAGAAAAGAGTGAGGAGGAGAGAAGAAAGGAAAGAAAGAAATCTGGNCTGCAGTGCGGCTGTGGGAGCCTAGGGTGGGTGGATTCAGACCCTTGNACGAAAAGGACTCTGTGGTGTTTAAAAGAAGGCCNTNTGGAGGCTTCAGTTGTAGACTTGACCCAAACCTTCCGGAGCTTGCTCTTTGAGTGCNCACACCCTCCCTTGCACACTTTCTCTTCCTCCTTTCACACATTTATCCAGCACCACTCCCTGAGTGCTTTGGGCCACGCAGCGTGCTAGGGATTTCTCTGGGAGTCTCTNCTTCATGCCTTGGTTGCTGGACGCTTCTCTGTGTCATAGCTATGAAGTAACAAGAGCTTGTGGTTCTCNGAGCTAGTTTTTACCTCGTATTTATTCCTGATGCTGTGCTACTTAAAAAGCTGTCGTTTATTGCTCTCTTTAGTTAAAAACACTTGCTGTTCTCGGTCTGGTATTATGCTGGGCACNGAGGGCATGTGGCAGCCTGGAGGTCTGGTGCTCCTTGTAGGATCTTATCATCTGGCCATTCGCTGCCATCATCTCTGTCTGTTTGCTCACTTGTTCCAAGCTGGTTAGCCTGCCAGATGCTGTTGTTTCCTTCACAGCACAACAGAAAATCCCAGAGACCCATCTTCCTCTTGACCAGCTCTGGATTTGTGTGGTTTCTGAGCTTGGATTGACACTGCAGCCGAACCCTCTGCAGTCTGTGTCACCTTTGGCTTCTGTGGTGTTGCATCTGCTCTCTTCATCTCATGCCTTATCCCCAAGCCATTGCCGGGTAGTGATTTCCAGATCTCAGCTTCCAGTCTCAGTGGCACCCAGGAAGTCTCAAGTTCCTTATTGTCACTGAGCCCCGGTGTCTAGNTTAAACAGAACACGTCCCTCCCTCACTCTGCCATCCTCAGACTGTGCCCTTCATCTCCCCACTTCAGTCCTGATGTCCCATCGTCCTCCAGTTCTTTTTGNTTTTATGTCCCCCATGTCCCTGTACCAGGCTAATGTGCTCTCTGTCTGATCTTGTTTCTCTCCAGAGTTGGTCTTTCTCATCTCTCCTTCGCTTTTTCCAAGATTTTCCATCAGGTGGAGCTCCCATAGCACAACTCCGCCCACTTTCCTCCAGCTCAGAAATCTTCATTGGTTCCTATTCCATCCCATCTTGAGATCCAGATGGAGGCTCCCCAGGCCTGGCTCCAGCCTACCTTTCCGCCCAGTCTGTCCCTGCGTTTATCCTGTTCATCTACCTGATGCCTCACCCGTTACTTTATCTTCTGCCTTTATCTCTTTATCCATGTTCTTTTCTCCTTCTCATTTCCCATCTTTTATTTTACCCCACCTACCCCCAACAGGGATTGAACCCAGGGCCTAGGTTCACCAGTCAGCCCTGTCCTCAGCTCTCTCCTTCCTTTTCCAGGGTGTGGTGCAGATAATTTTTTTTTCTTGCAAAGGTCTAATTCTTCTCTAAACTGCAAGTTAATTGTCCCTTCCTCTGAATTTCCATAATAGTTTGATGGCGGTATGATTGGAAATCCCACTGCAGCCTTCACCCTACACTGCAGGCTCCCTGTAGANGGCACNGGGGATGCTCCTGCGTTTTCAGGGCCTGGCGCATCTCTTAGAACATTGTTTGAGTGAATGTCCGTTGGCTCGAGGCCATTAGATCAGTCTCTTATTTAGACAGGATACAGTGGAGACCCTCCTCCATTTTCGCTGAAGAATCACCAGAGTTTGTCACCTGAGTCCCCAGATTCTTGGCAGATCCTGAGGAATACTGCGACAGGCTGGATAATTACACTTTGGNGGCTAAACCGATTCTCTTCTCAATAATGTGATTAAAAAGCTCTATTGCAACGTAGCATTGATTGGTCCACAAAAGTTCAAGGAGTGCTAACTGTACTTTTGCAGAACAAGTTGGTCTATTCCTGGTCCATACTCCGGTCTATACTAAGAATACAATATTTGCCCTGGAAGGACATAAAGGAAACAATGTGTGCTCAAACTCAGCCCTTTCCTGAGTTCCTGGGGTGACATTTGTTTTATCATGTGGTAAGAATTCGTAGACAGGTTAACTGGATTCGATCTCCAGTTTCTAGACATTTGAGGGGGGCATGTTGAGGTGGCACTGACACTTTTATGTCATTGAATCTACCTCTAAAGTCATTTGGTACTCCCAATAAAAAATACCTTGGCCAAGGGTCTTTCAGCTGTGCCGCCAGCAGGAAGCAGCCTTGGAACCCTGCCCTTGAGGCTGAAGCAGCGCGGTTGATTTCTCCCTTGTATTTCCAGGCTCTTTGCTCACCTGGACCGTGATCTTTCAGGCATAGCCAAGGTTGAGAGGGCAAGATTTGTGGACCCCCTCCACTAAATCTTACACCGTCTTTTTTCTTTTCTCTTTTCCTTTTTAGAGGGACGCATGGTCATCCAGGATATTCCTGCTGTCACCAGCAGAGGGCATGCCGAGAACGCACCTGACCTGGTGTCTGACCCCGCCTACTACAGCAGCTTTTACCAGCCGTCTCTGTTTCCGTACTACAACAACCTGTACAACTACCCGCAGTACTCCATGGCCCTGTCTGCNGAGTCCTCCTCTGGGGATGTGGGAAATCCCCTCGGGGGATCCCCTGTGAAGAACAGCCTTCGGAGTCTCCCAGCACCTTATGTGCCTGCGCAGACTGGGAACCAGTGGCAGGTATGACCCAGAGTTAATGGGATATGCAAAACACATGCATGTAAAATGTACACATACGCACACATAAACCATGCACCTGCCCAGTTCAGCACACATGTAGTCACAGGATGAAAAGCANGTTGCTTTTTCTTTCTATCTGTTAATAATGCCATTTAACTCCAGAGTTTGACGCCAGGGACTTGGAAGGGTTTTTGCATGTATTTGGGTTGATTTTCAGTTTTAGCTTTTCTCACATTGTTGTTTTGCTGGGTATTTGCAGAAATACCCAGCTGGCCAGAGTTAGATGTATCTGTGGCCCCACCTCCTCCAGCCTTCCCTGACTTGGGGAAGCTTAGAATGTATTAGGTGCAGCTTCGTGGGTGGCAGGCATCCCCCCACAGATATTTACACTGGGAGAGAAAGTATTAGGATATATGCATGGCAGAGAGGGTTGAAAGGGAATTAAGTTGTGTTGTGATGGCCCAATAACATAGGTGGGTGTTTTTTAGAAATGGATATCAGTCTTTCAAAGTACACGCACATGTATTATTAAAATACTGTGCAGTCAAGAGCTTTTAATATTTGGAGCAAACAGTGTTTTGCCTCATTAGGGAAGGAGCTTTGGATTGGTTCTGTTTCTGGGGGTGGAACCATTNCCATCAGGTCATTCATTGTGTCAGAAGCACTCCGAGGCTAGACTACAGTGTGTACTTATGTCCTAGGAGTGCATAGCTGAGAGGCTAGACCCACACCACNGGGCCGCAGAAGATGCTGTGATTCTGCAAGACCTGTGCTCACCATGGCTGTGTGAACATGCTGAGGCCTTCTCAGCACGGATTTGATTTCAGTTCAGTGTGACATATATCCAGGAGTTCATGCGAATCTTTGATGCCCTCTTTTCTCCTTTCTTATTTTCTTAGCTTTATTGAGGTATAATTGAAAAACTGGATACATTCCTATTGTACAGTGTGGTATCCTGATATATGTGGACACTGTGCATTGCTTATCACAGTCAGGCTAATGAAGGCACCATCTGTGTGTTGCTTGCTTTCACCTAAGATTTAGTCTACATTTTTCAGCTATGCAACATTATTGATTATAACTACCACATTGTACATTAAACTTCCAGAACTTAAAATTGAAAGTAGAAACTTTGATGTATGCCTCTCCACTTCCCTAACCTCAAGCTGCTGGAAGGCAGCGTTGTAAATTTCTGTTTCCAAGAGTTAAGGGAGTTTTGTTTGAATANTCTTTAACTTTCTTCAGTCCAATTCTAAAACATTATGACTTGACATTTTCCTCTAGTCAAGCCTGTTTCATTCACCTCCTTTTTTTTTTGAAGTGAGGGAATTATTAATACTCAAGTCTTCCCTCTTTGGAGATTCTCTTGCTACGCTCAGGGATCTGACTAGTCCTCTGAGCTACAGATTTCCCTTAAGTTTTCCGTACGCTTTACATTTTTTTGTGTGCATGTATGTATGCATGTTTGCATCTGTGTGAGCAGGTATATGTGCACATAGAGTGCATGGAGAGGCCAGAGGTGTTGACCTTGGTGTCCTTTTCAATTGCTCTCCACCTTATCCAACAAGGAAAGCTCTCTTTCCTGAAGGCATGTATTTGGCTAGTCTTATCAGCCATCTTGCTCTTGGGGTTTCCTGTCTCTGCTCTTCTGTGATGGGATTATGGGGAGGCACCATGCCTGCACATTTATGTGGTTCTGGGGCATTTTGGTCCTCCTGCTTGTATGGCAGGCACTTCACTCATTGTGTCTTTTCCTCAGCCCCATATTTTACTTTTTGGAGCGAGACTTAAAACTTGTAGGTATGCTGGGCGGTGGTGGCACTCACCTTTAATGCCAGCACTTAGGAGGCAGAGCAGACAGATCTCTGTGAGTTCGAGGCCAGCCTGGCCTACAAAGTGAGTTCCAGGACAGCCAGGGCTACACAGAGAATCCCTGTCTTGAAAAAAACAAAACAAAACCAAACCTTGAGGGTTATAGAATTGACAGATGTTGTGAGAATATTGGGAATCTGGTGGACTTCCAATTGGACCTCTTCAGACCTTTCAAGCCTAGTACGTTTTATGGTTTGGGGAAGCTTTTCAGTTGGTTTCTGTTGACAGCTCTCTTCCTGTGGGGAGAAAGAAGCATCTTAAAAGATTTAAACAAGCCAGGACCTGGTGACACACACCTTTAACCCCAGCACTCTGGGCACAGGCAGGCGGATCTCCCTGTTCAAGGCTAGCCTGGTTTACAGAGCAAGTTCCAGGACAGCTAGGGCTACACAGAGAAACCCTGTCTTGAAAAACAAACAAGCAAGATTTAAACAAAGCTGACCCTCTAGCTCCCAGAGGCCCTGGGGTGTCAATTGCTACTGGCCAGTCTGGGTTTTCTGGCTGTTTCTAGCCTTTGGCAATAGGGTAGTTGGGTGGGTCTGGGAACCTGAAAGGTTAGTTAGTTGATAAAGGCTGAAGGAAAGACAGCCATCTCCATTTGTACACTAATCACATCTTTTAAACCTTCGTTTTTGTCAGAACTGTTACGATAGCTGTTAATCCTTGACACAATGATGTTGGCCTCGCTCTTCTGCCAAGGACCAGCAAAGGCATGTGTGAGGTCTTAGTTCAACCCAGAGATGTGGCCACTCACCAGGAGCGTCTTGCTGGGGCCTGGAGGGTACCTCCTGTTGTGCCCAGGGTAACACCACCCTCCTCATGCAGAAGGGGAAGGCATATGCTATGAGAAGCTTCACTTAGACACTCATACAAGCCAGCCAGAGGGGGAAGGGAAACTAACTTCCTCAGTCCTGTGAAGAGACAGATTTGGTGTTTAGCACCTTCCCACAAACCACTAGACCAGAAAGAGGCATCATTGTTGTAGCCCCAGGAGATACACAGAA
>LZPO01017309.1:552334-564617 GCA_001675575.1 Neotoma lepida
AACTCACTTCAAATTTTGAGTTAGAACTTTTTCAAAGTAGTATTTTCCACATCTTGAAGATTTCCGTTGATTCGTCTTAACAGGATAACTAAGCGCTAGCCTTTCTCTTTGCCTAATAGTCTGCATCAGCCATTTCCTCAAGGTGAAACTTGCTAGGTAGCTTTCATAATCCACTCATTTTAAAAGGACCTTTTAGAGGCTGGAAAGATGGCTCAGCAATTAAGAGCACTTGGTTTTGCAGAGGACTGGAGTTCAGTTTCCAGCGCCTGAACGGTAGTTCACAGTCATCCATTTCCAGCAGTTCATTCCATTCCATTCCATTCCAGTTATAGTTTCACAGTAACTCCATCTCCAGAGGGTCTGATATCCTCTTCTGACGTCCTCAGGCATGGAACAAGCATGTGATGCACATANATACATACATACATGCAGGAAAAATACACATAAAATGAGTATCTAATTTTAAAAAATAAACCTTTTTTAAAAGTAATTTAAAAATCAAATTTAAGAGAATAATCTAAAGTAGTTCTTGGGCTGGTAATGACTCAGTGGGCAAAGACACTTGCCACCAGCCTGACAGCCTAGCTTTGATCCCTGGTACGCACCTGGGATAAACTTACTGTTCAAGTTGTCCTCTGATTTTCATGCACAAAGCATGNTGCAGCCACACACAGGGAAATAAAGAAATGTAATTAAAAATTTTTTAATTAATTATTGGAAGCTTGCTGTTAGGAATGTATTTCTGAATGCATACATCTATTTTTTTCTTAAATGTACAGAGTCTTTCTTTCTTTTTTTTAATTTGCTCTCTAGTTCCCCACAGTTTGCTTTTCAAAAGAAAACCACATCATTTTTGCCAGCTACAGTCTTGGTGTAATTGTGTTTTCTTTCTCCCCACTTTTCTTTTTTTTAAGATTTATTTACTTAGTGTGTATACAGTGTTCTCTCCGCATGTATGCCTGCAGGCCAGAAGAGGGCGCCAGACCTCATTACAGATGGTTGTGAGCCACCATGTGGTTGCTGGGAATTGAACTTAGGACCTCTGGAAGAACAGGCAGTGCTCTTAACTGCTGAGCTGTCTCTCAGCCCCCTCTCCCTACTTTATTGAAGCTGAGCTCTTGATTTATTCCATCCCAGACTTCCAGACTTTCTGCTGTGAAGCTTCACACAGGCTTGCGTTTCTGCAGAAGTTAGGAATTATTAACACGAGTGGTGTTGTAAGTAGCGTATTGTTTCTCTACTTTTTTCTTTTTCAGTCCAAAGTTGATCTTAGAGATCCTTCATACTAGTACAAGTAGGATGTCTTTTTTTTTCTTTTAAGCTGATATTAATTACTAATAAATGGTTCAGTTTGGATAAATCATTGTTTATCGGTTGATGTCCTCATTTTGAGTCTGCCCTCTTGTTTCCTTTGTTTGTTTGATATTGCAAACAAATGCTGAACTTGTTCTTGTCCAAGTTCTTGTGCCTGTGTTTTCTGAAAAGGGAACATTCCAGAGAAAGCCTGCATTTCAGACTGGGTTGAATGCTGCTAAATTAACCTCAAAACCAGCTTGCATTTCTAGCAGGAGCATGTTCCCAGCAAGGGTGTGTTTCCCAACATCTACATTTTTGTCTGGGTGAAATGTAGAGTCTGGTGATTTTNATCACCATCAGTCAGGCGTGGTGAGGGGGCTCACCCAGCGGTGGGCAGTGCCTGAGGTGGTGGATAACTGGACCATTTTCTCTGCCACTGCTCCTACCTCACCCTGCAAGAAAAGTGTGAGAGTTGGTCACGGGTTACAAACCAAGCCTCTCCAGGGTAGTCCATCTCTACCTGACAGCCACCTTGTACTGAATTCCAATCCATCTCTGCTTAAAACCACCAACTCTGAGCGCTGTGGAGATAGCTCCATCACTAAAGGGCTTGCTGTGCAAGCCTGAGGGAGGACCAGAGTTCAAGCGCCGGAACCCGAGGGGGAAAGCCAGCTTGATAGCCTTTGCTTGTACTCCTAGCACTGGGGAGGCAGAGACAGGTGGTTCCTTGAAACTCACTGACCAACTAACTTAGCCTGTGTGGGAGCTTCAGGCCAGGGANATAACCTGTTTTAGAAAAAATTAAAGTGGCCAGTGCCTGAGGGAGATCACAAGAGGTTGTCTCCTGGCCTTNACATGCATGTGCTCANGCACTTGTACACATGAAGGAGAATTACTCTGATCCGTTGCTGATATGATATAGCAACAGCTGTGTCTAAAATACATGGTAGCTCCTTTGTGGGGAAAATGGAAGATATGTCCTTCCTGTGCTGACGGGAGTGTGTGTTTACTGTGTCCATTCAAGCTATGCTGGACAGCCACTGAGAGTCACAAAAGAGCAGCCACTGATGTTCTTGCAGGGACTGGACTCAGACTGGAGCATCAAGGTCTCAAAGAACCAGTCATGTTAGAAAATTCATGGTCCAGGCTGCTATGATTGGATTTCAATCAATGATTGGCACTTGGTTGTGACAGCAGAGGCTCTCAGTGGGTCACTGGTCTAAGTCTTCTAAGAACTCCAGCCCAAAGGAGGAGGAGTTGAGCCTCATCCCATTCAGCAGCCATGTCCCAGTGACTGGAAAGAGCTCCGTCTGTTAGTGACAGCAAACGTTAACAGCAAACGTTAACGTCTGTTGGGAATGGAAAGGTCTTCATTTCTTGCTNTGGAAGTAATCACTTGATGCTAAATTACCCAACTCTTGTTTTGTACTCCATTAATTCTGACTTGGAGCAGGTGCTTAAACCATTAATGCTGAGCAGAAATGGAGACCCGAGAAATCATAGCACAATGATGGGCTCTAAGTTCTAGAAGAGAGAGAAGTTAAGGTCACCGAGCTCAACACCTCCTCTTTACAGATCTGAAAACTGAGGTCCCCACGAAGGCGTCACGNGGTCAGTATCGTTCTTAGAGACAGTCTGAATCCAAGAGTTTATTACTGTGCTGTTAACCATTTCCTTTCACTTAGGTTTTTTTAAGTTGCAGCCTGAGTTGGACTCTGTGTTAGCTTCATTGATTGATAGATCCGTCCCCACAGTGGACCTGCCAGCCAGCAAACGTTTCTGTTAGATGTATCAGGAGCCNATACTGCTGACCGGGGGTGCTGAAGCCTGCTGGGGTGAATTGGTTCATTTTTCATTGCCTCCACCCTGGCTTCATGGCAGGTCACAGGAGGTGGAGTCGGGTAATTACTTAACCTACCTCTGTGCAGCTGGGCCTGTCCTGCCACTCTGTGCTTTGGGAACTTGGTGCGGTGCAAGTCCTATGGGAACAGTCCTGCTAGGGCCCACCCAGCCCCGGCTTTCTGGCTCTCTCCATTCTGCCTGTGTGCTTTCCTCCATTTAGCGGGAGTCCATTGAAGGGAGCTGTTGTGTGACAAAACTTTCCTTGGGGGTACGATACACACACATCTACTCACCCCTGATAGGGAGCCCATGACAAACCAAAGTTACACACACCACCAGAGTTCAACTTGTCAAGTCAATGAGTTTTATTGGGGTTACTTATAGGAATATGGGTGAGGGATTATTACAGGAGCAGAAATGACTCAAAGGCAACTATATCACTAAGGCCCACCCCAGCGTAGGTGACAGCTCACAAAAGCTGGGAACCTGGACTCATTTCACAGCCTTCAGTCAGCTTTAACAGGTTGGAGAGTGTCCTTTCCAAGTAACTCTGGTCTGAACCTCTCCCAGGCTTTACTGGTTTCTGCTTCTCCGAAGCAGCTGGTCTTCTTTGCAGCTTGGCTTGTCTGAGAGGGACTCCCAGCTTTTATTGCTTACTGTGTCAGGGAGGGGCCTAGTGAATCTGGTCAGTTTCAGGGACTTCCTGAAGCTATTTGGAGTAATTGCTCTTCCTGCTTAAGGAGCTTCCTGCAGGATGGAATGTTTTAACCTGGAAGGAAACAGTTACACAACAGGAGACACAGCTTTCTACATTGTAGAAAAATGCAATTCCTTGCATTTTACTGTCAGCTCATTTTACTGTCACTTCTGTGGCTCTCAAATTCCCACATCTTATATTTCCATCGACGCCTCTGGCATCAGGTGCTTGCTGTCTCCATGGGTGTCATTGGCTTCTCCATGGCCTACAGGCAATGTCCCTTTTTCCCAGGACAGATGGCACCAGGCTTCCTCTGTGCCCTACCATTTAGGACTTTGAAGTCCCTGCACTTCAGATATGGCTCAAAAAAGAAAATGGTCATAAAAAGAAAATCCAGAGCTTTGCTGTAACTTCTTGTAGCCCAAAGTTTTCCTGTGTCCCAGAGCTACTTGGTCCCAAATAAACACAGAGGCTTATATTAATTACAAACTGTTTGGTCTATGACTCAGGCTTATTGCTAACTAGCTCCTTTATCTTAAATTAACCCATTTCTATCAATCTATGTATCGCCACATATCTTGTGGCTTACCTGTGTTCCATTACATCTTGCTTCCCCAGCGACCTGCAGTGTCTTCCCTGACTCCGCCTTTCTTCTCCCTGTATCTTTGTTTGGATTTCCCACCTGGCTCTAACCTGTCTTGCCATAGGCCAAAGCAGCTTCTTTATTAGGCGATGGTGGCAACAGCTTCTAGTTCATTTTCTCCAACACTGGAATCAGTCCAGCTGTGCATTGTCCACGCCCTGCTTCACACCACCTGCCACAGGCTGGATCCCTGAAATCTCTTACAAAACAGCCAGCTGATGCACAGTTAGTATCGGAAACTGCAGCTGTGTAGCAAACAGCTTGATGTGTTTGGAGACATTTGCCACAGTTAGGCACAACCCATCTTTGCCATCTTTTATATTATTTATATTTACTATATTTCTTGCTCCTTTACATGAAAGTTAACTGTAGGTACCATACGACAGATCTCTAGGACTTACTCACATGCATAAATGAAACTTGGAACCCTGTGAACCCATCTGCATGTCTCTGTTTCTGTGAGTGAGATTTTTCTGGACGCTCCAGGAGTCTGGGATTGGCAACACTTGGCCTTCTGTGCCTGGCTTATTTTGGTTGGCATGAGCTGCAGGTTCTCCCATGTTACCGTTAATAGCAAGAATCCCTTTTCAAAGGTTTAATAATATGTGGATATGTGTAGCATGCCTTCTCTACCTTTCTGTCATCTGACATTAAGTTGCTTCATGATAATGGCCATTGTGAGTTGCACAGCAGGGAATGTGAACATAATTGTGCAGATTTCTTCATGGACCCTAATTTCCCTTCCTTGGGCTACATACCCAGAATGGCATTTGCTGGATCAGATAGTACTAAAGTCTGTTAGAAAGTAAGTTCTAGAGAGCTGGGAATCGCGATCCCTGTGTAGCTGTTTCCTGGTTTCATTTTTAGAAGGGAAACATGCAGCCAGACAGAGGTGGTGCACATCTTTAACCCCAGCANTCGAGAGGCAGAGGTAGGTGGATCTCTATGAGTCTGAGGCCAGCCTGGTCTACATAGCAAGTTCCAGGACAGCTAAAACTACATAGAGAAACCCTGTCTCAAAAAGGGGGAGTGAGAACCATGCAGCTCCACTCAAAGCCGCCTTTTCAGCACTGCTCTGGCGGCCTGGACAGGTAGGTACTCAGGCCCTGACTTTGTGAACTGAAGAAGAATACTCATTGTAAAGGACTGGAGTCCTGAGTAGGCAGGTGTGGGTAAAGCCAGCAAACCTGCTTCAGAGTACTCTGGCTTCTGTAGACTACCCAGTCCGAGTACTGACACTCACTTGCTGTGTCCTTGGGCGTGTTAATGGCCTTCTGAGTCTCAACATTTCAAACCTATCAGAGGAGGATATTAATGCGCACCTCCAGGGAAGGTTTTGGTAAAGATGAGAGACATTTAAAACACAATGCCCTGAACACACTAGGAGCCATTATGTTTGATAATTATGCTAATAAATAACGTGGGCTGCACCCATCTGCAAGCCNGCTTACCTAAGTCAGCACTTGCCGCTCCTGCCTTGCCGGGGTCCAGCCCTTCCCAAGGCTCCTGTTTCTGGTCCCTGGTGCTCACCAGCTGTGCTCATTAAAGAAGTGGTTCACTCCCACAATTCCACTGAGGCACTTGCATTCAGGAGCATGACACCTGCAGCAACCAGCAGGTTCCTTTGCTTGCCATCTTTTGGAACATTGCCTTTTATTACTAAAATAATAATAATGCTTTATTCTTTGTTATTTGGTTACTTGTTTNGGCATAAAAGGTTCTAGGCGTTTTTTAAATAAATTGATTTACATAAAATCATTACTTTTTTATTTTAAAAGTGATTTTATTTAAGTACATATGTTAATTTTATTGATACCTGTCTACTTTGTCTTAAACCTTTTGCAATCAGTTTTCCTCTTCACATTCAGAAATGATTATTTTAAATAAGTTTAACTTTAAAAAGTTCTTCCNTTATCTTCCAAGAGCATTAGTTAGATACTACTAATACCTGTGTTTTTTCCTTCTTAACTTTTTTCTGGCTGAGTGTTAGAAGTAGTACTATTTCAGAATGGAAATAATGGAATACTCATTGTAGTCATTTCTCTAACAAGTNCCTAATTAGAACTCCAAAGCCTTAGTACAGGCCTGAGCAACAGGAGAGTTCCCTGTCAGCAGAAAAATAAAATTATCACAGTGTCTGCTTTTTAAATACTAGCCCACTGCTGTGTGGGCATGAGGGCTGCATCTAACTAGTCTGGAAAGTAGAATGAAGGGAATCTGGTTGTCTTGTGTCAGCTGGCATGATCTCAGGGGCAAATCACATGAGCAAGCTGATGCTGTCCCAGCATGCGGCCAGACTGAGCACTGGCCACAAACTCGCTCTGCAAGAAAGTGTCAGTCGAGTATGGCCATCTGAGCTGGGTGTCGTGGCACACACTTGCAGTCCCAGCACTGGGGAGGCAGAGGCAGGAGGATTGCTGTGATTTTTGAGGGCATCCAGGTTTATATCATGAGTTCCGGACCAACCAAGGCTACATAGTGAGACCCTGTCTCAAGCAAAACCCAACTGTTATGTAGGAAAAATGAAAGGTAATGATTTGCCCACAAATAGCAGTGTGTTCTGTGTGGTGAGTGATGCAGAGGACACTTTAGAAGTTTACTTTGCCTGCCACAGAGGTAACATCTCTGTGTCTAGAAACTCTCTCTGGAACTTGTCAACAAGAAGATGAGCAGCATGGGGCTCATGCCTTGGTGAGTTAGTTTAGCTAGAAGCTTTTTGCAAAAAGCTCCATGTCGAGGACTCAGAATGGAAGTTTCCAGAGCGGCCTGAAGGGAGGCAAGGCTGTAATTTGGCAAAGGGGGGGGACACTGGGGGAGGACCAGGAAACTGGGAACACCTGAGATCAGAACACAAGGCATGAGGTGAGGGAGANTGAAAAATCAGGCCATCATAACAAGCTTCATCTTGTTCNGAGTCTGCTTCTGGGTTCATGTGTCTGGACCGCTTTCTGATGCTGTTCCATCTTCAGGGAAGAAACAAGAGGCCAGGACTTCTGTTAATGGAATTCGTGGTTTGAGCAAACAGGCGTCACANTTAACTCTTGTTTTCTTTGGGGATGGAGTTACTCAGAGCTGTCCTGTGATTGTCTGGGGACATGTCACTACTAAGTCACCAGGCTGGCTTTTGACCCCAAGTGTATCTGATCGTAGGCATTTCCTTAGGAGTAAAGTGTTGTTTGTTGTTTTTGGTCTTTTTTCTTTTGGGGACCCGTTACCCAGCTTCCAAATAAGTCACACACAGAGGCTTCCTTAGCTTGAATTGTTTCTAGCCAGCTTTTCTTAACTTAAAATATATCCCATTTACCTTTTGCCTCTGGACTTTTCCCACTCTCTAACTTCTATAAATCTTACTCTTACTCTGTGGCTTGCTGTGTAGCTGGGTGGCTGGCCCCTGATGTCCTCCTCCATCTCTGGCTCTAGATCTCCTCCATCTCTCTTTGCTCCTCTACCTCTTTCTTCTCACCCAGATTTCTCCCTCTNTATATTCTCTCTGCCTGCCAGCCCTGCCTNTCTTTTCTCCTTCCTTGCTATTGGCCAGTTCTTTATTAGACCATCAGGTGTTTTAGACAGACACAGTAACACAGCTTCACAGAGTTAAACAAATGCAACATAAACAAAAGTAACACACCTTAAAATAATATTCTACTACAGTAGAGACATTTTAGTCACAGCTATTTCTTTTGTACCCAGAGCAGTGCTGGGCCCAGAATAGGGGCTCAGGAAATACTCTCTGAATTAAGTGACCAGCTTGCACATTCTTAGGGAGAGTTTTAGCTTCTTTTGGAGGCAGATGAGAAAACAGAGGAACCCAGTCCACACTGTATGGTCAAGCATTCCGCTCCCTAATGGAACACTCTGTGTCCAGCATCTCAGATGTGGCCAGAAAACGGCCTCAGATGTATCCTTTATAAACTATGGTATCATCAAAAGCCAGTATGTAGACCTGACAGTTTGTGCCATTTGGCATTTCTGGTTGCCAGGAAGCTTGCAGCATTTCTTTGTCAGTCGGTCTCTTTGGAGATGAGCTGGTACTTTCCAGAATGAGCAGAGGACTGTCTTGAAGGAGCTGAGGTGGCTGTTTGTTAAGTACTCACTCTCCACCTTTTGCTTTGGGGGCAAGCCATAGCCCTTCCGAGGGCTGGACTTTCACCCTTGTTTTCAAATTACAGATTTAATTAGTCTTCACAGAAGATGAGCCAAGTGTGAAAATACCTGCTCTCCTCAGAATGTGGGACCAGGAAGGCGTGTGGGGGTTGCAGTCAATGCCTGGGCATTTAAATAGTTTTCAACAGTAGCATTAAGGATGAAATTAATTATATTGTGACCAAGTGCCAGCCTGTTAATTAGACAGAGGCAGTGGAATTTATATTTGCAGTGTTGATCGTTTTTCTTTTTTAAGTTGGACTCCCCGTTTTAGAGGATATTCTGATAGTAAGAGTAGAGACTTAACTCTCCAGGATTTAAATGTTTGGAATGAGAAACGTCCTTGTCATTTGTGTGGAATTATTTTGTGGGCTGATACACTGCCATTTTACACAGTCATTTGGTATGTGCATATGAAGGATGTGTGTCCGCTCCATCATTGGACACAGTGCTAGAGATGTGTCTATTGAATCGAGCTCATTTTTCAAATTGTTCACAGCTTTAAGTAGTCAATCCATAATAAAAGTAATCTACATGAAACCTAGTCTGATGGCCAGAGTACCTATAGACCTCCTTTATCTTGGAGAGAGAAAAAAACATGTCTGTATCTGGGGAGGTCAGGGAGGGTGACCAGATGCCATTAGTTTAAGTGTCGGATATCGTGGGCCAGAATTCCAATGGAGTAAGGTGCCAAGCATGGGGGACGTGGGGTTATCAGGAGAGCAGGACTTAGTAGCTACTTGGGTATGGGAGGGATTAGGGTGAGCAGAAAACACCAAGCGAGAGCCTGAGCACATTGGTACTAGACCATCGAGGACCTGGGTGGATGCTGGAGGACATGGAAGGTTCTCTTACTCTGAGTATGTTAGGAGGAAGCCCATTTGGGTTGAGACGGTAGCAGTATCTTTCAGGAACAGATGTAGTTTTCTGCGGGAAGTCAAGACGTGAAGCCACCTTCGTGGAAATGCTATTAAAGCCTTCTGCAACAAGAGATGGCTAGTCCACAATGTGGAGGAGCTCTGTGCTCAGGGCTAGGTGAGAGAAGAGGGAAGAACTTCTAGAGATGTGATAACNTTGTGGCCTAACAACAGGGGACCTACATGGTGCCCTTCTCCTGCATGGGGAGAAGGAGCAGATGGGGTTTTGATGAGCATCAGGTCCTGAGTGGGTTCAGGGAACCTTTAGTTAATCTAATTAGGCAGTTCTGGTTTCACATGCCTTGGGGAGGGACTGTGAAATGAGGGTGACTCTTCTGTTGAATTGGGGGATAATGAAAAGAGAAGGGGGGGTCCAGTCTGGGTTGGGGAGATGGGAAGAATTGGGGGAAAGGGGGGATAACAGAGATTGAAACCCAATCCTTAACTACATGCAAGTGTCAAGACGACATGGAAGCAGAAGTGATGCTGTGTGGAACTAGAGGGATCAGTGGGAAGAGGGAGGCAGAACAAGACAGGGCAGTGTGGGGGTGAATCTGAGAAGTACACAGACATGTAGGTGTAAAGTGGTACCATGAAACCCATGTTCTGTACAAGGAATATGTGTCAAATGGCACAGTGTGTAAAACAATGTTTTTAAAATTAAATAGGTGATTGTATGATCCAACATTTCCACTTCTGCCCTAAAGAATGGGAATCTGAGCCTTGAGCTGTTTATGAACCCCTGTTTACAGCATTATTCACAACAGCTGAACTGTAGACACAACCTAAATGGCCATTAGTGGATGATTGTATAAACAAAACGTTCTGCACACTAAGCAGTGGGGTATTCCTCATCCTTTAATAGGAAGGAAGTTGGGGTGCATGCTCTAACATGGATGAGCCTTGAGGACATCATGCCCCAGACAGGCTCTCACTCCCTGGCTGGCTTAGGATTCACCATGAAAACCAGGCTGGCCTAACTCACAGAGAACCACCTGCTTCTGCCTCCCGAGTGCTAAAGGCATGCGCCACCATGTCAGGCAAGTGGCCCATGGGGCTTCTCTTTTGTTCAGTTGACCATAGTTGCTGTGATGGTCGTAGGTCTGTTTTCACATGCAACTGCACATACGTGACCACCGCTGTCCTGGCATCTCTATGTGGACTTGAGCCCTTGTTTGTATCACTGAGTTCCCAAGGAGTGCCACTCACCACTGCCATCCACATAGAGAGTCTCACTCGAAAGTCTTTGCATAGAGACTTAATGCTACTGCAAATACAGACAAAAATAAAGAAAAAACACTTGCACTTAAGATTCTAAATCTGGTGTTAGACTTGAGGCCCTTTTTGCTGGCGTGTGCCTTTGCCCTGTTTCATGGTTGTGTAATGCCACGTACTGTTGTCCCTTACATGTGCATTCATTGTTAGACTGCTCTGTTCCCTCAGATATCCTTAGTTTGGTAACCCAAGGGTTTGTCTCTTCCCTTGTAAACCGCCTTTCTAGTTCTGCCATGAGGTGCTGTCATGGCTCTCTGCCCTCTCTGCTTCAGTTAAGTCTTCCTGTAGGTTGGCTCAGCTTCAGAAACTGTTATATGTAATTGAAGTCCAACACACAATGCTGTAAAAAGCACAAATAGTAGGCTCCAGTTTCAGTTTGGAATTCACGGTAACTCTAGGTCTTTCTGTTATGTTGAAGACTTGCCTGAGACGTTTGGGGGATATTTGAGCTATGGTGTCGGTGAGACTTAGTTTTCTTTCCAAACCACTGCTAAATGAGAATTATTAATTTCTTGGTTCCGCCTTAGACATGGACTCCAAGCAGTCTTGTGCCTCAAGAGAGGAGTAATGACACACCTTTAGGACCTTAAAGTTTACAGGAGGTCCTTCTCCTTGATTTTCGGTGCAGCACTGTCAGATGAACGGCTACAGAAATCTCTGTGTTCTCAGGGTCTGGTTGTGCGTAATGAAATCAGATGGTCAGAGGTCCCTTCCATAAAATGGTGTCCTGAGCCAGATGTGGTGATGCAGTCCTGGAATCCCAGGTGAGCTCAGGGTCATCAGAGCAAGGTCAGCATGAGCTATGTGAAGCTGTCTCAAGCAGTTTTAAAAATGAATAAAATCAACCGGAGAGTAGTAGTGCACGCCTTTAATCCCAGCTAGGGTAGAGCTGCCCGAGGCCAGCCTGGTCTACAGAGTGAGTTCCAGGACAGCCGGAGTTACACAGTGAAACCTTGTCTTAAAACAAAAAAACAAAACAAAATGGGTGTCCTAGTTGTCTATAATATAAACGAATGCTCCATATACTTTAAATCATCTTGGTTACTTAAATAATATTTACTATGAGCCTGACAGTGGTGGCAAACACATTTAAACCCAGGACTCAGGAGGCAGAGGCAAGAGGATCTCTGAGTTCCAGGCCAGCTTGGTCTACAGAGTGAGTTCTAGGCTACACAGAGAAACCCTGTCTCAAAGAACAAACAAAACTTACAATTTCTAATCTGTAAATACTGTTTAAACAGATGTTATTAAAAAAAACAAACATTTCCTTAAATGTCTTTCAGCCATTTGAGATTCTTTTTTTGAGAATTCTCTGATTAGCTCTGTAGCCCATTTTTTAATTAGATTGTTCAATATTTTGATGTCTGGTTTCTTGAGTTCTTTATATATTTTGGAGATCAGCCCTTTGTCAGATGTGGGGTTGGTGAAGATCTTTTCCCATTCTGTAGGCTGTTGTTTTGTCTTATTGAC
>LZPO01017309.1:592224-608117 GCA_001675575.1 Neotoma lepida
ATGAACCTTATCAATTGGAAGGGGAGGTAAATCAAAGTACAAAAGTCTCTACATGAGGAGGATGCAGGGAGCATCCCAGACAAGTGTAAACTTGAGTGACGGGCAAAGGGCAAACTTGCACCCTGAGACGCCTCCAAGCCCAAACGACTCCGGCAAAAAGGGTCTTATTCAAAAGAATCTTCTCATTTTTGTTTCCACAAGGCCCCTCNGGAATGAGTGATCTTTGTGTGAGAAAAATTCTTTGTGTTGATTGGACTGTTACGTGTTTCGTGGACAAAGTTACATACCAGAATGTTTGAAAGTAAATATCATTTTGTTATTGAGGCTCTGTGTAAGCACTGATGCTTCCATAAGGGAGAAGTGGAGGAGAGAATAATTTACCCTTTGAACTTAAAGACGTGATGTGGCACTGATGTCTAGTATGTGAGTCTGCCCGGGGCAAATGTGTTTTAAAAGGCATTTGCATTCCCATGGTTTGCCCCACATTTAACAAGCGTCGATAACCTCCTGTGTGGACCANGCGTCATCAAGGCTGCCTCTAGATGTTCCCTTTCCAGGTCAAATGGTCCCAGGTGGGACACAANTGGCTAGTGCGTATCCTCACAGCTGGGTCATCAATGTCTTAGACGTCTTTTATGACAGGACAATCTTAAAACTGTGCAACAGTCTACTTGTGAGCTGGTGAAGGTCTGCCCTTTATTTATTTTTTCCCCTCAGTGTTATCTTTTGAAGGAAGAAATATTTTGGTAGGATAAGAGTGGGCAGGGCTCCCAAAGTGAGAAATGGATTGCTAGGCTCCTGTATCCGGTTCCCTCCTGTATCCTAATAGCTGAGCCCCTCTAGAGTGGCCCACCCTCTTGGATTCTGACTCAGCTTCCCTGGGCCGTCTTGCCGAAGCATGTACAGCTCAAGGAAGCTGAACACATCTGCCCACAGCACTCAGTTTCTCTTTCCCGTGGAGCTGAACATCTGGATGTCCTGGTCAGGGGAAATCATCCCGCTTTCAGATAAATTCCAGCTGTCACACAGCATCTGGGTGCTTGGCTGTGAACTTCCAATAATCACCATCTATTTGATCCGGAAGCCTGTCCAGTCTGATTAGAAGTTGATTCCCACTGATCGTCAGTCTGTCCTTCACTGTCTGGTGAAGATTCTGTCTACTCCTAATTTTAGTNCAGTGCTTCTCCCTTCATCTAAGATTCTGTGAGTGTGTTAGTCGTGCTGCTGATCCTTCTGTCTCAAAGTGGTTTGTGCATCCTGGGCTACATTTCCACGGCAAATTCCTGAGCAGATTCAGGCTTCAGTCAATCGCTGGCAGCCAGGACCGTACATTTTCATCATCCTCTTTGCATCATTTGTGAGTTCACTAGATTAGAGAGTGGCTTCTTTCTCCCCGTGGTGGTTTTCATCTCAGATCTATGCTGAGTAAAAGAATCCAGGGATATAAACTCTTACCACGTTGAAATTTCCAGTCTACTGTCACATGGTTGGGTGAGCCTCACTCTGTAAGCACCTGAGTGCTTGCCCTAAGTCTAGTGCACACAGCTTGGAGGTCAGGGTCAATTACCACCAGGTGGGTACACATTTGGAATCAGAAATACCTGTTTCTGGAAACTTCACGTTGGTAAAGGATTAGACAATAGCATAAATGTGTGGTTCCCTTTCTGCCCAGGAGGAAGGCTGGTCTTTCTGGGGCTGTGGAACCTTCTAGTTCTTCCACAATTCCCAGTTTACTGGTGACATTGGAGAGTAAATTTTTCCCTGCTGCTCTAGATTTTGAAAAGGCAGCAGCAGTCTTCACAGTGGGGGTGAAAGTAGTTTCCTAGATGGACCAAGAAGCAAGGCATGTATGTGGTCCTAAATGACAGGAGATGGCCAGGTAGGTAACAGGCATGGGGAAAGAGGGGGTGATTCTGGACCACTGGTGGAGGTTGCTAGTTACCTAAAAGCCTTCTGATGAGTCATTTTACATATTTAAATTCTATGAAAAGACACTGCAGTGGGAAAGAGTGAGAGATGGAGCAGCCAGGTATTCTAGGGTCTGCTTCTCAGGGACTCCTCTGCCAGGGTCCTCCTGCTTGCCCCGTGTATTGATCTGGACAAAGGCGGTGAGAGGGGGACATCTTGGGGACATTTGTCGGGTGCCCAGGAAACAGGCTCTGGCTGCATTTGAACCGACGTATTTGAAAAATGAACCTGATTTCACTCCATACTGTCTCAGTGATTCATTCTTTCTATGCGCATTTACTCAGCGGAAGGAAGTCGGGAAGAAGATGGATGCTAAATTTATATGTTAATTTTAATATTGAAGCTATCTTATATTTGAAGAATAAGATCAATGCTTCAATTTCATTTCTTATGTGATACTGAAAGTTGTCATCGCTGGGGAAAAAAATCACTTCCGAATGCATCCTCCCCAAATTCCAATCTTCCAGGGCAGAGCAGCCTCAGAAGAGGCAATCTTGCCTTTTGCTGATGGTCTATGCGAGGCAGGGTTCAGGGTTCCCACAGTATCACTTACTATCTCCGTGTCAAGGGGAAATAGCAAGGGTAGTGGCTTGTCCTTAAATTACAATGGCTCTTATTTACTAACTGGATCGTGAGAGTTGGCTGGGGTTGTTGGGCTGTGTCATGAGTTTCAGATATCCCACAGGCAAAGCCGCCGGACTTAACCGAAAGTAAACTCAGCAGTTGTTAAGAAAATGTATCCCTCCAGAAGATCAGAGTTACTGCCTCGTGGTTTTAGACCATGACCTCAAACTCACACTGGGATTTAGATGAAAGATTCCAGAGGTCTGTGCAGAGTGGGCTGGTGGCAGGGGGGTGGCGGCGATCTCTGCCTCTCAGGCCAGTATGGCAGAACCAGACACAAGACAGCTGCTAGAAGGAGTTGAGATTCAACATTCTAGGAAGGGGAGATAGACAGCCGGTTTGGGTTAAGAACTTGCATCCGTTTGCTTAGCTATCCATGTTATTTTCCTTTTGAAGTGCTGGAGATGGGCTCTAGGGCCTGCTGCATGCTAGCCCAGGCTAACCCTCCATTCTGACCTTGTTTTATTTCTAATGATTTTTTTTTTTTTAACCAGTTCAGGCTCTCAGTGACCGAATTGGACAGATGTTGCTTGGGGCTGTCTGAGCAACAGTGTGGGAAACAACAGGAGGATGGGGTGCAAACATCAGCAGCAAACTGGTTTACACATCCTATCTCTGAGAGGGCTTGAGACTGCTCATTCACATCTCCAGTACAGTAGCAGCCGTAGTCACAATTTGCTGCACATTCCAGATCTTCCAGAAACATTATGTCTCATGCAGCTTACTCATGAAAAATACCTTATTATAGCTGGAGTCTTGAAAATTAGAGGCATGCAAAGCGCATACTGCTGTTCATACCCACAGGGGAAGTCTTATTAACCCAACAGCCATTTATCCAAATTAGCACCTCAACGCTCCCTCTACATAGCACTGTTTTGAAACATCTGATAATCTAAGTTTACTCCAAATGCAAATTAATTTATTAGAAGCTGTTTTCCTCCAGAAACTGCATTTTCCAAGAGTGGCTTGGTATTATGGGATATAGGAGTAAGGGCTTAGAGGATTCCTCTTAGTGTTAGCCGCTGTTCTAAGTGACGTCATTTAGTCCTCTTGGTGATCATGTGAAACTGGTAGAGATTGCTATTCCCATTTGATAGAAAGCAAAGAAATAATTTGCCCAAGGTCAGCTACCTGGGAGTGGTGGTAGGTTTCCATCTAAGNTANGGGCCGAGAGTCAAGGGGCCTTTGGAGCTATTGGCCTCTGTCCAACCAGGGTGTTTTCTCTTGGGCTAGGGAAAGCCTCTGGCAGTGAAGGCAATAGCAGCATGGCTGAGAGAGTTACCTCGGAGGTTGATGGCAGCAGAATCCTGGCGTTAGAGCAACCAGAACCCTCCTTGTCCATCCTGTAGGCAGCCACTGCCTGAAAGACTGGCCATGGTCACTGTTTTTGTTTTTCATTGCTCTGCTGCCCCCTAGGGGTCAGTGGAGGGAAGGCGCGAAACTAGCGTTTTTCTCTCTGGGCATTCATTATAATTCCTTTGGTCAAACAAGAAATGTATGAGTCATTTCAAAGAAATAAATACAAAGTCTTTATTTGTTTCCTTTAAATTCAAGGCCCTTCCCATCAGGACATTTGTGACTGAGGCCATGGTAGCACACCCAGCCCCACAAGAGGCAGTGAACAGCAGCGTCCGGAAGTGACTTGGATCGGGGTAGGGGGGAGTGTGTGTCCCTGGATTTGAAATNCCCCTAGGTGTCAGCTAATGATCTGTATTCCAGATCTCCCATAAGCCTTCTCATTTATAGCTCCAAGAGTGGACAACCCCTCCCTTGAGGGATCCTGAGCTGTAAAGAGAGCCACTGTGGTCCAGTNCCGCCAGAGAGCAAACAGCCTTAGGAAACTCAGCCCAGCCCTTCAGTGAGGAAGGGACAAACTTCTAGTCATAATATTTGAGAATATATTGTTTATCTTTAAAGTGTCTATCCTAGGAATAAACTCTCTCAGGTTAGCAGATGTGAATATATCCAAATCGCGTGTAATAAGGTGTGTGTGTGTGTGTGTGTGTGTGTATGTGTGTGTGTGAGACACTGGCGTTCAGAAACATCTGGGAACATGAAGTGGATCATGGGCAATTCCATGGGCAATCACTTGCCTTTCACAACTAGAGACTGGTTTGATCAATTACAAGGAAAATTACACTGACAAAAATAATTAAAAAAATAATTCTTGGAGTGAGAATGTATTCTGAAATGTGGGTGAAGGGCTCAGCTAACTTACAGGGGCTCCTCCTGAGACTGGCGGCAGAGGCAGAAATGGGGGGAGGCAGAGATAGAGGTAGTGAGATGGAGACTGGGGTTGAGCAGGTTTCTGCCAGGTCCATGTTCTCACCTGCCAGGTCATGTGAGTGTCCTGGAGTTTCCCATATCTGTTTCCTGGCTGTCAACCTCAGCCTCGCTGGGGACAGGGTGCACAGTATCAGGTGGTAGAGGCTTCAGAAGGAGGGAGGACTAAGTTGTCTGCCCTGGGATCCTCCTCCCAGGGTCTGTGGCCCTGGAGCCACACTGGGATCTATGGCNGTGGTGAGTGGGCAGAGNGCAGTGGAGGGAAACATCTGTGTCCTGGATTCTAAGCATCATTGCCCTGCATCCACATGGAGCAGGAGGTAAAGGATGCAGAGAGCCAGGGTGCCCTTGGCAAGAACCTGGCAGGGGCAGTGTGTCTGGCCTCATGAGAATAGAGAGAACAGGGAAGAGGGGTAATCCTGCCCTCCTGAGGGCAAGCCACTAGCCCGCAGGAGAAGCTTCTGCGGATGGGGCTGAACCATTCTGCATCATCCTGGTGCTCATTTACCCAGCAGAGGCTTTGACCATTTTCTCTGAGCCTTGTAGCCCCCAGATGCTATTATTTCTCAGATTTCCTGAATGTTTCCTTTCCCCCCATTCTTAATTTTTTAAAAATATTTACTTATTTTTATGCATATGAGTGCTTTGCCTGCATGTGTCTGTGCACCACACGCATTCCTGATGCCCTGGGAAGCAAGGAGAGGGTGTCACATTCCCTGAGACTGGAGTCACAGACAGTTGTGAGCCACATGGATGCTAGGAATAGAGCCCAGGTCCTCTGGAAGAGCAGCCAGTGCTCTTAACTGCTGAGCCATCTCTCTAGCCCCTTGCTTGCTGTAGTTCAGTGCTAACTGTGTTTTTATTTGCTGATTTTAGTCAACCTTTCCAGAGGGGCCTGTTCTGGGAGCATAGCCACAGTCCCCCAGAGCACAAGGACGCAAAGCAGGCAAGAGTCTAGCTAGATGGTCCAAAGGCCTGAGTCAGCTTTGGATGTGTTAGGTTTAACCAGTGTGGAGTTTTTGTTTCATTTTCAAATGATTGCCAACATTTACACGGTGGAAGACTGCGTGTGTGCTGTATTACGACTGCTGGGAAGTGGGAGATGTGGAAATACTTCACGGAAGCATGCTGGCCCGCACCTGTTCTCACTTGTGCCTGGCTCTGTGACTGAATTCAAGACAGATGCATCTGGAAAACTTGGCTTTCTTGAGGGATGTATTTTGGTGCTGAAATCCCTGGTTGATGGCTCTCCTGGAGCAGGCTCACCTGAGCTGTGTGGAGTGTTTACCTGTCTCTTTCAGTTTTCTCTTGGAGAGTGAGTGACNCCTCCCTTTGATGCTGCATTTTCTTCTCTNCAANGAGGGCANNANCATCCAAATTTCCAANCAGTTTTGTTTTTTACCTCTGTGGATCCAAAGTTTTNAAAGGTCTTGCCTACCCAAGAAAATGACANCTCTAAACCTGCCTNTGATNTCTGACANGCCTAAAAGCTAACTGGTGGTCCTGGGTCTCTAAGAAACCAGTTTGGAGTCATAAACACACGACTGCATTGAAAAGACTTTCAGGGTCCTCATTTCAGGACCACTAGGTGAGGGAGGAGGGAGGCACACGAGTGTAAACCAGCCTCGGTCGCGTTCAGTAATCCCAACATGTCTGTGATTCTGCATTTATTTCACACACATATAGAATCTGCCATGGTTCTGGCAGCACTCTAGGCAGTGAGACAGGATTCTGTTTCTCCCTTGGGGCTGCTGACGTCTCCATCTATGGCGGCAGAAAAGAACTTGAAGGCTGTTCAGGGCCTCAAGGATGCTGGGATTCTATTGGCTGACCCTATCACGTGGATTCTCTTACTACAAGAGCCTTGGAGTTCTCTATGCCTGGCAAAGGGCAGAGAGGAAAACATGGTAAACCCAAAGGCTCCTCACCACAAGTGCATTCGGTGGGTGACCTGCGTGGCCCTTTCCCAAATCCTCCATCCTGTGGCTCTTTATAGCCGTATATCTGTGGCGTGTAGATGCCTTGGCTGTAGCTTTATCATGGCTGACAGCCACTGAGGAGAAAGATGCTACACATACTATGACCTGGGAGCATTTGCAAGGCTCCCCCCACCCCCACCCAAGGGCTGATCTTTGTTTTAAGTCTCTCCATGCTCGTGTGAGGATGCGTCCTCAAAATAGCCCGGAGAGCAGTCCTTTCTGTTTACTGTGCACTCTCTCAAACTATTTTATAGAATTTTAAAAAACAGGCTGTTTTCCTTTCCCTTAACTCATTTGAAAACTGGGTTAGGGGAGGNAACTGGTCCCCTGCACACCGTCTCAGCCACTCATTGTTTATGTGTGCAGAAGGNCCGGAGTCACTAAGTCACTTTGGGTCACAGATGATTGGTGTGAACATGGAACCTATCACTTACACTTTGCCCTAGGTGTGAGACAGAGCCTGACTCCTTGTGGCTTTGCCTAGGCTGACCCGGGGAACCCCAGTTTCAGTGNCTTTAACAGCCCNGGCTTTGAGTGGNCTTGGGGANCTCTGAGAGCAGAGTGGGGAGCTGCACATNTGGAGAGGTAAGCCCTAAGTACAAGAAACCCACATGGCTTTGCTTTGACCAGCTATGGTGAGGTGGTTTTAACTTGATGTAAAATGGATTAGTGTCCCCCTTATAGGGAGATTTTACTTCGTTTTGTTCTTTTTGCTGCTTAGTGGCCCACATTCCAGCAACCACGGTTCCCAGCTTCCTGTTCTAGCGCCCCCCCCACACGTGCTCAGATTTGAAAAACAGCCGCTTCTTTTGGTTTTATCTTTTGAACAGGTCGAGCATCTACAGAGTTTCTATGGGAAAATAAAAGCAGAGTTCATAGTGAAAATTCTTTCCCCTCCCAGCCACCTGAAAGCTACAAGTGGGCACCTTCCAGAAGGATTTCAGGCTTATGGAAACATAAGCCTTCCACTCTTTCCTCTTCATCACTGAAAGACTGTAAAGTATGCTTTAGACCATTGTTCTGCCTNCCCACCTCCATTGTCTTGAAGGTCGTTGGATGTTATTGAGAACTAGATTATTTAAGATTTTGCGTATTGTTTCATGGTGCATGACTGTTCCCTGTCTACAGTGGCTTCCTCAGTGGTGACGCANGTTTTCATATCATGGATCACAAACGATAGCAATGAATAATCTTAGGCAGATGTGATGTGAGGTCCGAGCAAGTATGAGTTAAATATATCCGGAATTTCCCGGCCAAAGGTGACACGCATCGCTCATTTACTAAATGCTGCCAAATGGTCTACTGTTACTGTTCTGGTTTTCACTCCTACCAAGAAAGTCTGTGAATGACTGTTTTCCTACGTGTTCAAAGAACACGTGTTTATAGTGTTGATTTTTCACACTGTGAACATCTTCNTACGGCCTCTCTCCTCCCCTCCCCTCCNGTNCCCTCTTAAACTCTCCTTGTCTTTCACTTCCTCTTGGGGAACCAGGGCTTTGCACACACTGGGAAACTGCTCTACTGTTATTCCAAACCCCCAACATTTCCATGTGTTCTCTTTAATTCATTAATTCATTTCTGAGTTTTGAGACAGGGCTCACACTTTGTAGCTTAGGCTGGCCTTGAACTCTTAGCTTCCTGGATGCTGGGATCTGCAGGCGAGCCCCACTATGCTCTGCCCAGTGTATTTTGTGTTCTCTTACTGGGAATGTAGGTGCACATGCTTTCCCATTTTAGAGCCGTGNGCCTCAATAGCATTGCAGTCTTGGGGATCCCAGCTTCCCACAGACCAGGCTCAACATCGGCAGAAGGTACTGTGGTCAAACACCAACATTTAGAGTTGGTGTCTTACATGCAGCCTGCTGGCCTCCTCAGTGTCACTAATGTCACCGATCACAGACACCCAGGCTGATGGTGCCACCTGTCTATTGAATGCAAAGCAGTTGGTAAAGGGATTTGGGGACCTGGCCCATGTGAGATCTCCTCCTGTCTTCTGTCAAAGTTTATTGACCCATGGCATTCTTTTTTGTTCCACTTAGTATTGTGGAAGTAAGCATATCTCTTTTTAACTATTAAAATAACTTCTCTGAGAAAATAACTCACAAATGGAAGAGTGAGATGAATCCCAGTTTACACACCCACTGTTAAGCAGCTGTACTGTGTTGCCCTTGGCTCTCTGGCTTACTTCCTTTTGGTTGAATGGGTAATGTCACCAAGGCAGATAATGTCGTCTCCCCCTTAAACACTAGTCAACACCTCTAAAACATGGCCATGCCTACACTTGAGTACAGCATCGTTGTGGGGTGAAATTAAAAGTAACGTGTTGTAAGGATTAGATAGCCAGCTGCCGTGTGGGATGCTGATTGTCTGGATGANGATTCATTGTGTAGGGTCACTCGGCTCTCGGAACCTCTGTATTTCTTCTCCGATGCAAGCTAGTTCTAGGTCAGTGGTTCTCAATCTTCCTAATGCTGCGACCTTTTAATACAGTTCCTCATGTGGTGACCCCAACCATAAAATTATTTCGTTGTTACTTCATAACTGCAATTTTGCTACTGTTATGAATCATAACATAAATATCAGATAGGCAGGATATCTGATATCATGACCCACAGGTTGTGAACCTCTGTTCTAGAGGATTATTCAATGTGGGTACAAGAGGCTTTGGGTCCCTCACAGGACTGTACCTCTTCAGAAGGGGGAGAGGAGTCCTTTGTCCCACTAAGCAAGGTCAATGGGTCAGGATTGCCAGCCAGTCCCTCCATTACCAACCTCCTCTTTAGTATTCCTTTTCTGCCTTTCATGGGATGAATTCATGGACTGAACTCTGAGGTTGAATATGTTATTTCTGAAGAAAAAAATTTTTTTTTTAATTTTTGTCATTCCTTCTACATTTGCTATCTGAATTTTTTTCAGATAAAGATAAAGAAAATTAGAGGTCCTGGAGAGATGGCTCAGAGGTTGAGAGCACTGATTGTTCTTCCATAGGACCTGAGTTCAATTCCCAGCAACCACATGGTGGCTCACAACCATCTGTAATGAGATCTGGCGCCCTCTTCTGGCCCTCAGGCATATATGCAGGCAGAACACTGTATACATAATAAATAAATCTTTAAAAAAAAAGAGGAAATTAGAGTTATGATCACCGTGGAGTGGTTCATGTCACAAAGGAGGAATTGGGATGAGGGAAGGAAGAAATATAAGATGTTCTGGAAAATTTTTGTTTGTTCATTTAGAGTCTAATATAGCCCTGGCTGGTTTCAAATTCACTTTGTAGCTGAGGATGACCCTGGTGGGTGCTGGGATTATAGGTATGCCACCGAGCTCTGCTTATGTAGTGCTGTGGTCCAGGGCTACCTGCATGCTAGGTAGGCACTCTGCCCCCTGACATACATCTTCAGGGCTCCACTCCCCATCATAACTTTTTGTTTGTTTTTAATCCTGAGAATTTAACCTAGCGTTTGCTAGGTGAGCACTCTGTCACCGAGCTTAACATCCTCGACTGTCCCGGGAATTTTTTCTGCTCAGAAGTGAGTTAGGTGTGCCTGTCACGGGCACCCATTCCCCCCTGCCACACAGTACCCTGTAAGGTTTTCACTGCTTGCCATACAGACTAAGTCCACGGTATGCATATGTGTATTCGAACATCAGTTTGTTTGGCAGGAACCAAACCGCGGAGATTTAGTTTACAGGCTTTGGAGACAGATCCGATAGGCATCGCCATTTGTGAAGCTATGCGCCTCTCTAGAGCCCTCCGTTTCCCCACCTTTGAAGTAACAATAAGGCCACCAGGTGGTAAAGATCAAGTGATATAATGAACTGAAAATACTTTATACATTTCTAGTCACCTAAGCTCTCAATATATATCAACTTCAAAGAAGAGTGAGGGGGAGGGCATCAGAATGGCTCAGAAGGTAAAGACAATTGCTACCAAGTCTGATGACCTGAATTCAATCCTGGGGACCTTACTCTCTAGAAAGTTGTCCTCTAACATCCACGGGCATTCACAATAAATAAACAAATGTAAGACGTTTTTAAAAGTGAAAAACAAAAGAATGGAAGCGCCCCTCGCCCCCGACACCCCACCCAACACCAGCGTTTGTGGGCACACAAAAGCCTCCAGGATCCCTCGTGGTCCGAATATCCTCAAACCCACCCCACCCCCACAGAACGCCCTTCGGATGGGCATTAATAGGTNGCAACGAAGTCCACAGTTGCAGCCTGGTGAAAACCAGCTTTGGCAGAATTGCTTTTCACTCCTTGCTCAGTCACCCTACCGTCCCACAGTCTGCAAGGTCTAAAGACTGCTTTTTGCCCAGTGTAGGGCTGAAACAAAAGCCACGCCCGCGCGGTGCGTTTCTCGGGTCTACAGCGCCATCTTGTGGTCCTATGGCGCAAACACAAATTGGCCGGCCTTGGGTTTTGCATCCTACTTAGAAATTACCCAGGGCATTCTCAGGATCCCTGCGTTAGAGCCGTGGCCTTTCATGCTTACAAGAAAAAGCATAGTTGTCGGGTGAGCAGGCTTCTATCAGTTTCCCGGATGATGGCCTATTTCTCGCTGTTTTTCTCTTATTGGTTNCCATGTCACTCCTGTGCCTCTGACTTTGTGGCTGGTGCCAAGTGGAAGATACATTCTTTTTGGCGTGGTTAAATTATNAGAGAAGCGCTGACTCGAGCTATAAGCATNGAACTTTGTTTAGGGTTTAGAAAAAGCAGGTAATAGTCTACATTTTGTGAAATTTGCATCTCTGTAATTCGGACCGGACAGCATCAAGATCCAATGTTTAAGTTGTCTCTTTCTTTGATGCCATGAGCTCACGCAAGTCCCAGGCATCACTTAGGAAGCACAGTTTAAATCCATTACTGTGTCTGAGGCCACCAGACCACCAAGAGAGTGGGGCCAGCTAAGTCCACAGCCTGATATTAGCTGGAGATCTCACAGAGGCACCCAACATGAACCACCCAATCTCAGCAACATTTGTCTGCTAGCAATCCAAGCAAATAGTGCAGATTCCCCATAGAACGGTTAAAACCTGGTGGCCAAGAAAATACACTGAAGATTCTGGTGTGGACCAGAGGGGTACCCACCAACTCCGTTCTGCCCACCAGGAGGGCCTCCTAGGACAGAAGACTAGCGGTTAAGTCTGAGACTCCTGCTGGCATGCATGCGTGCAGGGAAGGAAACTTGCTGAGGAAGCAAGCTGTCTCGAGGAGAGGCTAAGGGCCTGTGAGCTGTCTTCTGCCTCCATCCCCAAAGTCAGCCGATCTCTGAGGGGTTCCCTCAGCTGCCCCCAGCTGCCAACCAATCAACAATGCTTTCATCAGGTGATGTCGCTTTTCTCACCCCCAAATCTTCTGCTCTGACCTGCTTTTCCCAGAACCCTCCCATAGCCTGGATGGTGGCCGACCATGACAGTTCGTCCTTATAGAGCGGGATTCCAGCTTTTTCAGATATGGAATGGCCGTCTCATCCTTTGACAAATGCAGGAATGAAAAAGTCGAAGTCAAATTAAGAGGAGAATGGTGACAAGTGAATAATGTAAGTCAGAGGTAAGAACAGACAACCAGGAGCCCTTCGATGACCGATTAGCACGTAAGTGGTCTAAGACAACCAACCTAACCGTTACCCAGCAGGACACATTTGCAGGGAGGAACTGGGAGGCCATTGCAGAAGCTTGATTTCCTGATCTTGATTTGCCACAATGGAGGCTCTAGCAGTGCTTGGTTCGTTCACAAGAGCTCATTCACTCAGATGCAGTGCAGACATTTTAATAGTTTGACAGCCTCATTCGGCAATGTCTAAAATTGGACCAGAATTAAAAGGTGGTTTTTATACATTTCGCTTCTTATACCCTCTTCAGTTATTCTTATTCTAGTGTGATGTGCCAGCACAATTAGTTATGATGTTCATATCTTCACAGTTAGTTATGATGTTCATATCTTCACAGCTTCCTGAAAAGTTCTTTAGTCTTTAATAAGCTTACAAAGTAATGTGGCTCACTCTTTCTTTCTTTCTTTCTTTCTTTCTTTCTTTCTTTCTTTCTTTCTTTCTTTCTTTCTCTCTCTCTCCTTTCTTTTTCTTTTTCTTCTGAGATAGTTCTCTGTGTAGTCCTGGTTGTCCTGGAACTTGATCTGTAGAGCAGTCTGGCTTCGAACTCAGAGATCTGCCTCCCAAGTACTGTGATTAAAGGTGTGTACCACCACTGCTCCGTTGTAATGTGGCATTTTCATACATATGCGATATCATACTTGCTCACATTCACTGCCCCTGACCCTTCTTGTCCCTCATTCCTTTGATCCCTTTCCTCCCCACAAATAATCCCCCTTCTGCTTTGTCATTTGTCATTATATATATATGTGTGTGTGTGTGTGTGTGTGTGTGTAGTACAATAAAAGTATGTAATCCAGTGTTTGGGGAGAATATGTATTTGTTTCTTTTTTCCTTTCATTGCACTGTCTTGTTCCCTCTACAGACCTCTCTCCCCACATAATTCCCCTTTTACTTTCATATCTTGTTTTAAATCTAGGTTCTGTATATGAGAGAACATGTTATTTGTCCTTCTCAGTCTAGTTTATATCTCTTAACAAGGTGGTCTCCAGTTCCATCCATTTCCCTGTAAATGACACAATGCCANTTTTCTTCATAACTAAATACAACTCTACATATGTATCTATGTCATATTTTTTATCCATTCATCTGTTGATGTTCACAAGACTTAAACCAATACAAATATACAACAGCCAGTGAAATTCAGATTAACAACAATTTAAAAATAGATTCCAAGTATAACATAAAAAATGTACAAACAGAGAGACAGACAAACATACACCCATCTATAGACAGACATGCATACACTCATCACTGTCGAGTAAAATGCATTCTGCAAGATGAATGCAATCATGTCTTCAGTACCTGGATAGAATTAAAACATCCTTGGTTCCTCAGAACTTCTCTTTTCTCCTCCAAGCTCATTTTCTTTCCATTTTTCTTTGTGGGTGTGGGGTGCGTCTTGGGGCTCTGGTCACATGATGCAAGTACTCTACTACCGAGCCATGTCTCAACGCTCTGTGTCTGGTTCCTAACACGATAGGTTCATTTTGTTGTTCTCAACTTCATGCAAACTGCCTTCTACTCAGCTGGTACCTGCAGCCTCTCTACTGGCATGGTTGTACCTAGCTGTAATGTGTTTCCATTTCGTGTGGTGTTTCTGAGTTTTGGTTTCCACAAACATGGCTTTGGTGACCATATGTAGAGATGCCGGTTGTATATATGCATAGAAGCAGACACGAGCAGGCAGAGGTCATGCAGCTTCACGTGGGTTTGTCCTGCCCTGGCAGAGCACAAGAGTCACAGATGTTACATGTCCTTGCCAACAGGTTCATGTGGGTTTGTCCTGCCCTGGCAGAGCATGAGGGTCACAGATGTTGCATGTCCTTGCCAACAGTTGGTACTGTCCGTCTTTTTAATTTTATCCATTCTGCGTGTGTTCGGGGATTATCTTCCTGTAATTTCACAGCTCTTCCCTGAAGAGTAATGCTGATGGACACTGTTCCATGTGTTTGTGTGCCATCTTGGCCTGTTTTTCCTTTTCATATATTTTTACTCATTAAATCTGGCTATCTTTCTTTTTCTTATTGATTGGAATTGCCTTCTATATTTTATAAATTTGAGTTTTTTTGGTGGATATATTAATAATTCTTAATTTTAAATCATGCCTACCATCTTGAAGACCGTCTGTATATTCATCTAGAACTTGCACTACCTCACAGAATTGCAGTCCATCTGGAATTGATTTTTGGTGGAGCGTGAGGTAGGGTACAAGACCATTTCTCCATGGTCTGCATTTCCAGTTGACCCAGAACTGTTGTGGAATATTTCTTTAACTAGGCAAAGATGTGTTACTTTTGTTTATGCTGTATTTGTTTAATGATGTAAGAATGTGTTACATTTGTTTATGCTGCATTAGTTTAATTATGTAAAGATATGTTGTGTTTGTTTATACTGCAGAATATTACTTTAACTGTGTAAAGGTGTGTTACTTTTGTTTGTGATACATTTGTTTAATGATGTAAGGATGTGTTGCGTTTGTTTCATCTTGCCTGCCTAAGGCACCTGATTGGTCTAATAAAAAGCTGAATGGCCAATAGCTAGGCAGGAGAGGGATAGGTGGGGCTGGTGGGCAGAGAGAATAAATAGGAGGAGACATCTAGGCTCCAGAGAAAAGAACGAGAGGAAAGAACAAGGGAGAAAGAGAGACAGAGACACCAGCCAGCTAGATGGAGGAGGACATACAGAAGGAAAGACAGGTAAAAGGCCCCAAGGCAAAATGTAGATAAAGAGAAACAGATTAAAATAAGAGATAAGATAAGGCCAAGCATTCACAACTACTGATAAGTCTCCGTGTCATGATTTGGGAACTGCTTGGGGGCCTAAAAGAAAAAGCCTGGTACAGAGGCCGGTGTGCCTCATGCCAGTGTNGNCAGGTTGAGATCCACAGCACTGGTGAGGCTGAGTCCCAGGGTTGGGCTCTTTGACTCCCTGTCCTGTGCAAAGCCACCTCATGTTTCAAAGGAGATGATGTGATGGGATTTTATAAGAATGTACTACTGGCTCTGTGAAGACAGTGTTTCTGCTTCTTTACAGGCTTCTCAGAGTCAGCAGAGCTAGTGTATTTCACAGGGGCCTGGCAGGGCGTGACGCTCTTAGGAAGCCGCTCTGGGTTCAAAAGCCTTGTTTGGATGTGCTAGATAAAAACAAGGTTTCTGTGTTTCCTGTAATGCACTATGGTACCACGAGGGTTTCTTCACACACACACACACACACACACACACACACACACGTATATTACACACAATATAGATGCATGATGTATGAATAAATACATATATTTCCCATATAGTTCCAAGTGAGACAGTTCGTAAACATTGGAAACCAAGAAAAACAACTTCCTTTTCTTAACCTCTCTGTATTGCTACTCAAATGCTATTTCCTTTTTAATTTTTTAAATTTGCCTGCAAAAATTCTTTTGCTAGTAA